>WBOK01000112.1:0-191859 GCA_009289805.1 Alternaria gansuensis
ATAAGCCAAAAAAAAAGAGAAAAAAAAAAGAAAAAAACGCCGCACAAGCCTCCCTCCCTCCATCCCCCGCCCCCCTTTCATCCCTTTACGGAGATGTATTGTAAACGCCAGTAACCACCACCAATCAATGCAGAACAAGGAAAATAGACGTGTGAGAATTCCGGGGGGAAAAAAAAGGAAGAAAAGAAAGAAAAGGAAGAAGAAGAAAAAACTCACTCCAATAAAAGTAACGTGTAAGACAAAGTTGGGAGACGGGAGATTAACGACTCCGTCTCCTCAAGCCCAAATCCTCTTGTTGCAGTTGCTTGATGAGATCGAAACTCGCTTGGTCGAGATTTGGGTCAATCATGTTGAGCATACTCCCCATGTTGATGCCGCCGTTGATGCCCATGTTGATACCCATGCTCATGCCGTGCTCGAGTTTGATGCCACCACTGCCATTGTCTTGCCTTTTTCTGGGTGTTGATTTGGGCGTTTTGCTGTTGCGGCCAGCGCGCGAAGGCGTGTGGCTAGGTTTGCGGCCTGACGAGTGCTGTGTGCGGGCCTTGTACAAATTGTTGAGCGTCGGTGTAAGGGGTGGAGGAGGGAAATCAGAGTTTGTGGTGAAGTTGTTGTAGGTGTTTGTGGCGGGAGAGGTTATGTAGGGGCTGTAGGTGTGGTTGTTGTTATTTGTCGTGGGCGATGCTGCCGAGACGTGTCTGGGTGAGACTGGCGATGAAGGATAGCGGACGGCATGATGTTCTGGTCCAGGCTTTGATGTGAAGCAGTTCCTGTGAGCGTGCGCATGCGCGGTATCGTTGTGGGGTGGCGGACCAGGGGTGAGTGGCTCTACGCTGGGACCATGTGCTTCGCTATTGTGTCCTGTAAGCTCCATGCCGTCCATAAGCATCGGGTCGGTCGGTTGATACTCGACCGACGACATAATGGTATCGCCGTTCGTGTGGTATGAGTTTGTCATGTCTATATGGTTGTAGTCGCCGTTGGTATACGCTTGGAGCGCAGGATCAACAGGCACTAGATCATCGTTCTCGGAGCTCTGATCTAGTGCTTGCTGAGCGGAATAGGCCATCTCCTGGAGGAAGGAAGAGCCACTACTGAACTGATTTGGCAGAGAATGTCGCGCGTGCATGTCTCCATTCAAGTATTCGTCGTCGTATGAAGACTCGTGTCTCATCCGCTTTGCTGTTGATGCCGAGTCTTCATCGCTGACTCTTCGCTTCTTAGACGCAGAACCTCGCGGAATGGGAATCTCGTTTGCCTTAACGGGATCAACATTGCCGTATTCGTCATGTATGCAGCGACGTTTGCTCTTCCTACAATCAGCACACGCCTTGACTCTGCCAGATTTGAGGGCGTAAGGGTCTCCGTTCACGTCAGCCATGATTGGACCGCCGTTCACTGGCCCATTGGCGGCATTCGACAAACTATCCGCAACGGAGTGGTCACTGAGCCTACGTTTGACAGATATGCCGTACGAGCCAGAGAGGTCGATGGTGTGCATGCCCGGCTTTGATGTGTCGATGAGTTCGTCTTTGTGTTTGCACCGGATTCGGCGCTTCCTACACGCATCGCATGCAACACGTTTTGGTCCCAGCTGAGATGTTTTCGGTGTGGTGATGTGTGGGTTGTTTGCCGACGGTCGCAGGAAACCGGCCAATGGGCCGGAGGTGACAGGAACCATATCGAAGTTGTTGTAATTCTCCACTTCTACAGAAGGCGAAGGCTCTGGGACGTCAGAAGCTTTGATCCGGGCCGAAGATCTCTCTGCTGTTGCCCTCAAGGCTTCATGAAGCGTCTCGCGCTCTAGCCTCTTCACCTGAGCAGCACTCAACTTCTTTTCAGTGGTCTCCATTACTTCGGGAAGGACGGCATCGGAGAAAGCCCAAGATGGTATAGTCTCGTTCCCACGCTTCCAAGCAATCCACATGGCAAAGCGTCGCGCCAGGACGAGCGGCTCGCCATGGCCCTTGGGGATCGACTTGTTGACAGCACTTCGGGTCTTTTGTGGCACATCGATCTTCCCTTCGATGATTAGGACTGTTCTCCAAATGTAGTTTAACAAATCGCTCAGTCCTTCCAGTTCGTGCTTGGAGTAGTATCGTTTGTTGTAGTTCTGTGCGCCAAGGTGTGAGTTTTGATCGAATCTGTCAGGCTCGCAATAGATGGGTATCGAACGTTTGAACTGCTCGCCGCTCTGCAGAAGCTCTTGAACTGGCCCAGGAACAGGGTCCTCTTCCAGATATTTGATGGCAGTCAACCACATGATCTTCTGAAAGAAAGGATATCGAAATTGCAGAGCCACCTTGGTGTTCTTCTCAATTTCCAATATCTTTATTTGCATGCCGTAGTGTATGCGGGTGAGGAAATTGCCTCCGATGACGAGGCTGTCCTCAGGAGTCCAGACCGCGTGGATCCAGCCGGAAGGAATCAACATAGTATCTCCGGGATATAGGTCCACTCGGTAACATTCTCTGACTTGTTTGCCCAGCCAGTCGTGCCCTTGGTTCGGCGAGAGACACCAATCCTCGTACTTCTTGAGGTTTTGCTTTGTCGGTGGGATAAAGAAGAAGACCTTTTTTCCTTTTACGATGTGATAGTACACAGATGAACCGCCAAAGTCGATGTGGAAGTCGGTGAAGCAGTCTGCGACAGACATTAGACAGTAGAACTGCACTGGTGGCGGCGCAGACTTGTCGTCCTCCCGCCATACGGCGTCCTGTAGGTCCATGTCTCGAACTGCTTTGGGCCGTCGAATGAGCTTCCCGAGCCTACTTCGAGATACCTCCAGACTGATGACGTTCCGCACAGGCTTCTCTCCTTGTTGCTCGTAGTAGTCTGCCCACTTCCCCATAGTCCATTTCTTGCCTTCGCCTTCTTGTGCTTTGACGTCAATCACGGGTACGGGTTCGTTTGGGCCGTACAGTTCCGCTACACGGCGAACCGTCAGGCCTTTGGGTATAACCATGTCGAGACTGTCCTGACCGTCGTCGGCGACTGTCTCGTAGTCGTATTGTAATTCTGGCCTACCTGCCTGCCCCTCGATGCCTTCCATCGCAACATCCTCCTCAGTTGACGCCGCCGGAGTATTCATATCGCCAGGGATCACAATCGGCTCCTTGAACCCATTCATCTTCTCGAGAAAGTCACCAGTGATGAGTTGCGCCGGCATGCGCGCGAACGTCTCGGGAGTAAATTCGATGTCGCCATTCTTGAAAGCTGCAATGTAGTGGTGTTCCGGGTTGTCGTCAGATGTTTTGAGAACACCCTCGTTCAGACCAGCGTAGTCAACAGTTGTGTGGGCTCTGACGGATTTACGAACCTCTGGACCATGTTAGAACTATAAGCCCAATGTGCGTCGGTAGACCTACTCGTTGTTTCACCAAACTTGGGTCTACACGGCTCGCAGTAGAATTTGTTTACCTCCCGTACCTCCCGTTCGCTGTTGAAACCAGCGCAAGGGTAGTGATACCACTCTTTGCAGCCATCGCATCCAATCCATTGCTCGCCGTCGCCTATTTTGGTAGGTGATTCGGACGATTTGCAATGAGCGCATATAAGTTCTGGTTCGACCGGCGCGGGTGCAGGCTGGGCGACTGGGGCGACAGGAACAGGGTCGACTGTCTGTGTACCGAGGGGTAGTGATTTGGCACGAGAGGAGGCCGAGAGGCGTTGGCCGTCTGGTAGTGCGAGAGCCGACGTTGAGAAGGAATGACGACGGGCTTGCGAGGGCGAGGTTGGGGCTGGTTCGGCTAGAGATGCGGTAGGAATAGAGCTGTTTGTTGGACCAGCCGCAGACTGGTCGGCGGGCAGTTTCAATGACGATTGAAGCTGATCTGGCGCTCCAGAAGTACTTGTAGACGACGCGTTCTTTGGCTTGGGCGTCGACTTCTTCCGTTTGCTACTAGCCGATGGGGTGCTACGAGATGCGCGCGCCTTCCCTTTCGGCAAGCTCTGGCCCTTTTTTGCCTTTGGCTCTTCTGCGAGAACGAGGTCTTGCATCTCAGGCTGTGTAACGACAATTCGAGCTTCCTCGGGTGGTGTACGTGTTTGCGCAGCCGAGGCGGGCTGGTCTGGATCGGAGAGTGCCCCTAAAGAGTGTTTCAGGTCGACGGCCGCCTGCGTAGGCTGGCTGTAGTTGTCAGAAGGCGGCGGCGGTGGCGCTGCTACGTAAGGACTATCAGGTTCTTGCTTGCTTTGTATTTGCTGTGACGGTTGTTCGGCCGGCGCTGACTGTGAGACGGTCAACCGCTTTGCGGTCGAGGGCGGGGAGTGTGCGGTTTGTGTAGAGACTTTGAAGAAATCCAGCAGCAGTTGAGCTTCAACGAGTCGGTCATCTGGTACGCTACTGTTCTGGTGCATGCGCATGCCGCTGTCTGCCATCTGCTCGACACTGTAGGACCAGCCCGGATTATGACTCGTAGCCGGTCTCGACTGAGGCTGCCCATACTGTGGAGACCCATACACCTCGGAGCGCGCCCTCTTCGTAGGCCGCTCATCAAAAGCATATATAGCGTCTCGGGAGGGAGCGTGTGCTGGAGCGCGTTCGCCGATCGGGTAAGGGATGGCCGTGAGTGACGTCGCCGAGTGTGAAGCATGGCGCGAAAAGCCAACATAGGGCTGGTTTGTATGATGCCTTGTCACTGCGACCTCTGCGAGAGCCTCAATGGGCGATGCCTGCGCCAGAGAATACTGCGGCGGCGGAGGTGCGGTGCGCGACGAGTGCCCATACGTCACCGCCGGCGACGACTGCTCCGCAGACGCGCGCGCGCCCTCTTTAAGAGCAGATGCACTGTTCAGAGCGTCATTGATGTGTCTTGTACTTGATAGCGACGCGGTTGGGATATTCGCATTGCCGGCGGGGTGCGCTGTCGAAGGCTCCCTCGGCGGCAGCACGGGCGACAGAGGCTCGTATGCGGGCGGCGGAGGTGTAGAGGCACGCGCCGAAGCTCGCCTGTACTGCTCCTTGAAAGATGAGACTCGTGTCATGGTGGTTGTGTGTACGGAGGTGTGGGTGGACTGGGGCTTCGGAGGTGCGAGGTACTCGTCGGTCTGGCGTCTCAGACAGATGCGCGGCTATGGAGCAGCGGCACTATAGGCTGAGAGACGGGCGAAAGAGCAGCCGCGCATGGGCATGTCCTGCGTCGAAGCGACTGTTGGCGCGGTCGGAGGTGAACGAGTGTAGGGCGTGGTTTGGTCAGGATGGTGGTGGTAGTGGTGGTGGTGGTGGTGGAGAAGTCGGCGGGGATTGTATTGGGAATGTTGCGACCAGACGCACCCAGACAGTCGCTGAACCAGACTCGGCCACGCCAGCGCCGACAACACGGTCAGGGCGCAGTGTATAGAGGAAGATGCGGCGGCTTGGAACAAAGCATCGAGCGCATGTGCCTGTGGTGTGCCTGTGGTGTGCCTGTGGTGTGCAAGTGGCTGGATGGTCGTAGGAGCTCTAGGAGTCCACACGCCGTTTCATTCGCTGCAAGTCCGCGTCTCCGATTCGAGCGCTCAATTAATTACCTATTTGGCAAACAGGTGCTCCAGATGCAAAGTTACTTTGCTTGGAGACTTTTGCATCGATTAGACTTGCACGACCACCCTACAACCTCCTTTTGTGTGGACAGCGTCTCCCTTGCAGTGCATTCGCAGCTACATCTCGCTGGTGCATGAATCGCTCCTTCTTCCCGCTCGTAATGCGTTCGCCACGTGATGCAGCCCTGCTGGCGCTCGGACGTGCACGCCATGCATGATGGATCCCGCATGGTCGCCAACTACACTTCCCACCACAACCTCCCCACCACCCGCCATTAATCACACATCCAGCAGCCCGTCTTCTACCGTCCATCTCAGTCGCCAAAGTATGAGTCGAGGAGGAAAATTGGCCCCGGAAGTCAACCGGTACGTCGTCCGCCATCTCGGCATCGCGTGCCAATCGCACGGCTGGTGCGACCAACTCACACGACACCTGCGCTAACATGTCATGTTTACAGAGCTCTATTCGTAAAGAACCTGAGGTTAGTCGGAGCCCAGGGTATCTAATCTGCCATGCGCTAATCCTCCACCAGCTTCAACGTCACCCCAGAGGAACTCTTCGATCTCTTTGGCAAGTTCGGTCCAGTGCGGTACGTCGTCTCCCCCATGCGCGCTGTCGCATCTTGGCTTCTGCAGCCGCTCCGGTTTACTGACTCCAGCACAGCCAAATCCGCCAGGGCATTGCCAACAACACCAAGGGCACCGCCTTCGTCGTCTATGAAGACGTGATGGACGCAAAGTCGGCTTGCGACAAGCTAAACGGCTTCAACTTCCAGAACAGATATCTCGTCGGTATGTAGCACGCGCTTGTACGATGCAGCAATCACTGACAATCGCAGTATTATATCACCAGCCCGATAAGATGCTCAAAGCCGCGAATGATCTTGCCGAGCGCCAAGAGAACTTAGAAAAGCTCAAAAAACAACACGGTATTGATTAGGGGTGCGAGAGGCCTCAGGAACAGGTGACATCGCGCGAGCGAAGTAAAGACAAGACTCCTGTGGGCCTCAAGACCGATAGTGTAATCTCTAGACGCTCTTCGAGCCGCGGCGGCGACACGCGCACCTCGACGACGAATGCGATTTTAGCGGAAAAGACCGGCACTCCTTCCCCGACGACTCCCACTACCGCCTGCCGCAGCTGCGACTGGCGTACTGTCAAGCAATCGTTGAAGGGCTTATTCAGGTCGGCACACGGCGTTAAGAGGTCATGACATGTTCACGAACCATGACGGATTGCTGCATTTTCTTGGAGTGGGTTCTTTGCTTGGATAGCCGGTGGAGCATAGGCTATATCAGATTGCAACAGGCCTCGGCTTCCTCTACATTGGACAGTCGGCATGCATCCGACTAGGAATCAAGGAATTCTTGTTCCAGCATTTGCATTCGACGCAGTAGTGATTTTGCTAACATGCTGAATTGTCAAGGTTGGCGGCCCAATGTCCGTCGCACCTTCCGTTTTCGGCTGCACCTAACGCAGCCACTGCAGATTACGGAAACTAACACGGCCATTCCAAAGGTCGACCGAGCTCATCTTCTCTAGATCGGCTTTCCTACAACGTGTAATTAAACTCCGGGTTCTCCCTGTCTGAAAGATCAAGCCACCTACAACACGTGATTAGTCTCCCGCACATGTCACCAACAAGAAAAGATGAGCGATGGAAACTTACTCTTGGTTCTCAAGCTTCACGTATCCAGGCGACGCGCGGACCTGCGCCTTCTTCTTATTCTGCCACACGCAGTAGAAATGAACAAACGCCAGGATACCCAGACAAGCACCCCAACACACGATGATGGTAATCTCCGCGGAGACAAAACGAGGTGCGTCTTGAGGACGGAAAGTCTGTGGACCTACATGAGATGGTTGTGTTAGTTGGGAGGGGCTGCCTGATGTGGCAGAAGCATATAGATAGGTAGGTAGGTAGGTACGCACCGATGATATTCCCGACACAGTACCCAATTAGATACATGGCCGCCACGGTGGTTTTCTTCGTATACCCCGCCACGTTACTCGAGATGAGACTGAGCAAAGCGACGAACGGCGTAGGACTTGCCTGGGTTAAATAGTAGCCAGCGAGACGACCGGCGTTGCTCGATAGCGGCAGGGCGACGATGAGAATCATTCCGAGTATGGCGGTGCAGAGACCGATCATGGAGATGAGGATACGGTAGCCGTATTTGTCGCCTGCCCAGCCGCACGCGATGAGGAAGACGACTTCGACTGCGCCGCCTGGTGTGCCGTAGAGGAGGGATTCTTCTGGCGTGTAACCGAAACCGACGATGAGTTGGGAGAAGAAGTTTGATAAGCCGCCTTGAGGGGCTATCAGCAGTTGTGTTGGTAAGTTGTGTGGGTAGTTGCCTTACCGTTTGGTATATCAGCAATCAGCGCGTAGAAGAAGAAGGCCCAGCTCAATGGATCCAGCAGCGCCTCCTTCAGCTGATACCACTTGAAGTGTTTGTTACCCACGCCCTGCGCATTGACTCTGATACGCTCAATCGCTAAAATCCGATCTTCTTTACTCAACCACCTACAGTTCAACTGGTTGTCCGGCACTATCCATAGAAACACAATGCCCAGACACGTAGTGAGTAGCCCAGTGGCCAAGAAAACAATCTTCCAAGGCTCCAAGGTCGTACCCGACTTCCGGCACCCCACAGCGATACCATACGCGAGACATCCGCCGAAGATCTGCGCGAAGCCATTGAAACTGAACCAGATACCCGTACGTGAGCCTTGCTCTTTCTTGGTATACCACTGCGAGGTGAAGAGGGCGAAGCCGGGTGTAACTGCTGATTCAAAGACACCGAGAAAAAACCGAATAGCGATAGCTCCTGCGTAGTTTTCGACGGTCGCGAAGCAGGACAGTACGAGACCCCACATGATGATGTTGAAAGCCGCTTGAGCACGTCAGTCCTGTTTCCATGTCTTGGCATTCAGAAAGCAGTAGAGGGGGAAAGTCGACGTACAGTATTTGCCCAGCGGCAGAACTTGGAGTAGTCGTGTAGTAGGATATTCCCAAGCGATGTATCCAAAGTAAAACATACTACCCAGCCACGAGTACTGGTCGCCAACAAGGCCGATGCCGGATGCCAGTTTGTTATCTGAGGGCGGGAGCCGCAAACCCATGATACTTGCGTAGCTCAACGTAGTCTTATCGAGGTAATTAAGGCCTGCAATGTCAATGTACGAAGCCAGTGTTTGTCTCACTTGCTGTTCCGTGCAGGAGGACGGGTTCTTACCATAGACGATACACATAATCTACAGACCTTATTAGCCCGCATCCGAAGACACCAAAGATCTTGTCGATAGTTTTATTTTTCTTTTTTCCAAAGGTACAATAGAAGACTCACTGGCATCATATGCATATCAATTTTCCTCAGCAGCGCCTTGCTCTTCTCCTCTGTCAACTCCACAACCTGGCCCTCCATACCCTCGTACGCCTTCATCGCCGCGTCCGCATCGTGCGAATGTTTCAAAAGTTTCTCGTCGAGAACTGTCTTGAGACGTTTGCTGTTATCATCAACGATTGCTTCTTTCTCGATATCTGTCTGCGCGGGCGGCGGTGGTGATGTCGGTTGTAAAGGTGGATGATTAGTTGCAGTCGCCATGGTGTGTTTATCGCCGCTTCGTTGTTGAGATAGGAAACCAGGCTGTCAGTCGATTCAATCAAAGACAACCGAAAGATGCGCAAGATTCCAAACGAGAAGCTTGTCCTTTCAAAAGCCCATATGGCCGCTGCTTGTAAAGATTACAAGATATCAATAATGGCAAGCAAGCCGACCGCAAACGATGACTGAGTTCTCAACGCGCCGTTGACGTCTGTCACTGTTGATGAGCTACCCTTGTCCGAGCGCGATACGCTCACATCTGTATGTGCCGTTCCACTGCGGGGTATCAAGTGCGTTCATCTGCAGGCTACTCAAGATAGGCCAGCCGTCAGCGGAAGCGTTGCATGATAGACAAAGGACCTTCCAGAACAGGAAGCTGCGTTGGGTGGTTAGTCCAAAAGATCGGGTAGTTGCCGTACTGAAGCTCAGCGGAGGTGCAAGACAAGGCATTGCAAGAGTTGGGCTTGGTATGATGGCGGGCTTGGCGGTATGCCGGACTGGTGAAAGTTGATGGGACGGGGCGCTGGGGATTGATGGTGGTGATGTCAGTGCTGAAAGCTTGTCGCTAGCCGCGTTTAGACACGTTAAGCATAAAGCAACTTCAAGCTCCAAAAGCAGACGCCTGGACACGGAACAAAGCCACGGATTGGGGAGGTAAAATGAGCATGCAAATGTTGCTTGGACTATGAATTTGCAGGCGCGAGAACGTCATACCTAGACAATACATTCAAACGCAAAGTGGTGAAGAAAAAAAAAAGTACTCCGTAAAACTCCAGACCCAGGCTTATCATGGTATGTGCATGTGGCCGTGATACCCAAACGCCACCCATATGCAGTTCGTAAACGCTTCACATGACCTCCCGTACTCGGAAATTTTAAAAGAAATTTTTAAAGAGCACAGAATGTAAGTGACGGCAAGAACAAGAAAGAGTAGCCGTTTCGCAGCGAAAGAATAGAAGAACGTAGCTCGCACAACCGTTGCTATGATCGCACAAACACGCTGTTAAGCTTGTTCAACGCGCTGCTATCAGCAGCAGTGCTGTTCTTAGCAAGTCTTTCCGGTGCCAAGTCTCGGGGGAATCTTGCTGCAGTGTTGGGGCTGCGGCTGCCGGAGCGGCTATTGTTCTGGTTCTCCTTATCCTGGTTCTCGCTGTTGAGGAGCGATCCCAGTGTAGGGAGCGGTCTCGATGCTGCGGCTGTGGCTGCACTGTTTGACTCGGGTGCTCGGGACTCGGACTTGTCGGAAGGCTCTGGAGTCGGGGGCTTGTTCGCACCTGCTGAGACAGCAGCAGCACCGTTGATAGCGGGAAGCTGCGGACCTTGCTCGGGAATCACTGGTGCGGGCGCTGGAGGAGGCGCAGGTGCACTGGAACGGCGAAGGTGTTGATGTTGAACCTGCTCAGCTGTGGAAGGATGGAGGATCGGTGGTGTTGCCATGTATTGCTGGGCAGCGTGTGCGGCATGCGCTGCGTAGGCGGGGTGCTGCATTAGCATAGGGTGGTGGCCTTGAGGAGCGTGAGGATGGACCATTGGTGGGGGTGGGCGGTCGAAGACGTGTTGCGAATGATATTGGGACTGCGCATAGATAACGCCGGGGTAGAAGTAAGGATGCTGGGAATAGTATAGCGGAGGCGTGCCATTTGGCGGCGTGGGAGGATATACGGAAACGGCGTACATGGGTGCAGCGGGACCACCACGAGTGTACGGCGATGAAGGCGGCATGCTATGTCCGGGCGCGCTGTACGGTGAGCCAGGCATGGGCCCGCGAGTGACAGCAGGCACCGTCTGGGTTTCGTTCACTGCCGACTCCGGGTACATGTTCTTTGGTGGGCGGATGTGTCGCAGTTGTGCATCGTTGGTGGGCTGCGGGAGGTTGTTGGAATTTGATCGCGAGTAGTAGCTGATGAGGTGGAGGTGTTGTCCGCTCTGGGTGGTGATGCTGAAGGACTGCTTCATGAGGCCATCGGGCTTGTACCGGTACCCGTCTGGTCCCTCGCCCTCGGAGTCGCCGGAGCCGTCGCCGTCTGGTGACTTCCCGCTCGCCCTCTTGGCTACTGGGGCTGTGGGCACTGCGCTGCCTCCCCGCTTGCCCTCCATCTCCCGGTACGTGAGGAAGCTGCCCGACACGCGACTCGCACTCCACGATTTTCCGTCGGTCCACCGCCTCATACCGGCCTCGCGCTCGTCCCATACGAATACGGAGCCTGACTTGATCTGCTGGCGTTCCTTCTCAGACAGGCGGCGCTGCACCCGCGGTAGTATGCCGATGCGGCATGCCTCAAACAAAACGATGGCATCGCTTGGCGTGCGGACGTGTCCGTGGTAGGTCTCCATTGCGACGACGTTTGCAGGTACGATGTGTCGAGGATAGTGTGGAGGAGTCAAGAGCTCATGGGTGCTGTTTGGCTCGTGTTAGTTGCAAAGTGTCTGTAGTGATATTTGGATGCAGGGTTTCCGGCAAGCGATTGTGCGCATGAACATTGGAACATTGCGAAGCAAGGGACAGCGAGGCAGCGATGGTGCAGGAGAAGCGGCAAGGAGCCACGAAACATGCGTAGACACTTACAATAGGGTGTGTGTGACTGTGACCAGGTGTGTCTAGCAAACCGTCGCAGCCGCTGTATGGGGCAGTGCGATGAGATGAAATGTGTCAAGGTCCTGGTGACGTGAAACGGGCCGGCAATGGAACGGGGTCAGCGTAGTAACAGGCGTGCGCGGCAGTGGTCCACTGGGTAGGGAAGCGGTGTCGAGCGACGGAGGCTGGGGAAGATGGATCGGAGAGCGAAACGTTGGGAAAGGCATCAGCAGCCATCCGCCCTCATGTACTCGTGGGCAGCGGGGGCTTGGGACCCAGCAACGCTCCTTTGGCGTCTTTGGCCCTTTCTCGGCGCTGGGGTCGTCGTCCTGATCGCCCGCCGAGACGTGGAGTGGCGTCTGATAGCGGAATAAGGCGCGCGACAAGCTTTATTTGGACCGCCGTGAGCTGCTCACTGGCCCCTCGTTCCAGCGGAGCCACCCAGGAGCGTCAACCCACCCACAGCACCCCCCCCCGTGGCAGCGCTCGCACGCCGAAGCCACCGTGTGCCCAGTCCGGCCCAGTCCGACCCAGCGCCCAGCGGCGTTGGCCTCGCTCCGCCAAGCTTTGCGAACCGGTTAACTCTAAACGAATGTTTATTTTCGACAAGCCTTCGATCCCTTGGCTGGCCCACTAGCACCCAAGTGCTGACACCTCCAAGACCTCGCGGTGTGGTCCACCAGTCCGTCAATCCGACTTGTCGTCCTTGGCCCCCGCTAGTAGCAGCACACCAAGCACAGCCAAGGCGTTCCAAAAGTCCGTGTCGTCCCAAAACCAACTCACTCGCGCGTCTGCTTCAGATTGTGGCAGGCCATGGCATGCTTGGCCTCGCTTCCTCCAAGCAGTATCCACATGTCGTGCTCTCGGCGCCATTGGACGCGAACAAACAGCTGACATGCAGGAGGAGAAATGAGCTTCCTATTCGTAGCGAAGGATTACTTGCACGGTCCGGCCAAGGTATGATGAGATTCTCGTGCCGTTTGCCCTCCGAAGTGCACCGTATTCGTCGCTGGCACACGCAAGCAAATAACCGCCCGCAAAAATTGTTACGCACGTGGAACCTGTGCCCGCCAACCAGGCCTCAGCGTCACAGGCTTCACAGGCTTCACAGGCTTCGCTCCGCTCCTAGACCAGACACCCGCTCCGATCCACAGCAGCGTAATGCGGCTTGCTACTTTACAGCTCATTCGCTTATCTGCTCGGTCAGCACCTTTGATTAAGCTTGGTGCATGCGGTTTAAGCTTACCACCGTGCCGTGAGGATCCGACTTACCCACGCTGGCGGAATTGCAGGGCCATCGCACATCCGCTTCCACACCAGCTGTGTGTCCAAGCCGTCGAGATCTCAAGTCTTAGTACAGTTATCGTGGCAGTGCTTCGCCAGTGACCACATTTTGGCTTTCCGTGAGATCCGCAGCAAGGTCTACCAAGTTGGTAGTGGACCCTCCCCTCATTCTCAAGACTCGTCCAAGACGACAGAGTGCGGGTGAGTTCTCGTGCAAGACGCCATGGAACCTAGCGTCTCAGCTGCCCGAGAGAGACAAAGGCCCGAGTCGAATCTATTGGCGCAGTCACACTCAAGCCTGCCAAGTAGCAAACAGGATTGTTCCTTCGATGACTGGCCAAAGCCGCCCTTCTCCACGTTAATGACAACGTCCGCTGTTTGTCTGATCAGCGCACTCGTTCAAGAGCCGCGTCACCCCGACTTGTCAAGCCTGCCCAGCGTGGGCTTCTTCACATGCCGCATCAATCCATCATTGGATCAGAATTTCTGCTACACCATTTCAAAAAAAAATTAATATCAAGCACAATTCTTAAAGGAAATCATTCTACTCGCTTGCGAGCAAGCTTTCTCACCTTGAAATTGCCATGTGCGTGACAACTGGCGATCTGCACGCTCAGTAATCAGTTGTTTCGCTTACACCTGTATGGTTGCAGATAAGGTTGGCGCAGACTTAAGCATAATTTCCTTTCCGCTGCTATCCCCAGGCTTTGGCCCTCGCCAAAGGGACCCCCCTCACAAGCATGAGTCGTAGCGCCCAGTGAGCCATAATTTACTCGTATTATCAATCCGCTCAGATCAATTTGACATGCGCAACCAGGGTTGCGGCGTCATTCATGTCAACTTCCGTTATTTATGTCAGTCGTCGTCAATTATTGAGGATGACATTGATGACACTACACGTGACGCTCTACGTGATAAGATGACGTAGCCTTATAATAAATATAGCACCCTACGTAACACGGCATGTAATATCAGTATCTTTAATAACCTTTATAAGCCTATTTATCTGGAGTTAGCGTATTCCTATTGTCAATCATGTTAATTGCTTAACAAAATGGCCGCCGTTGTCGATTGTCGTCAATTATAATAGATGACGCCTAGACCGCAACCCTGTGCAGCGCAACGTGTCCACTCGCAATCTTCACATTTTTGCTGCAACTGCTAGGCCGCTTTCAACCCGCCATCTGCCAAATGCGAGGTAAATGGAGCGAAGGAAATCCAAGGTTAAGTTGGTCCGATGGCGCCCAATCTTTCCCCAAGGTCCCCAGACCTTTCCCCGACGACCGGCGCGCAGACAGCTTGGATTTGTCCGTGTAAGGCCAGCAAGCCTCAAAGCACCTTATTAGCGTGCGTCCAGTACCCCTTGATGGATGGGTTCCATTGCGAGACCGAGAACCCGGTTTCGCGGTGTCAGTTTGAGTGGTACTCAATCTGTTGTTGGCTATTGATTCGCTACGGCTGAACCATTGCGCCATACCAAGCTGAATGCGCCAAGATGTGTATAGTGTGTCGGTATTCGCACGTGGCGTAGAATGGTGGTACTGCTCTTCTAGAAGCCAAGTCTATCTACTTTCGCATTACATGCCGCATGAGCGATCCGAACATCACTCCAGCTTTGTAAGCAGCAGCGTCGCTCCTGCTGAGTGAAAGTCCGCAGTATGGACATCACACCTCGCCTCACGCACACAAGCTTTACGGTTCGATTGATCCTCAAACGCACTTCACAGGTGCTCGGTGTATACACATCCCGGGTTATATCTTTCCACCGTCGTATTCCCCTCCCTCAACAAGGCCTTTGAAACAGAACGTGTTTGAGTGGATGTTGAGAATATATTGGAAGAGATCATCCACAAACCATGTTTGATCGTCTTGACTCTTCCATGGCGGCATGAAGGATTACAATCCAAGGATCTGTGGCGTTGTATCCTGCGGCTTGGCTTGGGCCTTGGTTGTGTGGGAAGTGATCTAGGAAGTTGACCAACGCACCAATATGGACGAATGCAAGCTCCACTTTAAAAGTATTACAGTATGCCAACGTCTAGCATACTAGCACGCACTCACACACAAAAGGGTGACCCTCCCCCACGAGCTTTTGGAGATATCGATACTGGGCTATTTACAATAGCTTTTTACTCTACTCCAGGCGTGTGACTGCACACCATAAGATTTACTCCTGATTTCCACCTATAAACCAGGAACTAAAGACCCATTCCTCTTGTGTTCCAAATATACCGTTCCCATTATCCTATCTGCCGTCTCTCCGTGTCGTAACGGCAGTCTCAGACCTTGTCCCACGACCGGGTCCAGCAGAAACACCTGCTGCAAGTCTCACAGCAATATTTCCGTCGCTACAAACATTCGGGCGTGTGACGATGTCTTGGAGTCTGTTGGAACGATATCTTTTGTATATCCCATTATTCGAATACGCCGAACCAATTTCTCCATCACAGTGAATGCCAGAACCAAGGCTTCGCTGGTGTGTCAACAACTAAACCAAACATAGCCTCAAACACTTCTGGAACCCGTACCAACATACTCGTACAGATTAAATCGGAAAACAAACCAATGTTACGGCTACCGACCCTAGGGTGTACACAAGCAAATACACCTCGAGGAGACGTTTAGCTTTTGTAAACCCAAAGGACGTACAGTAGCGTGAACCCCACGTCATCGGAACCAGTGGAAAATCGATACCCTGACATCCCTCGTTGACCCAGCAGCGGCGTCTAGCGCGAGTCAAGTGCATCATAACTTGGACTTCTTTACCGTGTGGGTGGAGCTATTGGAGGTACCGGATGGGTTTGGATACGAGCCAGTTGTGCGTTATCACGCTTTTTTATACTGGTGATGGACTGCAGAATATTATAGGGGACAACTTCGTCGCTCGTGAACCGATGGTGCGAGGCTAAGAGGGTACCGCACTTAACATTCCGATACGGCGAGCGCGACAAGAAAATTCCCGTCCACGAGTAATGCTCTGGGGGAACATCTGTTAAAATGGTATTTGCTCTGCGGTGTCGTTTTCCGAATATAAAGCGGTAGGTCGGGGAGCATGAGTATGGTGACAGCTGGAGTACCTGGCATGCTTTCCAGAAGCTGGTAAAATGTTCTGGATGGATGGAATATTTTAGCTCGAAGCAATCAATACGTTGATTAAGAGATACGCAGACGGACGTGGTACTGGAACATTTAGGTTTGGATGCTTTTCCTGCTGCTCGATCTCAGAAATGAGTGGGTCACTTTTCTTGTCTCGGATTTGTTTTATGGTGAACAACAGTGAATGATGGAGGAATGTGGCAGAATATCCCCATGACCGTAATATCTATACCACAATTTTTTTTAGATAGAAAAAAAAGTGCGTCGTAATACTTCCGAGACATAGTTATGCCCCCTTCAGATACACTGATCGATGAATTTGTCCGAGGGGAGTAACACTTAATCGCGCGCTGAGGTATACATCAGTCCTAAAGCCAGACTCTCAATCATCAAATGCGATGCATTACTTTTCCCATCTAGCAACAAAGAAAAAGCCAAAAAAAAAACCAGGAAAATATGGTACGCCGCACACTAATTCATACCTCGTAGAACGCACCACTGTCCTCCCTTCTTAATCCATCCCTCAAACAACTCTCTTACAAATACTCCACAGACAACATCCAACATGCAGAAAACTATGCTCAGGCGCCTTAACCCCCCACCCCTGGAAACTGAACAATGATCGTTCTTTCCTGTCCCGGAAACGTCGTGATATGGCCCTGTGCAAGCAACTTTCTCCAGATCGGCTGCAATCAACATACCCTGTCTATCATCCTGGATCCAGAATTTGTTCAGATGGGCAGAAAAGACCTGAGTTCGGTGTGGAGTTGTGGGCTAGGTCGGCTGTGATGAAGGAATATCTTCCAGTCGAATGAGTTGGAAGGGCTGGGTTACTATCTGATGGTTGATGGCTTCTGTTGTTGTGTTTGGCGGGATGATGCCTTACGAAAGCGTTGTCAAAGCCAAAAGTTTACGGCGCCGCGGCCAAAGACTGATGAGGCGGATAACTGCCAGGATTCTGAATGGGCGGCATTGTTGGTGGCGGAGATGGCGTTGTTGTTGAGGGAAGTTGCTTGGCTGGCTGCGATGCCTATGGAGGGCAGTATTTAGATTGTTGTGTGGGTTGAAAGCTCCATTGTGACGATCGAGATGTGCTGGATTAGATCTGTACAGGTACGATGGCTACAGTGGTAGATGTGTGTCTTCCTACAAAGGTATGGAAATCGCTCAGAGTTACTTAGGCGATGACGGATGTAAATACCCATAGGTATGAAAGGCTGGTTGCATGTCGGATTGATTTGAGCATCATAGATTGGTTATACCAAGCTCAAGCAAGACAACTACAGGAATGGTATCGAAACTTCGTGGGGTGTGTATTCAGTGTGTGATCTTGTTCAGCCTTGGCAACTCAAGCCTCCATGATTGGCTAGCTGTTGAGGTTTCCACGGGTGCGAAATGAGCACTCAGGTCCGCCTTACTTGCGCCGCATCCGCATGAGCGAAAGCTTACTCAGTCGTCGTTCCACAAACCTGACTCTGTTTATAGAAATTCTTCTGCGCACTCAATTCCAGCTTAATTCTTATGATGTTGCTAAAGTTGCTGCGCAGTATTAGAGTCGTAAATAAGTCGCTTACCGGTAGACGTTCTCCACATGCCTAGGTAATTGCACACAGGATCGTCCAATCTCTCGAGCCGGAACTTGAACGCCACCAACATTCCCGTTGCGCTCATGCCCGTTGATGTCTCAGGCGCCCTGCATGATGCCGGATGTAAGAATGCGGTACTTGTTTGGTTCGACTGCTTGCGCGATGTGTTGAGACTGCGTCAGCTACCAGGCTGGTCGTAACGTGCTGCCAGTAGCCAAGTACTTGTAACCCACTACTGTTCCCCCTACATACATGTAGAGAGATGTAAAAGGTGAATTGCTTTTTTGCTTTATCATGTGTGGTAAGATTGCGCAAGTGGCGTTGTGCGATCTTGTTTTTTTTTTAAAATACTGATTCATAGTCATGTTTGCCCCAATGGCACTGAATCTGACGATGACATCAGGCCATATGCATCACGAGTGGAGTGTTTCTAGGTAGTAAGACCCAGTATCTCGGATCGTGTCCTGAGAATCAGCTTTGAACTGTAATGATCTTCTCTTCTTCGTGGGCATGGGTATGCAATAACTTGCCCATTCTCGTATTCAGCAGTACTGCATGCGCAGTGAAGAGACACTAGGCGACTCACCTATAGTGATGGCATCGCCACGCTCAATGGAAGATAAAGCGAATTTGAAGTACTTCAGGCAAATCGTCCACGGCAAATAGAATTAAACCGTCGTAGACCAGACTCTTAACAACCATTCTAATGCAGCCAATTCCGTTCACCAAGTCGGAATATGCAGACTACGCAGCATAGCCAAAAGACCGTGCCGCTGCGTCGGAGCCATCCACCGCGCCTGTCAAATCCCAAATGCCTGGCTTCAGGTCTCGTAGCATACCATCGCAAACCCAACGGTAGTCCCAAGCAGAGTCCCCACATCTACCTGCGATATTGTCCAGTGTCAATTGCTCAGTAGTGCGATTGAAATGTGCATAGTCCCAGGATCAACCATCTAATAAAGCCATGGTACGATACTAGCTCTACTTTCTAGCACGTGTCCGAACATTGACGGGCACCTGCGCAATGTGCACTGCGAGGCGGCGGCTTCGCGTCAACGGACGTTTTCCAAGACTTATAGTACCAAGCCAAGGCTAGCTGCTACAGGAAGCAACCTAGCTCTTCTTCGTACTCCATCCGACTGCATCGGCAAAGTTCCGTTTTTTTGGGGCTACATTGAAGGCTTGTTGCTCGGGGTATCACTACTGCGAGATGTTTTCATAGCTCCCCCATGGGGCGGAAGTGAAGACTGTCACGATAGCGTGATGGAGATGCGGAGAAGCTGACGACATATTAAACTTTTAAGTTAACGTTCTCGGTAGAAAATCATTTATCGGTGGTAAGACAGATGGCCCTTCCACTACGATGGATCGTGGAGAAGAGCCGAATTGTCAGACCCGCCTCCAGCGTGGAGAAGAAACGTGTGGAGTGAGAAATCCGGAGCAGCAGCACACATCTAGGGGGCGCATTAGTTTTACGCCTCGGATAAATTACGGGTCCACTCCAGTGAAGAAGCCTGAAGCGGTGCGGGGACATGGCGCGTGTATTTTAGCACCGGAACAAGACGTTGCAACGAGCTCTTTGATAGGCCTCCAGGTGATGCGTTAGGAAGTCTAGAGCGAACAGGAAACAGCCCCCAGCAAACCAGCGCAAAGCGCTGCTTCGCGCTATGGTTACTTCTGGTGAGCGATCCGCTGCTAGGACAAGCCCTCGCCGTGTGGTAGTAGCCCGAAGACGAGGTCGTGACAGCCGAATCGCACGGCTTGGGCCCTTGCCAGTCTGCGCAAGGAACCCATCTTGATAGCTAGGTGCTGTGATTGATGGAATTTGTGTCACGGATTCCTTCCATGTGCGCATAGCGCTGACAGGGGGCCCACCACCTCGGTGCGTACTTGGTGTATCTTTGGGAATTACATGGGGTACCTATGGGGTTGGTTCAGGCGCGACTACACAGATCCCAACATGCCTAAATGCCGTCCTGTCAGGTTACATTTGAGCCCCGCGTCCATGGCCCTGTGCTGTTTATAAGGTGGAGACATATCCCCGGTTTTACACGTCTTGCTCTGCTTTTCCTTGCCCTGCCATCCTTCTCTCTCTCCTACCCCACACTTTTGTTACTCGGCCCACAATCGCAAGTATGGGTGAAACTGTCGGCCCCAAGGAATATGGCGGCGACGTCCACGTCGAGAAGGCCATCTCGCATGTCGATGACTCTGCTGCTCTCGATGAGAAGGCGCAAGCCGCTCTCTACAAGACGCAAGCCATGGATGCAGAGACTGCGGAGCATGACATGGGTGTGATACAGGCTGTTAAGGCGTATCCTATGGCTGCTCTCTGGGCGTTTATCATGTCATGTACTATTGTAAGGCTTCTTGCCTCGAAAGCCCACAATAAGGGAACTATCGCTAACAGCGTGTTCAGATCATGGAGGCATACTGTGTGTTCCTGATGGGCAACTTCATCGCCCTACCCGCGTTCGAAAAACAATACGGTATTCCCCTTACACATCCGGACCCGGAAAACCCAGACGGCAGAGTTATCGCAGCTAGCTGGCAATCTGCGCTTCAGATGGGAGGTCCAGTTGGTGCCATCATCGGTGTTTGCCTGGCTGGTCCCCTTACCAGCCGCATTGGATACCGTTGGGCGACCATTTCCGGTCTCATGCTCTTGAACGCTTTCATCTTTGTGTTCTACTTCGCCAACTCGCTCCCGGTCATGTTCATCTCTCAACTTCTCGAGGGAGTCCCGTGGGGTATCTTCATTGCCAACGCACCGGCCTACTGCAGTGAGATTACACCAATTCAGCTGCGAGCTCCTGCTACCCAGATGCTGCAAATGTTCTGGGCCATAGGTGCTATCATCGTCAATGGTGTCGCGTACTACTACAATCCCAAGCCCGACCCGAGCGCGTACAGGTGCGTAATTTTCCTCTATATCCGGCGTGATTTTGCTAATGAACGACCAGAATCCCTATTGCGCTTCAATGGATGTTCCCGACCCCTCTTGCCATTCTCATCTTTATGGCGCCAGAGTCTCCCTGGTGGCTGGTACGAAAGGGACGTCTCGCAGAAGCTGAAAAGGCCATCGGACGTCTAGGACGCAAGGGCCAGCTGAACCTCAGCGAAGCTGTTGCCATGATGCGCCGTACTATTGACCTCGAAAAATCCATAAAGGAGCCCAATCTTTTGGAACTGTGGAAGGGTACCGACCGCTACCGAACCCTCATTGTTTGTGGTGTGTACGCGGCCCAGAACTTGACCGGTAACCTCATTGCCAACCAAGCCGTCTACTTCTTCCGACAGGCCGGTATCTCAGTCAACACCGCGTTCGCTCTGGGTCTCATCACATCCGCCCTCCAGATGATCTTTGTCATGCTCTCCTGGATTCTCACCACGTACCTCGGCCGACGTACCATTTACGTTTGGGGATCGCTCATCAACGTCGGGTTCCTAATCGCTCTTGGTATCGCAGGTTCCGTCGGTGTTTCCAACGCAGCATCCCTCGCGCAGGCTTCTTTGGGGTTGATCGTCTCCGTTCTATTCACCTTGGGACCGGCGCCCGCTTCGTGGGTCATTATCGGTGAGACATCTTCGATTCGTCTTAGGCCTCTGACCACCGGTATTGGACGTGGTGCCTACTACGTTATTAACATTCCCTGCATCTTTCTCTCAAGTTATATGCTTAATCCTGATGTAAGATTATATACCCTTTCGAATTCTCCTGCAAACACGTCCCTAACAAAATATAGGAGGCAAACCTTGGCGGCAAGTGCGGTTACGTCTGGGCTGGAACTGGTTTCTTCTGCTTCGTCGTCGCTTTCTTCTACCTTCCTGAGATGAAGGGCCGATCCTACCGTGAAATCGACATTTTGTTCAAGCGCAAGGTTCCGGCCCGCAAGTGGACAAAGACTGTCGTCGACATTGAGGACGACTCTTAGATGGGGATGCACCTATTATGGAGGAATTAGACAATCTGCAGAAGCAATGCATCAGTAAGCACTCGATGTTGTTTGTTTTCCAGGAAAAGAGTAGTCGATCGAGTAATAAATGCCTTGTACACCACTCGGTGAAAGAAGATACGACAAAAGAATTATTTCAACACAATTGATAGTTCATTCCTGGAAGTGATGTACATGTACGCATATTGAAGACCTTCTTAGTATCTCGGGACTGGATGCGAATAACATAGATCATGGCAATGTTGTTTAGCCGTGAACAACTGTGTGGTATTCAATTTCGTCAGGACCCGAGCTATCCACGATTAGCTGTGCCAAGCCACTAGCACCCATTTGGGACACTTTCTCAATCGATGCAGGAGCTATCCAGATTCACATTCGATAACCAGTATCACTTTACAGAATATGATTCTAAAACAACATTTGTTAGTTGACTATTCAAGGTACTGTAACACCTTACAGATGGCTGATCAAATCTTCAATTTCGACCTCGAACTGAATCGTCAAGAAGGGGATTACCGTTAGGCCAGCACAATTTCCGAGCCCTGAAGAAAATGGAGTATTACTTCTTGTTCGGGTTGAGGGAATCCGCCTCAGTCCTCAACCCTGCGGAACAGCAAGACTAGCTCGTCGTAAAAGCATGAGCCGAGGCAAGATACGCCGGTCCGCCTTTCTAAAAAAACTACTAAAAAAAGCAGAAGCAACAGAACGTCATGAAGCATACCTAATGAACATGTACAGATTTCTTGTTATTTAGGTAGGTCAATCACACCGATCTACCTCACGAGCAAGTAGCCAACATACTGGTCAGCGCAGTCTTCTCCGCGCTCGTAATCGTCAGCGCATACACGCTCTTAACATTGATCCACATCTTGCTGTAAGTGCAGTAGTAGCTGGTTAGCGGTGGCTTCCAATCCTCAGGTCCCTTGTCACCCTTCTCTTGGTTAACGTTGTCAGTCACTGCGATAAGCTGGGGGTTGGTAAGGTCGTTGGCGAAAGCCTGACGGCGGGCGGCGGTCCATGAAGCTGCGCCGGACTGTAAAAGTGGGTCAGTATTGAGACTTCAAAAAAGCTAGAGTAGAGAAAAACGGACCTTCCAGGCATTGCTCAAGGGCACCATGTGGTCGATATCAACATCGCTGGCTGCTGTCCATGTAGCGCCGTCAAAGGGGCTGACCCAGGTTCCGGAGGTTGCTGCACAGGCAGAGTCGGTAACGACATTGGTGCCGTCACGCTGGAGGACTATCTCGCGCGTGTTGCAGGAGCCAGACTGGGTGATCCAGTGGGGGAACAGATCACGAGAGTAACCAGTCTGCGGGCCTTGGGCGGCGACTTTCAGACCAGCGAGTTGGTTAGTCGCTGTCGATTTGTTGGGAATGTTGGGAGGAGCGCGAGCTTCAAGAACAGCTGGCATTGGGGCTGCTGAGACTAGGGCGGCCGAGGCCACAGCGACGAAGATTGAAGCCTTCATGGTGATATGATGGAATGGTGGCAGCTAAGGTCGTATGAGAGAGGAGTTCGCTTTATGAAGCAGAGCGGCTTTGTGCTGTCTCTGACTTGTGCTCTCGTTACAATACAACTTCTTAGGCACTTATATACTCTTTCTCTCCAAAGCCGTAGTCGGCGCCTTTCAGTTTACACATCGTCGGACCCAATGATAAGCACCACGCGCATCGTATGCCCCTTTGCCCTTGCTTCTGCACCGCATACCCAGTCTTCGTTCCACCAAGGCTACTGTCAGATGCACTACCACTGTCACGACCCCGAATGAGGCAGGTGAAAATGGATAGCCAAGTCACCGACACTATGTCCACCATCTACCCATTGGGGATGTTACGTGATCAGCCGTGTTTACATGCCTGCTATACACCACGAGTGGTTTGCCTTCCTTTCGCGGAGGCCGGAGCCGACCTACTTGCATGGTAGCGCAGACATAACTGGTAGTGGTCAAGATTACTATTGTAGCCAAAAAAGCTGCAGCTGATCGCAGGTGCTCTTATCGCGACGTGTGATAGGGTATGGGGTGCGTTGGCATGGATGTAGATCGTCATCTTGATTGGCAGCTCAATATGGAGCCTCCGACAACGTACCGACGGTTCGGGACGCTATCCCTTTGGAGTAATCAAGTTGAGCGAATGAATGATAAGGGATAGCAAACGTGAGATAGAGCGCGCAGAAGTACTTGAGATGTTTGAGGGGTAGGACAGTGGTCGAGATGGAAGTTGATTGGTAGTGGCCCCGCGTCGTACTACACATCAGGCCAAGCGCCGGTCTTGGCTGGAAGAAGAAAGTCGTTAGCCTCAATAGGAGGTGCCAAGCTACCATTGGTGAAGTGTTGTCCAGATGGCGTAGACCCTAATTTATACAAGTTTCGATTCCTAAGCTGATGCTGCGGAGCGAAAACTTTTTAATGCAATGAAAGATTGTGCGACGAGCGCCGACCAAGATGAGAAATCTCGGCGGCTCGGGAATAATCCTGGCGAGACCGGAGCTTGGTATGCCAACCCTTTAGTGCTGTATTGGACACTTTTCTGCGAGAACTGCCGTTTCGAGTATGTTCGCAGCGACGTCGGGGCTTAAAGACTTGGCTAATGAGTCAATCTCGAAATGGAGGTAAGACCAAAACGATTTTGCTACCACACAGGCTCCCATGAGACGCACAGAGAGGTACACCAGTGTCCAAGTCGGCCACCGTTGAATCAGTCGAGACTTGTTCGCGCAAGTCGGTGATGACGGGTATCATGTGGCAAAGTCGAAATCCTTGAACGCCTCTTTGAACTTTTCGACATCTTGCTCTTCTTGGGCCTGTGTTTGTCCGCAGCTCTTCCAGTCAACGCGATTGTCGAGCCTTAGGAGTTTTGCCAACACCTCACGTCCGAACTGGTTATGGAAGCGAATCTTCTCATCAAAGCGCATGACGTAGCTTGTTTGCTTGTCAGGGTCATCTTTCGGGTTCCACACCAAGACCCTGAAGAAGTCGCTCGTTTCTTCGAATCCATCTCCGACATCTTCTTTCTCAAACTTGGGCCAGTGCAGATTCTCTGCCAGCGCCTTGAATGCAGCTTCGACAAGCCCCTTGCTAATAAGATCCGCGCTTACTGGGAGATATTGCCAATGCGTATGTGGTAAGCTGAACTTGCTGGCTTCCCAGGTGACTGAGCCATATTCGGTGTCCGCAACAGACTTGAGCATGCTGTTCATCGCGTGTCGGTAGCGCTGCATCTCTGCGTAGGTTGCGTGACGTTCCTCTTCTTCCATCGAGCCAAGCGTGGGTTGATGAGTAAAAGGGATAATGAGCATATGACTTGGGAAGCCAAGTTTGGGATATGTTTGCGATGTTGGTAAGGGACCTTTTGCCGTGGTCAGGTAGGAGTTTTCGCCGATTGAAGTCACTAAATGTGTCGCAATGCTCTCGTTTGCTAGACAGAAGAAACACTCTGACGCTGTAATTGGTCCTCGGGGTTCGCCCTTGCGTCTCTTGTTGCCTCTTCGGCCACGGTTTCCGTCATCGTAGACAAGGTGCTGTTCGCGATGCTCTGGTGCGACCCGCTTCTTTTCTGAGAGCGTTACAGGGCAAGCAGTTGAGCCAGCTGGCGGTGAAACTGGATGGCTGGCAGCAGGGTCGAGGGAAAAGGCGTATATCCATTTCTGTTTGTTTGGATTGCCAAAAGAAGCGAGACTAATGAAGCGTGTGACCGGGTAGAGGTTGTCAGTCTCATCGCTTGGTGTATGGAAGAATGGTTCTCGCTCGTAGTAGGTATTACCGGAAGTCGAGAAGTGATACTTGGGCTTCAGTACCACGTCCAGGTCGGCAATGCACTGTTGCGTAGTCGGCTGTACCTCGGGATTGAACTCTACCTTGGAGCGCTTTCGAATGCCTTCGGGCCACTCGTTGGTGATGAGCACATGCGCTGTTGTTGCGCCTCGTAGGACCTTCGCATCTGTCTCGCTATAAAATGGCGGGTACTTGTCTTTGGACTGACCAGCGACTATGTTCGCATCAAGCTGTCCGCCCAACGCAACGATGCGGATACCTTCAGACGTCTTCATAGTCGTTCGCTTGCCCAGAAAGAAGAGGTTGTGGCATAGCTCGTCACTTGATGATTCTAGTTTCTGGACAACTGCTGGTGGGAGAGGATGGCTGCCGAGAGCGAAGTACATGGGTAGTGGCACGTCGATGTTGCCATGGACGAGCGCCTGCACATCAGCTGCATGCGCGCCTTCGGCTTCGGATGAGCCTGCAAACAGGTCGCCTGCAATGATGGCGAAAGCGAAGTTGTTCTTCGCGTGTAAAGCGCCGAGCTTCTGAAAGACGGGTCTGAATTGACCATTAACACCGCCAACGACCACACTGCACGCGTTAAATCAATTTGTTGTGATGAATGACATATCAAATCACTCACATTTTTGATGCCATTCTCGATGACGCAGCTGGCGAAGCAGCTGATCTTGGATGTGGTGGTAGATGGTCTGATTCTAAAGCGAAGTGTAGTCCCGCGGCTCTATAAGCTCAATACAGTCGCGTGGTTTCCAACAGGTCTTGCAGTCGGTTGCAGTTGTCTTTATCCGTCTGGTGTCGGGCTGCAGACGCGTGGTGTTGAGTATGGGTGATTGGCGCGTCCCAGTCTTGGGTGGTGCCAGGGTCCAGCTTTTTTGTTAGCGCAAGGAAATTCTAGTGGAGCATCGTCGTGATCGAGTGAAGATGCAGCCGCCGCAGCCTTCAACACAACACCACCACAACATGGCCGCCATGTCACGAGGCCCTACCACAAAGTCGGCTGCAAAGCCCAAATGCAAAATATCAAAGTCGACGCGCCCACAGAAAAGAGTCAAGGGCGGCACCGAATCGACGCGCAACCATGTCTTCAAAGGCTTTACCCAGCGCATTGCCCAGCTCAAGATCGAACCCATTCGCCGCGGCCGCAGCACCATTCTCGACGACGCCGCGCTCGAATCCACCTTTTCCTACTTCCGCGACTCCTTCAGGGAGTGGAGAGAGCTCAACATGTCCGAAGCCTTCACCACCTTCGCCCGCAAAGTTGCGCCACTATGCGACAGCCTCCCACAGGTCCTGCACCACAGCGATCGCATATTCGCATTGCTCGTAGAACACATTGAGAAGGGCGAGAAGTTCAGCCAAGAGCCGCTGCTCAGTCTCACGGCGCATCTGGCACACGACCTGGGCGAGAGGTTTGAGAAGCACTTTGAGAAGGCAGTGAAGACGGTCTCGCATTTGGCAGCTACACATGCTGATGTTGACGTCATAGAGTGGGCTTTTGGCTGTCTCGCATGGTTGTTCAAGTACCTCTCGCGACTCTTAGTGCCAAACCTACGCCCAGTTTTCCATCTCATGTTGCCTCTCCTAGGCAAAGAGCGTCAGAAAGCCTTCGTATCCCGTTTCGCTGCCGAATCGCTCAGCTTTCTCGTCCGTAAAGCCGGTGCTGGCTACCACAGGGACAAGATGCCCCTCAGGACAATTACAAAGCACATCTCAGACCAGCTGAAGGACCAGCAAGAGTCGGGCAGGGACTACGCTTTCCAACAGGGTCTCATGTACCTCTTGACCGACTCGCTCAAAGGTGTACAACGGGGATTCCACTCGAGCGCTATAGCGATATTACAGGAACTTCTGGCAGAGACTTACAACGAAGAGCACGTCCAACTCCGAACTCCGCCTCTCGAGCCCGTGCTAGCCGGCGTCATCACCGCTGCAATTCACCACACAGACGCTGAAAACTTCAGGCCCCTACTCGAAGTGGTTCTTGCACAAATCGATAAGAATTCCTCCGACACGCGATACCTCGGCCTTTCGTCTCGCCTGCTACTGGTTGCGTGTGGTGTGCGACAAGGTGACCGCATTGACGATTGGCAGCCTGTACTAGCTTTAGCCAGTCATTTGCTCGACTCAACAAAGGCATCTAAGGCTCTGGATCCCGTTGATGCATGGGAGCTTTTGTCTGTTGTCTCCGTCGTATTCCAATACTGTGCTTTGGACACAGCGATACCCTACGAAAAACAGCTTGAAGGGCTCAGCCGTGGCCCATGGGAGCCCTACTTCTTACCTTTCTGCAATCTGTTCGCCGACTTGGGAGTGGAGAGATTCAGAACGTTATTACTACCGTATTTCAAGAGATTCATCGCACAAAAAGCACATGAGCACGGATCACAATTTTGCGCTATTCTTCCTCGACTGTATCAAAATGGTGCGCTAGCGAATGGCGCTCTACAACCTTCTGAACGCTGGCAAACGACCTTACATGAGCCATTCGACAAGCTCGTTGGGTCTGCACGCGGTGGTCCTGATTCAGACTACGATACTTTCTACTGCAATGCTTTGTTAGGCGCCATAGAGACGCTACGCATAGGCAATGACAAGACGGGTGGAATATGGAACGACCTCGCAGAGCTACTCAGAAACGCCGTAGATATCGACAGCGCAAAACCCCGAAGGACTGTGCATGTCTTTGCTACTGGAAACGGCTTCCAGTTTCTCATCGGAAAAGGCGACAGCGACCACCTGACAGCAAGTATGTGGTCTGCGTTGTGCCAAGCATCCACTGTATATGGCCATTCAGTAGCCTTCTGGCGCGCGCTTCTAGGCTTATTGCAGCGAGAGAAGAACAAACTCGACATCACTGGGTCGCATATCGAGTCTCTCAAGCAAACCCTTATGCGCTGCTTAGGCTCTCCATCACATGACCTGAGACTCACAGCCATAAATGTTCTGCAGATCGTTGCAGGACAGAGCGAGGAGCATAAGAACATCCTGCATATCGCAATGCTGGTCGAGCAGACACCACTGAATCTCGAGACTCAGAGGTCCGTTGCAATGCGCATAGGGCAAATCGCGAAGTTGTACCCAAGTGTTTGCTCCGATCAGTGGGTAGGGGAGGCCATACCCGCCTTTTGTCTAGGGTTACTGCACGCCCGACTAGCTTCGGTCTGGGATGACAGTTGCACAGCTTTGAAGGCCATATGCGGGACGAAAGAAGGAGAGGGCTTTGTCACTCAAATTGTCTTCGAATGGCTTACTGCTACCGATGCCGGCCAGAGTACTACTGACGAAACTCAACCAGCCTCTTCACAGCGACCCTACGCCACCGAATTTGAGTGTACCAACCTCATGCAATTACAAGACTACGTCTCCAACATACAGGCTCAAGCTGACAGCACTGAGGAGCAGCTAGAGACTCTCTTCAAGGAAGACCATGTCGAAGTGCCTTTCCACAACCCCTTTAGTAGAACACAGGCCCTCAGGGTTTTAAGTTCTTTGCCACATATTGCAGAGAAGCGGTCGCGTCTTCTCGTCCCTGTACTGTTAAACTGGGCGCTGGATCAAGCCACACCGGAACCTCAAGAAGCCCCCAACACGGAAGAGGATGCAGATGCTGTTGCTCAGAATCGTTGGGCAAGGAAAGACCAGAAGGCAATGCTCTCCATCTTCGCGAAATTCAACAATCCCAGGGTTCTGTACCGAACTGATGAAGTCCGTGAAGCCCTGCTTGCTTTACTAGGTAACGGAGACATTGAGATCCAAAAAGCTGCATTGAAGGCGCTTCTCACCTGGAAGGATCCCGCCATCGTGGCATACCAAGAACAACTGCTCAACTTACTCGACGATGAATGTTTCCGTGACGAGCTGCCAATCTTCCTTAGCGAAGGAAAGCTCCAAGACACCGATGTGGATCAAGTACTTCCGATCGTATTGCGACTATTGTACGGCAAGGTCATAGCTGGTAAACGAGGTCTTGAGTCGAAGAGGAAGGCCGTTTTCGTTGGCCTACAGAACAGATTTGGAGACGATGCCATCCATCAATTCTTACAAATCGCATTCGGGCCTCTAGGTCATATCTCAATTCTAAAGGACTCGACAGTCGATGAGGAGCTGCTTCAGAAAGATCTAGTAGATGCACGCAAACAGGTCGGCATGTTAAACCTACTAGATGACTTGCTGAGTACGTTTGCAACTACATTCGCGCCGTTTGCCAGAACAGTTGTGGATCCCATTCTGTACTCCGCCATCAAAGCATCGCGAGAGCTGTCAAGACCGAATGATCGTGAAGATGACAAAGGTCGAGCAATAAACACGTCTTTGCTGAAGACTATACGGCAGCGTGCCCTGCAGATCCTGGGCAGGCTATTTGAAAATTGCCCGGAGTTTGAATGGAGGTCGTATACAGGTCCTCTCGTCAAGGAGATGGTCGAACCAAGGTTAGAGCAGCTTTCCATTGAGACAGCTCAGTCCATCTCTGGACTCTTACGACTCTTCGCAGCATGGTCTAAATCGGGCCGTACGGCTACATTCCTGGTACAGTTTAATCCTGCCATCTTGGACAAGATCATCGACTGCCTCAAGGTACCGTCAGCCAAGGACGAGGTCAAGTGCTTTGTTCTAAACGACATCATCCGAAACATCATTGCTCTTGTCACTGAAGAAGACGAACTGCCGACAACAGAATCTAAGCTTCTCAGGAACCGCATTCATACGGACATCATCCAGCCATACTCGAATGCGATGCTTAACCGAGTTGGTCAGTTACTTCGCCAAAGCCCCAGTAGGGAGGTGCTCGAAGCTGGAGTACAAACGGTTGCCGACCTCGCCCCTCATGTAGCCGGTGCCACGGAATCGCGTAGCATGATCGAGATCGCGACTTTCTTGCTTCGTCAACCTTCAAAGCGCGTAAACCCACGAACCAAGCTAGGCTTACTCAAAATTCTCCATGAGTTTATTCAGCGCTGTGACAGTCAAGGTCTGACTGAGCTCTTCGACACAATCTACGATGCCGTCTGTCCCATGTTCAGTTTTGTTCAAGATCGCATAGCCAGAACTTTGCTTTGCGATGTTCTTCAAGATCTTTCAGACACCAATAGCGATCTCATGGCAATTGCAAAGTTGTCACATGATCTCAACTCCTTTGCTACTGGGCGCCTCGACGAGCCGGATTTCGAACGCCGTTCGCAAGCCTTTAATACCATCAATGAACAAAGCTATCGGTCTTACACGCTCGTACAGTGGAAACCTCTAGTCTACAACATGCTGTATCTTATCAAGGATAACGACGAGCTCAGCATCCGAGTCAATGCATCTTTATCTCTGCGTCGCTTCAGCGAGGTATCGTTAAGTGATCAATTCAGAGCATTCGTCTCAGCAGCCGTCCTACCTGGAATTCATGCTGGTATGCGGGAGAACTCAGAGCTTGTGCGGGTCGAATATCTTGCTGTCCTTGAGCATCTGGTCAAGGCACATCCTGACTGGGCTCCTGTAGCGGATCTGCATGTGCTTCTTTCAGAAGATGACGAGGCTTCGTTCTTCGGTAACATTCTTCACATCCAAGGTCATCGACGACTGAGAGCCTTGCGCCGCTTAGCCGTGAATGCATCCCATCTGCGAGGTACAAACATCTACCATATCCTCATACCACTCCTTGAGCACTTCGTCTTCAACAAGGGCGATGACGAGGCTGCGGATAGCCTCTTGGGAGAGACAATCAAAACACTCACGTCCTTGACCGAAGGTATGGAGTGGCCGCAATTCCGCTCTTTGCTCAAACGCTATATCGGCTACTTGACAAGCAAGGAAGACCTGCAAAAGCCAATCATCCGATTGATCGCTGGCTTGATGGACGGTTTGAATCGCGCGGCACGCGCCAAGGGCTATATCGCAAAGGCATCCTCTGGGCAGGATGATCACGTTGTTTCAGAAACTGAAGAAGCTTCAGACGCTATGGAAGTCGACGAGCCTTTATCAACCTTGGCCAAGACTCTGCCTCAGCAAGACAAGCTAAGCACCGATCTCATCAACAACTTCCTGCCCGATCTGACGAACTTCCTACACAAGAAGGACGAGGCCACTGTCAGTCTACGAGTGCCGATTGCAGTCGCGATAGCGAAAATCCTCTTGGTACTCCCACCACTCGAGATCGAGACACGCCTTCCGGGAGTTCTTTTGGACATCTGCTACATCTTGAAGAGTCGCGCGCAAGAAGCTCGCGACATGTCCAGAACCACACTCAGCGACATCGCAACACTAATGGGTCCGGGCTATCTGGGATTCATCTTGAAGGCTCTACGAACTGCACTTCAACGGGGCTACCAGCTGCACGTTCTCTCGTACGCTTTGCATACTATCTTGGTCAAGCTTGCCGACCAGACGAGACCGGGTGATCTCGATTATTGTTTAGTTGAGCTAGTCGATGTGGTAAGTCTTTAGAGAATAATGTGCACTTGAGGAAATAAACTGACGCTTTACTAAGATCATGGACGACACTTTCGGTGCTGCGGGCCAAGAGAAAGATGCAGAAGAGTACATCTCTAAGATGAAGGAGGTCAAGAGCAGTAAATCTTTCGATTCTATGGATATCATAGCACGATCAGCTACGCCCGCGCACATCATCAAGCTTGTGCTCCCAATCAGGTCGCTATTAATCGAGAAGCTCAACGCTAGAATGGTCCAAAAGATTGACGAGCTTTTGCGACGCATCGGGCTTGGAGTTCTCCAGAACCCAACAGTCAACAATAGGGATATCCTGGTGTTTTGCTATGAGCTCATTCAGGAAGCCTACGCCGCCAACACGTCTACCGACAAAAAGGCCAAGATTGATCTCAAGAACAAGCGGTACCTGGTCAACAACCGTGGAGCGGCCAAGTCCGGCGCGAGGCTCAGCACTTCATCGTACCTGTACAAGATGATACGCTTTGGTATGGACATTCTTCGAACTGTGCTCCGCAAGCATGAGGATCTTCAGATCCCCCAGAACCTGGCTGGGTTCCTTCCGATTATCGGCGACGCTATGGTACAAGGACAAGAGGAAGTGCAGGTTTCAGCTGTTCGTCTTCTCACGACCATCATCAAGGTGCCGATGACGGAGTTGGACACGAACTGCCCCGTATACATTGACGAAGCGATGCGCGCCATCAAAGGCGCACTGTCGTCCAACACAGAGCTTGCGCAGGCTTCTTTGAAATTGGTTTCAGCTGTCCTACGCGAGCGACCGAACGTGCAGATCAAGGAACGAGACATTGGACATCTTCTCAAGCGCATGATACCCGACTTGGATGAGCCAGATCGTTCAGGTGTCAGCTTTGGTTTTCTGAAAGCTGTCATGAACCGGCACATTGACGTTCCTGAGATGTATGAAGCCATGGATAAGGTGGCCGAGATGATGATCACTAATCAGACCAAATCCGCACGCGATATCGCCCGTTCACACTACTTCCAATTCCTGATATCGTACACGCAGAGTGAGAAGCGCTTCAAGAAGCAGATCGAATTCCTCCTCAAGAACCTCCGATACGAGCATGTAGAAGGCAGGCAGTCAGTCATGGAGGCACTCGACCTTATCATCGGAAAGGCGCTGCCTCGATTCCCCGAGAAGGCACAATACGAGTACCATGGTATCATGTACCTCCCGCTGATCAACACTGTGGCGAACGACGACTCAAGTAAATGCCGTGAAATGGCCAGCTTGCTCATCAAGAGCCTATTCCAACACGCCAGCGACAAGCGACTACAAAGTTTTGCAGCTGACCTCAAGAGCTGGTTGGAACAGGAGGACAATGTTGGTCTAAAGCGTCTCGGTATTCAGTGTTTTGGATTCTATTTTGAAGCTATGGAGGACGATGAAGAGCCGAAAGAGCTAACAAACGTTCTTGACCGGCTGGACTCAACAATCGACGAGTGCTTATTACGACGCAACGAAGACGATTGGGAGTTGTTGTACTACTCTTTCACTCTGCTCTCCAAGGTCTGTAAGAAGTACACAGATACCATGTTCGCATCGAACAAAGACAGCCTATGGACCGCAGTGCAGGCCAGTGCAACCTACCCGCACTTGTGGGTCAAGCTCAAGGCCGCAGAACTCTTGGGTACGTACTTCGCCCATCTGGGAGTATCGAACAAGGATACTGGTCTTGAGGCCCTGCCCCTGGAAGGATCAGGCGGTTTACAGCTAGTGGAACAGAGCATGACGCAGCTCTGCAATGCATTCCTCAGAAACCTGCTCAACCCCGAAGTTTCGGAACAGCTCTGCATGCAGAGCGTAAAGAATATCGCTTTCCTAGCCCGATGCCTCGCTGTCAATGGCGCCAAGTGGCATTGGCAGAAGACGGATGACGACGAAGAAGTGAGAGAAACTATGGCTCCAGCGACCGGTGATGTAGCTGCCACAGAAGACGAGGAAGACTTTAGCGGCTTCTCACCTCCACCGAAGACAGCAAAACCCAAGAAGTCAGAAGACACTCCGCCGACAGCCATCCACCGCCTGATGATCCGCCTCTCGGGTATTGTCCGCAAAGACAAGAGCACCATGAACGCCAAGACATCCATCATGAACCTCTTCGACACCATCGCCGCCAAATTCCCTCTCGAGCCTTTATCGACATGCCTCCCACACCTTCTCACCACCCTCTCCACTCTCACCGACGCCACTGCAACCTTCCCCAAGTCCTCCGCCGCTTTAGTCTCGAACAACGCACCTAATGACCCCTACAAATCCCTCGCCGACAAGGCACGCGAGGTCATGAATACATTGCAGAAGCGACTCGGCACGCAGGAATATCTGAACGTCATGGCCGAAGTGCAGAGAGGTGTCCGCGAGAGGCGCGAGGAAAGGAGGAGAAAGAGGAAGGTGGACGCTGTGTTGGATCCGGAGAAGGTGGGCAAGGAGAAGAGGCGGAGACACGATGTTAAGAGAGCCAATCGGAAGGAGAGGAGTGCTGATGAGAGGGGGAAACGTAGGGGTTGGTAGGCGGATGTTATGTGTTTGAAGAGGATGAATCGTAGTGGGTGTTGTGTATGCATTCTTATGGCGTTTGGGATTGAGAGACAAGAAAAAAGTTTAGCATTTGAGCGAGAGGATAGGAGTATAGCTTGCCGAGATGTTAGATTACAAATGGCATGAGATACCCTTTTATTACTGTATACCCTCTTCCCGCTTTTTTTGCCTGGTGCACAAGTCTCATATTAATGTTCTCCGCAAAGGATCGATGCTGTAATCAGCAGAGGTTTACAGGCTGTCGCTATAAGCTTTGTCAAGTGAAGCCTATTATTACCCTTCAAGCTTTCGAAGAAGAGCGTGTATTTATTTCACCTGAAGGTAAAAAACCCACGAGAGTATCGTGGAATGGTGTTTATGAGTAGGTGTGGGATTTTCTTTCAGATCCCCTTGTCTGGCCATAGCGACACCAATTATACGAGAGATTGACAATACAACAGAAGCATATCATGTTGATGGGACCCTGTAAACATCATCTCTTCATTCTCCTGCCTAGAAAGACGGCAGATGCGCGGGTAAATAAATGCACTGAGTGCATCGCGGCGGGCGTCAACCTCCGTACGGGGGGATACGTAATATAAGCCGTCCCAACGCCTGTCCATATATTCTGCCTATCGTCTTCACGCATACCGACACACGATGTCGAAATGATAACAGCGAAATGGGTCCGCGCATGTCCAAAGTGAAAAAAGTATTGCATTCGAACTCGAACCATACGTTAACCTGGGACTATTTCGTAGGTTTCCGCGCAACCGGAGATCCCCTATCACAAGGTCAGCTTTGCGCCTTGCAGTTCGCCCGTTGACCACTCACCCATCCTGCGCAGCATTCCATGTCTTGACAAAAGCACGTTGCGTCTTATCTGTATACGACTCGGTGCTGACTTCCTTGACTCCGACCTTGGCGCCATCCTTTGTGAAGACGACGTTCTTCTTTTCCATCTTCTTGACGCCGCGCTCGGCGAGCTCGTTGGAGTAGAGGAAGATCTGTGAGGCGCATGTACTGTTAGCGATCCGATGCGCATATTGTGGGTGAGATGCATTACCTGGTAGCCCACCCATCCTAGGCCTCCTACAACTGCCAAGAGGATCACAAGTGGGACGAGGTTTAATGCGCCCATGGTTGTGATGGTAGTAACGTAGTGAGGCGCTGACGTCCGTGGTGGGCGGGGTAAACCTCGCGGAAGTTGAGTACGACTGCAAATGCGGCTGAGGATGGCACGATACAAGAAGACGTCGAGAAAGAAAACCTTCAGTTTCCGCGAATTGCTGAAGGAGATGAGGACCCACAGTTGGCCGTGTTTCTAGATGCAGTGGCTGGAGAGATGAAACCCTGAAGCGGATTGAAGGGTCAGCCTTGGCACGGAAACGGGCCGCAGCTGATCGCGCCGGATGATGCCTCGATCAATGGTTGCGACATGTGAGCGGCAACTATGGACTTCGCCATGTGAAGCGTGCTGATGGTGCCTTGTTAGCACGGGGGTTTTGGTTGGGATGCCTGAACGCTGGGGGGTCTCCACATTGATCATCCGCTTCGAACCGGTGGGTCACGAGAACACTTGCTCGATATGGATGACTGCCACCGGAACGGCACATTTCTTTCGTATTAGACCCTCCCCAAAAGATCCCACTTCTTTGGCGATGCGAACAGTCTTGCAGGGTATAATTGTAATAAAGCTTTTGCGTTCTAGCCGTGCTAAAAGTAGGTCTACCTGGTGTCTCTAACGTTACCTAGGCAGCTACTTAATTGCGCTAAAGTAGCTGTAGAGCGAATGGCTAGACTTTGCTGAGACCCTACTGAAACTATATCTATACTGGTTTTTTTTAAAACTTTTATAACTTGTTAGTAGAGTGTAGCTACTTTTTTCTATTTTTAGAAAAATTATTGTAGCTGTAAGGACGAAGCTCGTAGACCACTCCGCTATACACCTCTAAAAGAGTAGTAATAACTAAGATAGTTATTGCTTATCTAGAATAGTATATATAGATTACTAAGTCTACTTATCTCTTTACAAGACTAAGTCCTTACAGTAGCTACAATATACTCCTTTAACACTTATACACCTTTAACAAAATTGAACATAGTATAATATAAAGATTGTTTTATTAAAGTTTAATAAAGGTAGAGTTTAAATTTGGAAGTACGCTAGATGAAGACTAAGTTCCTTCGCATTACTATTTCTACAATACAATTGTTTATAATTCTGCCTGACGTCTGCACCTCTTTGCCCTATTCTCGATCTCTAATGCAAACAGCCGATATAATCAAACGCCTTCTCAAGAGCGGCACGGAGCAGATGCACCTGATCAGGCGCCACAATGTCAAGATGATCTGCTTCTACCGAGAGGCAAAGAGGATCATACCCAATGTACTTCTCCCAGCCATTGGAACCTAAGTTTTCCGGTCCTTTGTTCATAATACTCCAGGTTATGGCCCCACGGCTTGGATCTTCCATGAACCCACGAGGCGATTCAGGCGTCAAGTCCTGTTCTGCTAATTTCTGCATGAGGGTAGGATTGTTGTTGCAACGTGAGATCATCCCCTTTTCTGCCCAAATTATGGCGGTGTGGTCCGGACGTTCATTAGCCGTCAATGGTGGTGGATGATAGGCAGCGACCGCCGCGAACAAGGCGTGAAGGTGTTGTTGCATATTTCTCGCCAGATTTGAAGAGCCAATGTGAGCATTCACAGACTCAAAAACCTCTACATCCATGTCAAAAAGCTGTTTTGCAGTTCCGGATGCTGGCGCAGGGCGAGGACAACACATGTCGATCAGAACCAGACCTTCCACTTTGCGCCCCAGAGCAGCAAGTTGACGGGTCATTTCGTAGCACAGTATGGCGCCCCCAGAAAAACCACCGAGGAAGAACGGTCCTTCTGGTTGTGATTTGGTCAATGCTTCGACTATGTGCTTCGATGCTTCTTCAATACCGGATTCTGCAGTAAATCTGCTGGGACAATGAAGGTATGGTGAGTTCACCCCGTAGACAGGTAGATTGGTCTTGAAAGGTGGCAGGTGAATGTATGTAGCGATACTGCCACTACCATCAGCAATGATATAGAATCGAGGCTTTCCAGGCGTCGGACATCCTTGTATGAGGCTTATTCGAACGCGAGGAGGTGGAGAGTCGTCCTCAATATTCATAAAGGCACTCGCTGAAATGCTACTCTCGTTCATTTCTTTTTCATTCTTGGTATCTTGAAGTGCTGGGGTGGAGTTAGGTACTTCATCAGATAGGATTCCGCTCGATCCATACGAAGGGAGCGATTCTTCTGTCCTCGGTGTGCTAGAAGCAGTACGGGGTATTCCTTCATCCGCGGTAGGTTCGAGAGAAGACACCGAAGGCAGGGCTGTATCAAAAGCAGACCGCATGTGGCCAATAGTCGGATACTCTATGACGAAAGAGGCAGGCAAGTCAATTCCTGTCTCATCCTTGATAGCAGCGATGATTTCGATACCCATGATAGAATCAACTCCCATATCAGCTATCGCTGTGTCATCAGTGAGCTCATCAATAGAACCCCCTGTTGCCCTCACAATGCTCGCGATAATAGCATTGAAGATTCCAGAATCCGATGCAATTTCCGTGTCCAATTTTGGTTGCTCAGCAGTGCTAGCAGGTTGTGCTGCCTGACGTTTCTTCACATCGAAAGTCTCCGGGGCCGAGGGCCAAGTATTATTTGGTGGGGAAGTAATGTTGACCGCAGATTTCGTCTTCCCGAGGAGGTGTTCCAATACAACATTCTTGACTTCATGGAATACACAGTTCGAGCAATGAATAATGAGTTCCCCCTCATCAAAGACGAACGCATCACAGTAGACCGTGTCCTTCTCACGCTGCGAAATGCGAACGTATGTAAAATAGGGTTTGCCGGGCCTCACCTCTGCCGTCTGCTCGTAGCTATCAAAACTAGCCAACATGAATGTAACGGTCTTCGGTCGATTTGGATTGCCATTGATCAAAAAGCCTGGCAGTTGTACCAGACTGTCGGCCCAGTATGGCGATGCTGTGAAATTTGTGCCTGGCGGATCGTTCTGGAGAACCACTTTTGCGGCAGCTTCTCCAAAATCTTTTGAAATAAAGGCTTCTTTGATACCCCTAAAAGGAACGTCGTATTCAACAGTGTCAGAGAAGAGCGCGTAAAGGATATCTTGTTGTAGCCGGTGTCCCTGGCCGCTTTTTGCATCAGTGATGAGCTCATCCATCCTGGCTTTAATGTAGAAGGAGCTCTTTCCCCATTCTGCCTTGAGGTCTGCTGGAATGCATATCTTGAGCCTACAGGCTCCGATCTCGTCATTCTGACTATGATCCGATATACCAAAGGAGATGGCGATTGTGTCCCTGGATGAGCCTTCCATAACAGCGGTAGTGATCAACTTAGCCTTAGAGTCAATGTGCTTTTCAATGACCGGCCGAGTGATATTGAGATCTTGAATGGTCAAACGCATATTGCTTAGGTATTCTCGGCCCTTGTTCCTTAGGAGATATCGACCTGCAGTCAAGGCTGCCTCCATGAAGACACATCCTGGAGCCACGGGTACTCCACGAAGCCGATGGCCATCCATGAAAGCCTTGAAGTCACTGTCTGCCACAGCTGCCCCCAAAGTCACTTTCGAGTCAGATGAAACGGACTCCTGTATGACATACTGCGCGCAGGTTGAGATAATACTTGCACTATCCGGCTGTCGTTGGTGGGCGGTTTCGAAGGCGCGCTGTGACGCAGCCGGCTCAGTGTACGGTATCCAGTAATCTTTCAAATCCCAAGCATATGATGGAAGGCTTACCAACCGCAAATTCGTCTCGTAAGGTCTATGGTATGCAAGCCAATCGATATCGACGCCGAGGTTGTAGAGTTTAGCGACACAGTCCGAGACTGAAGCCCAAATGTCCAACCCTTTCTCTAGTGTGGACATGATTCTAGAAGAATCGGTTTGTAACGTGTTCCGCACAAAAGACCCACATACTTGGGTAGGTCCCAGTTCAAGCCAAATTGGTCGGTCAAGCTCTGCATTAATTGCGTGGAGTGCTCCCACAAAATCCACCTTTTGACGTGCTTGTTGACTGAGATATTCGGTATCAAATACAGCCTCGTAACCAGAGGAGCCGCAACTGGGCTGGATTATAGATCCTAACAGGGTTGAAGCAATAGGAATCTTGGGTTTGGCAAAAGCCGCAATGCTAGCCAGTGATGTAAAGTCATCGAGGATTGGATCGATTTGCAATGAATGAAATGCATATGGCACTGGAAGAGCCTTTGACCGGATGCCTGCCGTAGCCAATCTCTTCTCCAAATTGTTGATCTCAGGCAAGGGCCCGCTGACAACCGTGGCAATAGGGCTGTTTACACAGGCTATTGCGCAGGAGGATCTCGAAAGAGCTGCCATATGCATTTCAACGACCTCTGTGGATGCGGTCACCGCAAGCATAGCACATGAGTGCGGTTCGCATCTCTCTTGGAGCAGTCGAGCCCGCCGCCCGACAAGGTACAGCACATCCGCGATGGATAAAACTCCTGCTGCATGTAGAGCCACGTATTCGCCAAGAGAGTGGCCCACAACCATGTCCGGGCGTACGCCAGCTGCATTCCAAAACGCAACTAGTGCTATTTCCAGGGTAACCAATGCAAGCTGCGTCTGTATTGCGTCCTCGGTTGACAATACGCTCTTCTTGTCGATGATTATATCGAGGTAAGAAGGAAAACCTTCGTCCTGACTGATCCTTACACATAGATCGACAGTTCTGCGGAAGATTGCGTTCGTCATATATAATTCACCTCCCATTCCGGAATAGTGAGATCCTTGTCCGGTGAATACGAAAACCATTGGCGCCTTTTGTCCTCCTGTAGGACTTGGAACGTCGCGGCCCACGTTTGACTCCAGCTTGGTAATAAGATCCTTTGTTGTCGAAGCAGTCCACGCGTTACGAATTGATAAATGATTTCTTCTAGCTGTTGTTGTGTACGCGATGTCCTCCAGCCTAACCGTTGGGTTGGCTTGAAGCCATTTGAGAAGGTTTCGTTGGTTCTCAATGTGGGAGAATGGTGTTTTTGCTGAGCATACAATTGTATGTGTTGAGCGAGGATCTTTTTGCTTCCCGTCAGAATCGGATGAAACGTAGTCTTCCAGTAATAGGCATCCATTGCCACCCTATGCAGAACGGCCTTTCGTTAGCATGTTTCTTTTAGTGCTAAGGTATTTTACATACCGCTGCATCAAAGTTGTTCAAGAGAATGTGCCTCGGAGTATTGCCATTGTTTTCAAATTTTCGAGCTTGAGACGGAACGACTATATTAATCTCTGACAAAGGCGGGAAGTTAGGGTTCAGCGCGTGCGGCATGCCCACTTGAGGGGGCATATAATTCTTCTTGAAAATCAGAAGACATTTCAGAAGCGACGCAATTCCGGCAGCCTAGCATTTACGATAGTTCGTTAGCGATGCGGTATTCAATGGCAAAAGCTGTTCATCGAGCTAAGTCTGAATAGAAGGCTCTCAGGCGATTCCAGTACGGTCCATTGGGCTGATGATGTCGGGTCGCAACTTAAAGAAGACTTACTGATTCACTGTGACCAACATTGCCCTTAACCGCTCCGATGGTAAGAGGATTGTTTTTCGAGCGGTTTCCAAAGATACTCGACACAGCACTCATTTCAGCGGGATCCCCGACCTTTGTGCCGGTTCCGTGCATCTCCACATATGAAATATCATTTGGCGTAATCCCGGCACTACGTAGAACTTTGCGGAAAAGTCGCTCCTGGGTACCGGCATCTGATGTAGTTATCGAAGTGGCGTTGCCAGAATGGTTCCTTCCAGAGCCAGAGATGACTCCTAGGATATTGTCATTGTGTGCGATAGCGTCCTCTAATCTCTTGAGCACCACAGCTCCAGAGAAATCAGCACGGCAGTACCCGTCTCCATCATCGCGGAATGATTTGCAGTTCCCGGTCGGTGATAAAACGCCAGATTGACTTAGACTGACCCAGCTATGCAGATACCCTGTGACATTGGCAGCGCCCGCCACAGCCATATCGGTTTCCTTCGAAAGCAGACTCATGCAGGCAAGGTGGATAGAAGTACAGCTTGACGAGCAAGCAGAATCCAACGAATATGTCGGGCCTTCCCAACCAAAATGGTAGGCTATTCGACCAGGACCAAAGGCTCGCGCTATAGCTGGAAGGGTGTAAGAGTCGCATCCTTTTACGTCGTGACTGGCTATCCGCCAATCATCATTGCATTGCCCAAAAAACGTAGATATTCTGTTTGGGTCAGTGACTCTTGTAGGTCCATTTGAGTATCCTGCCATTTCTAAAGCCTCATACACACTCATTAGGAACAATCGGTGGCCGGGTTCCATGAGAAGTGCTTCCCTTGGGGAGATATGGAAAAACCGAGCATCAAAATTACCGGGCTTCCGGATGAAGCACCCAAACTTTGACATGGACTTGCTTGCGCATTTATTTCCATGATGCGATTGAAGGTATACTTCTAAATCAAACCGATCTTTTGGTATCTCTTGGTGAAGATCTTGGGCGTTTGAAATGATATCCCAGAACTGTTCAACATTGTCGCACCCAGGGCCCTGGCCAGCCATTCCGATAATCGCAATACGGCCCTGCATGCCTCGACTTATGTCGTGATCAAACGAGTTATAGACCGTAACTTTGCGGCCAGTCTCCTTGAGCGCAGCAACGAAGTATGTGCTGTGCGAGCCAGGGCTTGTTGGACCAATCGTTTTGACTTGAATTTGATCGCAACAATCAAAGTTATCGTTCAATCTGCTGACAACGTGGACAATGTCTAGTGGTTGCGCTAAAACCTGGAGAAACATCGATCTTAGTAAATCTCCCCACGTCTCATAGATGGTTTCAGGTTTGTCCATCCCCCATAGTCTGAAGCCTTTCTTAATGGGTCTGTGAATTACAGGGCTGTCACCAACGATGTAATCAAGGTCTGTTTCTGTGAGATCCAGAGCGTGTTGGAGAGCGTGAATGTTCAGCTCGTTCCTTGGTAGTTTTCGTACAGCTGAACATTGATTGAAGAACAAACGCAGAACAGAAGGTGGCCCGATGACGGTGCTCCACCGGTCACCCACCAATCCAACTTTGGCTCTCTTGTTGGTGGGTACCTCCTGCAAATTCGTTAGCTTTCGAAAAAAGTGGAGCAATTTGTGAAGAAAAGTCTGAGACGTACCATACGGCCTTGGAACTCGTCGAGCGATTTGCGCAAGTCTTCTGCTGATATTCCCACCACAACCCAGCCCCATGATCCTGGGCCATCTTCGATTGCCCTCGACCTCACGATAGCGAGCCTGCAAGACCTGCAAAATATTCTAGCCATGACAATACATGCGTCATGCAGCGTGTCGAAGTCCTCAGCAACTGCTAAGGTTGACGCATTAACGAGGCCTCCGCATAAGCCGAAAGCTTCAGAAATCCCCAAGAGTTTTGGCTCACGCCTGATCCATCTGCAGCACGTTATTATCAATTGCAAACATATACTTTAAAGTAGTTCAAGATACGTACTCTAAAAGACATGCTGAACGGACCGTGTAAAGCATGAGACCTTGCACGTAGCTGATTTCGTCCGTTGTGTTGCGAAATTTCTCCGCAAGATCTTCCAGGTTGGAGAATTCTCCGAGACTATCTTGCAAGAATCGTTCCAGATGTTTCTTCTCGTCTTTGAAGACATTTACGATATCGGTGAGGAATGATTGCAGCCAAGGGGCAGACCGCGCCTGTCTGCAAAGATGATCTATACTTTCAGCCCAAGGCTCTGTATAATCTCCAAACAAGAGCACTGTTCGTTGTGGGTCCATCGTTGCGAATAGCGGGTAAATCTGACAAAGTATACCGGTGCACTGCGTCTTAATACGTAAGTACAATATCCAAATTGTTCTAGGTGTACAGCTCTGGCACAGCTGCGTTTATAGATGCGAGAACAATTTAACAATGGTGTAAACAGAATCTAATATGAGAAAAACTGTGCTAAACGTTCAATTACCATTTAGCAGGGGCCAACTCCTCGGCGCATTATTAGCCTTACATCAGACTAGATACGAGGGTAATATTGGTTACTGTAATGTTCTGATATGCATTCTTCCAATGGGATTTTGGTCAAGTGTTAACAATACTCTAAGAGCATCTATACTACTTTACATCATCCACGACTTTATTGTTGCGGATATTGCCAATTGCTTACGTTAGAGCAGGCCCTCACGTTGCTTTCCTCACGTAAGCGAGGACAAACGCTACTTCCTCAGGCACAGCTTACAATTCGCGATTACCTAATTGTATAACGTCTGTGAAAACATGAGATGAATCTCACACAGATGAGTGATGTACATCATATTTGCTAACGTTAGAAAGTAGAGGACGTACTGTGCTGTTTTTAGCGTTTAAGTAACAGAGCTAGATCGAACCCTAAAAAACTAGGTTGCTTGTAGCTGAACTTTACGATTTATTCATTTTCGAAGAATTTCGACTCGTTCCATCAAGATATCGATATGTCGTCAACGGAAGGATCGCCCCAAGTCCCGATCGCCATTGTAGGGTTAGCTTGTCGGTTCCCTGGTGACGCTACTTCACCTTCTAAACTGTGGGATTTATTGAAGGAAGGGCGTGGTAAGTTCTTCATATGTCAGGATGTTCTATGGTTCAAATTTCGAACAGAGCATTTTGTCAGTTTTCTGCTCCGTGTGCTTGCTAACCTATCCCAGATGCTTATTCACCCAGAACCGACCGCTGGAACCCAGATGCATTCTACCACCCCAACAGTTCTCGCTTAGGAACTATCCCCACCAAAGGTGGTCATTTTCTGACGCAGGATCCATATGTGTTCGATGCGGCGTTCTTCAATATTACTGCTACTGAGGCACTCGCGTTGGATCCTAAGCAGCGGATTGCAATGGAAGTTGCTTATGAAGCGCTGGAGAACGCGGCCATGCCGCTCCGTAAAGTTGCTGGCTCTCAAACTGCATGCTTTATGGGTTCAGCCATGGCAGACTATCGAGACTCGATGTCGCGCGATTTCGGTTTTGCGCCGAAGTATCAAATTCTAGGCACATCCGAAGAGATGGTTTCCAACCGCATCTCTCACTTTCTAGATATACATGGACCTAGCGCTACAGTTCATACCGCTTGTTCTTCCAGTTTAGTAGCTGCACACGTAGCTTGCCAGAGTATAAGGTCTGGGGAAGCAGATATGGCCATTGCTGGCGGTGTTGGTATTATTCTGACCCCAGACTCCTCCATGTCATTGAACAACCTGTCCTTTCTCAACCCGGAAGGACACTCTAGATCATTCGATGCCGACGCAGGTGGATACGCTCGCGGCGAAGGCTGCGGTATCTTGATCTTGAAGCGTCTAGATCGAGCGATCGAAGATGGCGACAATATCCGCGCTGTGATCCGCGCCTCAGGTGTGAACTCAGATGGATGGACACAAGGAGTCACAATGCCATCGAAGGAGGCGCAGGCCGCCCTCATCGAATCTGTGTTCAAGTCTAACAAGCTTGATTACGATTCTATCCAATACGTTGAAGCCCATGTAAGATGATTAGGTACTCGATATGATTTTACAACTCTTCTGACATCTTTGCGTCTAGGGGACAGGCACAAAAGCTGGAGACCCTGTGGAAACATCAGCCATTCATATGACAATCGGGCAAGGTGTGAGCAAAACTAGAAAACTTTGGGTGGGCAGTGTTAAGCCAAACGTGAGTCCGAAGTACTTTTGACTACTATTTGACAGCAAAACTGATTTTATGGAATTAGATTGGGCACCTTGAAGCTGCCGCGGGAGTCGCAGGTATCATCAAGGGTGTTCTAGCGCTCGAAAACAACAGTATACCCCCAAACATATATTTCTCGAAGCCAAATCCAGCAATCCATCTAGAAGACTGGAATATGGCAGTACCTACACAACTGACCCCTTGGCCAGTCTCCAAGACCAAGCGAATGACAGTCAGTGGATTCGGCATGGGAGGTACGAACGGCCTCGTGGTACTTGAGGGCTATAATCCTCAACGCCCCCCTCAGAATCTTACTGTTGATTCACGAGTGAAAAGAAGTACCCCTCGCATGAAGAAGAGAATATTCTTTTGCAGTAGTCAGGACCAAGCCGGTATCAAACGGATTGGTGATTCGGTGGCGAATTACTTGGACAGCCTTGGTCCTACTGCTTCGGCGCCAGAGTACATGGCTAGTCTTGCCCATACTCTCTCAGTGGCAAGATCCGATCTCTCTTGGAGAGCTGCTTTCCTAGCAGATAGTGCTGCTGAGCTACAGGATAAGCTCGCGGATAATCCTGGAGATAATGCACGTCGCGCCGACCGACAAAAGCCACCGCGCATTGGATTTGTCTTCACTGGACAAGGCGCCCAATGGACAAATATGGGAGTCGAGTTATTAGAGAAGCCCGTGTTTAGCGACTCATTATCTCTATCTGCTCAGTTCCTCCAGGAGATGGGTTGTGACTGGGACCCCGTTATTGAACTCAACAGGCCCCAAACTGAGTCACGACTAGGGCATCCCGAAATCAGCCAACCTATATGCACAGTCCTTCAGATTGCTTTGATTGAGGAGTTAAGGTCATGGGGAGTGACGCCTTCAAAAGTCGTAGGCCATTCCAGTGGTGAAATTGCAGCGGCGTACAGCATCGGAGCATTGACCCATCGCGACGCAATTGCCATTGCATATTATAGAGGGAAAGCATCCGCAGGTCTCCAAAAGACGGCTCCGCATCTAAAAGGTGGTATGATGGCTGTTGGTGCATCTATCGCGGAAGCAGAGAAGTTCATCTCAGAAAGCCAGCTCAAGCTTAATGGTACCGTCACAGTAGCGTGTGTCAACTCGCCTGCGAGTCTCACTCTCTCTGGTGATACTACAGCGCTCGAAAAATTGCGAGCTATTCTCGATGACCGCAAAATATTCGCCAGACGGCTCAAAGTGGATGTTGCGTATCACTCTTCGCATATGAATTTCGCCGTCCCGGAATACTTCACGTCGATTGCAGATATTGAACCAAGGAAAAATCCTGAGAACGATACTATGATATCTCAGATTATGGTATCAAGTGTTACTGGACAAGAAATTGTCCCAGAGCTCTTAGGCCCCTATTACTGGATCCGAAACCTTGTCTCTCCAGTAATCTTCTCAGATGCTCTATCGGAACTTGTTTCACCAATTGGTACAGACGAGACTGCAGTAGACATGCTGATTGAAATCGGTCCCCACAGTGCTCTCGGTGGGCCCGTAGAGCAGATTTTGAGCAAAAAGGGAATCCAAAACGTCGCCTATAAGTCTGCCCTGACGCGTGGTCAGAGCTCTATTGAAACAAGCTTGAAGCTAGCTGTTGAGCTATTCCTCGAGGGTGTTGACCTCAATGCCCAACATATCAATGGCGACACAACTTGCCGCCTATTACTCGATCTTCCGCCTTATCCATGGAATCACTCCAGAGTATTCCGTGCTGACTCACGACTCCAACGAGAGCTACTTCACCGACAATATCCCAGCAGAAGCTTAATTGGCTCGAAATTACCTATGCTGGACGAGACACAGCATGTATGGCGGAATTACATTCGTCTAGCAGACGAACCCTGGCTACGTGGGCATGTTGTTGGGGGTACAGCGCTCGTTCCTGGAGCGGGGATGGTCAGCATGGTGTTGGAGGCAGTCCAGCAGTTGGTTGAGGCAGGCAAGACCGCCAGTAGCATCAAGCTTCGAGATGTATCGTTCTTCGCTGCATTTACTCTTCCGGAGGAGACAGCTATTGAGGCTGTCATCAGCATACGGCCACACCTTGTTGGCACCTCTGGGAACACTCCAGCCAGTTGGTGGGAGTTCACCGTGTCCTCTTGTATCGGATCTGATCAACTACGGGATAACTGCCGAGGCTTGGTCGCCATTGAGTACAATGAGAATAGAAGTGATTGGATGATAGGCGAAGACGAACAATCCGCAGCGGCAAAGATCGCAGACTATCATCAAGTCCGAAGACAATGTACCAAGGAATGTTCCAAGGAAAGGTTCTACGATCATATGACAAAATCAGGATATGAATACGGAGGTCACTTCAACGGAATGGAAAAGATATACCTGGGCGATGGCCAGACCGCATTCGAAGTGAAACTTTCCGAAATTGGCGAGACATTTAGTAAAGGCCAAACGGAACGGCCGTTCCTGATCCATGGTGCAGCACTTGACTCAATCTTCCAGTCCATCTTTGGAAGTACTTTCAAGAATGGAGTTTTCGAAGTCATCAAACCAAACTTTCTTACATATATCGGCGATATGGAGATTGTGCTCGATTTCCCATCGGACGTGGGGTATACGATCCCAGGTGTTTGTTTCTCGCAGCAGCACGGGTTTTCCCAGAGATCAGCGGACATGGCTGTCTTCGATAAATCAATCAGCAGAGTGTGCATGTCCGTGAGCAATTTCAGAATGGCCGAAGCAGATGCGGATTTGGAAGACGCCAACAAACCAGATAGAGCTGCTATTACTTCTGTACTTCGCTGGAATTGGGCTCTGAGTCTTATGCGGCCCGAGGAAGTTGTTCGTGTCCTGGAAACGTTCCAGCCGGAACACTCTACTGTAGAGGTAAGTTTGGTTAATATAAACCAAGCACATGTTACATGCAGTATCTCGGAAGCTAACAACATCCCCAGCTCGTTCGCATGTTGTTGCACGATAATCCGTCCGCATCGGTAGTCGAACTTGTATCGAGATCACAGGACCTGTCAGACCCAATTCTGTCGAGGCTGCCAAATGGAACCTCTCAGCCATCGCAGCAGTTTTATGCCATAACAGGTATCAGTGTCGATGATTCCGCGAAAGACAACCTCTTTGGAGAAGTGTTTGAGCTCGACAATGATACCGCGTTGCCAGCAGAGAGAACTGCATTCGCAGACCTACTCATCATATCGAATCTTCCTGATGACATGAAAAGCCATGATGAGATATTAGAGCGATTCATGAAGCTGGCGAAGCCTGATGCTCTGCTTGTAACCGCGCATGGTTCACACTTCGACTCATCGAAGTTGGAAAGTAAGGGCTTCCAAGTCCTAATAGGTGGAGGGAGCACGAAAAAAATCCCAAATCTACTCATTAGTTCAGCGAGGAAGTCGATGGGGCTCACTAATGGCGCTTATTCTGACAAAACAAGCACACCAATCGTTGTTCTCGAGTCATCTAATTCGAGTGTAGAGAGCAAGGCTTTCGCAAGCGCGCTGCGTGATATTTATCAAGGACAGGACTACAACATCTCCGTCTTAAATTGGGACGAACTCGCTCCGGACGACCATTTCGATGGAAAGACATGTTTATCCCTGCTTGAACTGGAGCAGCCATTGCTGGACAATCTGTCTGAAACAGACTTTCTGAAAATCAAAGCCGTGGTATTGAGCTGTGACCGGCTCCTTTGGGTGACTCGCGGAGATGATCCTTTGTTCAACCTTGTTGACGGATTCTCACGTGTGATGCGCAACGAGCTAGGTTCGGACAAATTCAAGGTTTTACATTTAGGCGCAAGCACTGGAGCAGAGCATGGAGCATCTCTAGCTGAGCGCGTCCTCGGTTCAGCCTCGGAGGACATAGAGTTCAAAGAAAAAAGTGGATCCCTACAGGTTACTCGCATTTTCAATAGTTCTGAGGGCAATGAGTCTGTCCGTCAACACCTGGAAAGCTCAGTGCATCCCGTTGCTCTAGATCAATTTGACCATCCTGTTCGACTGACGATTGGGAAGCCCGGTCTATTGGATACTCTCCAGTTCGTCAAAAAAGACTTCTCACAGACCGTTTTGGCAGACACAGAAGTAGAGGTCGAGGTCAAAGCCACAGGCATCAAGTGAGTCGTGATCATCCAGAGAGTTGCACTGAAATATCCTACTGACAATACGATAGTTTTCGAGATGTCATGGCATCGATGGGGTTAATCTCAACTCCTATCCTCGGGTTTGAAGCAAGCGGAATCGTTGTCCAAGCTGGAAGTAGTGCAACTCAAATCGCGCCTGGAACTCGCGTCAGTGTCCTTGGAGAGCACACACATGGAACAAGGATTAGAGTCGACTATCGCCTCATTACGACAATTCCAGATGACATGTCATTTGAAGAAGCTGCAGCTCTTCCAATCGTCGGTACCACTGCATATCATGCCTTGATCAACCTTGCAAAATTGCGCAAGGGCCAGTCAGTACTAGTCCACGCAGCAGCTGGAGGTGTTGGTCAAGCAGCGATACAGCTGGCCATGCACTTAGGTCTTACAGTATATGCTACTGTTGGAACAGACGACAAACGAAAGCTCCTGGTGGAAAGATACAATTTGCCTGAAGAGCACATATTCTACTCTCGTGACACCAGCTTTGTCAAAAGTGTCAAACGTGTCACAAAAGGCCGTGGAGTTGACTGTGTCCTAAACTCGCTATCAGGCGAGCTGCTTCGCGCTTCATGGGGATGTGTTGCAAAATTTGGTACATTCATCGAGCTCGGTCTGCGCGATATTTCCAACAACATGCGACTGGACATGCGACCATTCAGCAACGTCACAACCTTTGCTTTTTGCAATATCTTGGCCATGATGCAGGAACAGCCGTCTTTCACCGGCGAGATTCTCCATAAGACGTTCAAGCTGGTGCAGCAAAAGGTTCTCACCACGTCGAGCCCGACGACTGTTTATAGAGCGGGTGAGGTCCAAGAAGCTTTCCGTACTATGCAGCAGGGTAAGCATAGAGGCAAGCTCGTGCTTTCCTTTTCAGGCAAAACACATATTCCGTTTTTACGAGACGCCAAAGACTCCCTCCAACTTGACCCTTCCACAACATACCTTATTGTCGGAGGTCTCGGCGGACTTGGTCGTAGCTTCGCGCGCGAACTAGTAGCGTCCGGGGCGAGAAACCTGGCTTTCATGTCACGCTCTGGTGACAGGAATCCTGCAGCAAAAGCAGTATTGAACGATCTTGCATCGCAGAAAGTCCGTGTCTACGCTTATGCCGTAGATATCGCCGACGAGAATTCTTTCAACGATGCTATGAAGAAGTGCTTGAACGATCTTCCACCAATCAAAGGTGTCATTCAAATGGCCATGGTTCTTCGCGATGTTATTTTCGAAAAGATGTCATACGACGCCTGGACGCAGCCACTCAAGCCGAAAGTTCGTGGTACTTGGAATCTCCACAAATACTTTGACCATTCTCGACCTTTGGACTTCTTTGTTATATGCTCTTCAAATTCGGGTATCCATGGATACCCTAGTCAAGCACAGTATGCCGCTGGAAATACCTATCAGGATGCTCTTGCACACTTTCGCCGTAAATCGGGTTTGAAAGCTGTTTCCGTAAACTTAGCCATCATGCGCGACGTGGGTATTCTTGCAGAGCAGGGTATGACTGGCAATATCGCTACATGGGAAGAAGCATTGGGAGTACGCGAACCAGCGTTCCATGCTCTCATGAAGTCACTCATCAATGGACAACAAGGGCCAGTCGAGTCACAACGGACACCACCCCAGTTATGTACAGGGCTTGGCACAGCCGACATCATGGCTGCGCATAGACTGGCCTTGCCCTATTACTTCGCTGACCCAAAATTTGGGCCTTTATCTGTTTCTTCTATCCGTTCTGGAACTACTGCAGATGGTCGAAACGCTGCTGTTTCTATAGCATCAGAGCTCGTAGAAGCAAGCAACATGGAGGAAGCGACTGACATTGTTACAAGAGCTTTGGTGACAAAAATCGCCGAAATTTTGCAGATACCTGCCTCTGAAGTTGATTCAAGCCGACCGATGTACCGTTATGGGGTTGACTCTTTGGTAGCTTTGGAAGTGCGAAATTGGATAACGCGGGTAATGCAGGCGAATATAGCCTTGCTTGAGATACTGGCTGCCGTGCCAATGAAGGACTTCGCAAAGACGATTGCGGAAAGAAGCAAGCACACGTCTTCTTAGTCGGTATCTTGCAGAGGAGTACTAGCGACATCTTATGTTTCTGATTTTGGGATGCTTCAGTTCTCAGATCATTCAGTGTAGACTACATAACCAGTACATTATATTCTAATCCTCACCCAAATTCTGCATCTGCAGGTGCTGCCTTTGACTATATATTTTGGTATTATTCGCGTTTATTAGGATACTCTGGCCAACAGTGTCGGTATGCAACACACGTGCGTAACGGTGTAGGAAAAATAGCTTGCAAAACCGCCAGTACGGGTAATGCTTAGGTATACGCAGAGCAGAACGCGCACGGACACGGTTTGTACCTACATTACCTACCGTCGAAGTGCGCTAGGTGAGCCAGTGCGCTAGGTGAGCCACCCCACCGATTTAGGCCGACCAGAAATATAAGGCTGTAGAGCCTCCAACAAAAGTAATTATTGCGAAAAAAGCTAGTGTATAGCTATACAGATGCTTGTAAGCAATTTGTGCTATTTAAATTAAGCTAGTTTTTAAATTTCTGCCGCTAGTAGTTTTAGGTAGAGAAGACGCAGCTAGAGAAATAGTGTTGACTTAACTTTGTAGTGCTATAACACAACAACACTTTATTTAATTTTTTATAGTAGTGTAAAAAGCTTTTTACTTACGCTTATTAAGTATATTATAGAATTTTTAAGTAGTTACAGTGTTGTATTACTACTTTTCAGTAGCTCTTTACGCAGCTAGCTTTGTAGACTATACTTTTTTTTAGCTTTGTAACGCTTTTTAGCAGCGTGGTATTGCCCTACTTTAGTAGCTATTTTCTACTACTTTTAGTTCAACTTTAAGGCCTTTCTTAGCTTTTTATTATAAGCTTTTTAGAGTTACAGCTGTTTAGCTTTATTTTATTTTTAGCTTTACTCTTGCAATACTTTTATATTCTTCTAAAACTTAAAAACTCTACGCTACTATACTACTTCTTATGTTTTTCTATCGCTAGCATTTATAATCAATTAGAAACTTTAATTTAGTGTTAATCTGCTATTGTAAGCTTGTACTTTAATTGTAAAAAGAGGTATTGGTAGCTTATAGTAAGTAGAGGCTTTGCAAAAGCTATTTGGCTTTAACTTTTACTTTATTAGTAACTGCAGCAATCAAAGAAAATCTGTAGCTAAATTTAGCTATTGCTATTGCTTTACTAATTAAGTCTTATAGCCTTATCTTACTTTAGAGTGGAGTTGTTGTAAGGACTAGGCTTAACTAGAACTAGGCTATTCACTAGCTAGTCCCTAGCTCTAAGCTAGAGGCTATAGAGATCCGTGCTAGTATATACTATTCTAGAGTAAGATAACTATCTTAGCTATTAATCATCTTTTGTTAGAGATGTGATAGCGTAGTGGTCTAGAGCTATATTCTTACAAATAGGTAGTAATAGCTCTCTAAAAGCGTATATGTAAGCTAATAGTATTACTTATTGCTATTACTATCTTCAACTGCTACTATACACTTTCTTTAAGCTAAAGAAGCCTTATTAAAGACATTTTTTGAGTAAATAGTATAGCTAATATTAAAGCCTTTTTTACTTATATTGTATATACAACGCTCATTAGCTTCAGCCTTTGAAGACAGCCTTTTAATGTAACTACACATTCTGTAGGCACCTTTTTAGTAAAAAAAATTTATTGCTAACAACAAGTATCTGGGCTTATGCCCCCTTATTTAGCATTGCTAGTACGCAATTAGTGTGTCGCATGTTTAGATAGAAACAAAGAAAAGCAAGACAAAACGCAAATCGCCTTCTAACTTAAAGCGCCCTATTTTGCTTTTATTCTACCTACGTTGCCTATATTGCCTACTTATATTAAGGCTTTACTTCTAGGTACTCTTAGACAAATCAAAAAAGCAACATTATTATTACTATACTATCTAATCTTTATATGTTACAATAAAACACTTGCTTTTCTTTCTATTTTTCTTTTTCTTTATTACTATTTTAATATTATGTTTATTTTTCAAGGTGTTGAAGGTAGTAGTTGTTGTTATAGTTAAAATAGGGTTTTAAAAAAGTAAAAAGCAGCCACCCTCTAATTATAAATTTCAAAAGTTGAAAAAAAAAGATTATATATAGTTAATAAGATTTAAATAGTAAGTAGATAAGTTTAAAGAGGAAAGCTTAGACTACTAAGTAATAATTAGAGTTTAAAGAATTTACTAAGGTACTAAAAAACAACACTTATTTTAACGTGTCTAACAGCAATTACTAGCCTACAGCTAATAATAGAATTATACTAAAATTGTAGTAAGATTATAATATAATATAATAAAGAAGAGAAAGAACATATATGTACTATAGTAAGAGCCTATAGTACTTTATAAAGCTTAAGCTACTACTTTTTACTTACTTCTTTTTACTTTTTAAATAGCACTCCATAACTTCTATAATAACACTTTCTTTACTTTAACTTTTATTTAGAAATAAAAAGCTTTTTTATTATATGCCTAGCCTTTAAGCTAGTTTAGCTAAAGCTAATTTAAGAAATATGTTAGTTTATTAAGTATTTATAAACTTAGCTTTTTTAAATCTTTATATATATATTTTTTATAAAAATCTTTAGAATTTAGAATATTTTTATATAAATAAAAAATATTAAGCTTTAACTTAGCTAGTTATAAAAAAAACACAAAATTTATAAAGTACGTACTAACACTAGTAAAGTACTTAAAATACTCTACTTTAGTATTTCTTTCTTCTTATTAATTGTGCATACGCTAAGTAAAGAAACTATTAACTAGTTAAGCTAGCTATTATATAATATAAAATAGCTTTAGCCTTTTAAGACAACGTTTTAATGTAACTACACATTTTGTAGACACCTTTTTGAAAAAAAAAAGATTTATTGCTAACAATAGGTATCTAGGCTTATTATGTTCGGACGGAAACGAAGAAAAGCAAAGCAAAGACGCGAATCGCCTACTAACTTAACGCGCTCTATCCCGCTCCTATCCCGTCTATACTGCCTATGCCGCCTACTTATATTAAAGCTTTACTTCTAGGTACTTTTAAACAAATTAAAGAAGCAGCACTATTATTGCCTTGCTTTTAACTTATATATGCGATAATAGAATGCCTACTTCTACTTTTCTACCTCTTTTTTCTTTATTGCTATTTTAAAGTTATATAACAGCTAGCCTAACTAGTTAATAGTTTCTTTACTTAGCGTATGCACAATTAATAAGAAGAAAGAAATACTAAAGTAGAGTATTTTTAGTACTTTAACGTAAATCACCACTAAGTGAGACAACCCACTAAGTGAGACAGTTTCTGCCAAGAGCACCAACCCTCTTATTAACACGACATGTCTTAACAACAAAACGCGCAATTATCTAACAAAGAAGGCAGAATTTAGTTTACTTTTTCTACTTATAATATACACTAATTTTAAAGCCTCTAACGCGCTGTAGAGGCGTATAACGTATCTTATATAACATTGTCTTGCTAATACAACAAAATTACGCAACGCCTTAAAACTTGCTACGCCTAATATAAGCTTACTGTAACTAAAAAGCAAACAATTATATAATATATCCTTAACTTTAATTTATAAGAGTTTGCGCCCTAGCTGTGTAAAGTAGTAAATATAGCTAATAAACTACTAGGTGTGCGTAGTAGTAAGCCTGTAAGCAAGCACTAGGATAAGCGCTTTATAACGCGCTTAGCTAAGCTTAAAATAGCCTTTAATAAAGCTAAAGATAGGCAGAGGATACTACAGGAGAATCTAGAGACAATTAGCGCGTAGTTTAAGCTAGTAAAGGACATAAAAGCTAAGTATAGTATATATAACTATAACGTACACAACTTTAATAAAACTAGCTTTTAAATAAGTGTTATTAGCTTAATAAAAGTTGTTATAAGCGTAGAGAGACATACTTAACCTACGCTTATTTAGCTAGGCAATTGCAAGTAGGTAATAGTTATCTAGAGCGTCTACGCTGCTAGGTCTTTTACTTTACCTTTTATTATTTGTAAAGGACGCGTCTACCTCTTTGTATAGTATAAGAAGGTAGATATACTGCGTAATTAGAAGCTCTTAGTCTCTAAGAATAGCTAAACAAATAACGCGCTTAGTTTAAAGTAGTTAAAGCACTTTAACGCGTATATAAAGGCGCACAAAGTAAAAACATATAAGTTACTTAATTTAAATAGCTATAAGAGCTACTTTAACTAAAATTTTAAGAACTACTGCTTTAAAAAATATAATTTTTACTTTTTACATGCTACTTTACTTATTACATATTTTTTAGCTGCTTAATATAGTCTGCTTTTTACTATTAAAGCGCAAGTAATTTTAGCGTATACAAAACTTAGCATATAAGCGCGTTTTTTATATTAATAAAAAAAGCTTTCTCCTTACTGTTAAAAACGTATTTTTTAACGTATTAGAACTTGTCTCTTTTAACGTGCAGGCTGTGTTAAATTGCCTTAAAGTGCAGCTTTATACCCTACTAGAACTTCTCCTCTTAGAAATGCTATAGCAGTTAAAAACTTTAAGTAATACTTATAAGTTTAAATCTTACTTAAAGCTTATATACAAGTCTTTTACTTAGTTAGCTATTACAGCTAGTAGTAGCTTCTCTTAACTTATAAAAGGTGCTAAGTATATACTATATTAAGCTATACTTCTATCTGCTTAAAATACTAAGCTTAAAGAGCAATTAGCAGTAATAACTAAGTAGAAATTACATAAACGTAAGTAGATCTAGCAAGGTAGTACTATAGAGTATAGTAAGGCAGCAGCTTAAGTAGCTGTAAAGACTTTTATAGCTGCTAAGCAGTTAAAAAAGGCTTGTAGTAGTAGTAATTAAGAAAGAGCCTAACTAGCTCTACGGCGCTGTAGGAACTATAGCAAGACTAGGCACAACGCGCGTATGTGTAAAAAGGATATAGAGGTATCTTCTAAATTAGATCCTAGCATAACATACGCTAGCTCTGTGTTTGATAGCGATAAAATTGAAGAGTTGTAACGTGAGTTAGTACTGCTAAGCTTTTTTGTCTCACTCTGTGGGTTGTCTCACTCAGTGGTGGTTTACGTTACTAGTATTAATAAGTACTTTATAAATTTTGTATTCTTTTTATTACTAGCTAAGTTAAAGCTTAATATTTTTTATCTATATAAAGATGTTCTAAATTTTAAAATTTTTTATAAATTATATATTTATAAAGTTTTAAAAAAGCTAAGTTTATAAATGCTTAATAAACATATATATTTATTTAATTAGCTTTAGCTAAACTAGCTTAAAGGCTAAGCATATAATAAAAAAGCTTTTTATTTCTAAATAAAAGTTAAAGTAAAGAAAGTATTATTATAGAAGTTATAGACTATTTTAGTATATTATATATAAATTATTTATATAGAGTGCTATTTAAAAAGTAAAAAGAAGTAAGTAAAAAGTAGTAGCTTAAGCATATTCTTTTTCTTCTTTATTATATTATATTATAATCTTATTACAATTTTAGTATAATTTTATTTTTAGCTGTAGGCTAGCAATTGCTGTTAGACACGTTTAAAAAGTGTTGTTTTTTAGTACTTTAGTAAGTTCTTTAAACTCCAATTGTTACTTAGCAGTCTAAGCTTTCCTTCTAGAACTTATTTACCTACTATTTAAATCTTATTAACTATATACAATCTTTTTTTTTAACTTTTATAATTTATTAGTAGAGGGTGGCTGCTTTATAATTTTTAAGAACCCTATTTTAACTATAACAATAACTACTGGCTTCGGCCTTTTGAGACAACCTTTTGATGTGACTACACATTTTGTAGACACCATTTTGGTAAAAAAGATTTACTGCTAACAACAGGTATCCGGGCTTATGCCCCCTTGTTCGGCATTGCCGGCACGCAATTGGTGTATCGCTCTAGCATGTTCGGACAGAAACGAAGATACGCGATATCCCTCTAACTAACTCTTTTAACTAATAACTATTTACTGCTAACTGCAACTTGCGCCTATACTTAAATGTAAACATACAACAACAGCGTTACTATCTAAGCACAGCTCTTCTATTTCTAGAGGCAACTTACAAAATCCTCCTGCTTGTTAGTTTATTTTAGCTACTTAATAGCTATTTTAACATGCTTTTACTTTTTATAAAGCTACTATAAGGTCTTTTTACTAAAGTTACATTCGCGTAAGAAGAGATTAGTAAGATAACACACTATTACTATACCTAGACTATTAGTATGCGCAATGTATTTAATAGACTTGCCGCTTAACAAGCCTTTTACAACTTTCAATATAACTTTATTATTTATAATACTAAACGCATTAATAAGGTGTTAATAAATAATAGAACTTAACTACTACGTCTACCTAATTACTATAAGAGCTACTGCTAATAGCTCCTTTTTAACTAATTAGGAAAGCTGCTTAACAAAAGTAAATATAGGCTTTATAATTTACTACTATTGCTTTTTGTACAGTAACTTAGTAAGGTCTAAATTTATTAATATAAGCTATTAGTCTTTGTGACAGATAGAGAGAAAAATAGTTTAAACATTATATTGTTTATATACAGTACTATGTAGTGTAGAAAATTATAAAGGTAAGAAGTAGTAGACAAAGAGCTTTTATAAAGTATTATAGGCTCCTGCTGCGGTAACGTACGTGTTCTTACCCTCTTCTACCTCCTCTACTGTCACGGATGGTTGCGTGTTGACTGGGTCCGCCAAACTCGCTTATCGTTAGCTTGCCCACCGGCAATTGTGCTTATAAGGGGCTACCTCCTCCGCCTCTATCGCAATCTTGTTGCTAGCTATAAGCTAGCAATTGCTGTTAAACATGTTTTAATTATTGTCGTTTTTTAGTACTTTTAACAAATTTTTTAACTTTAATTCACTTAGTAGTTTAAGCTTTTCTGCTCTAAGCGCTTAGCGCGTGGACTTTTTCATCTTACTATTTAAATTTCATTAACTATATAATTTTTTTTGACTGTTGCGACTAATTAGTAGAGAGCAGCTGCTTTTTACTTTTTTAGAAAACCTATTTTGACTACAACAACAACTACAGCCTTAAATACGCTAAAAATAAGCAACAACTACTACCTTTAACACCTTAAAAAAATATAACTGTTATTAACACAATACTTTTATATTTAATAAAGGATACTACACTACACCATATACTTAATGCTATTGTTAGCTTTTAACCTATTATAATAATTATAGTAGTTTATTTAGTAGTAGGTTTGTTAGTATAGTGTTGGAGTATTGACACACGGATCACCCTGTTAATTAGGTAATCCTAGTAAGCTGTTCACGTGACGACCACGCTAGCGTCTATATATACAGGCTAGATCGTCTTAAGTCTCTTTAGTAGTAATTGGTCCCTTTGTTGTAGTACTTAGCTAATTAATACACTTATTTTCTACTTAGGTAATTAAGCAATTGCTCCTTCTTAGCTTCTACAGTTATAAGCCTAGCTAATTAATCATAGTCTTAATTCTTACCGCGCAATTGGCAAGCTAGAAGGTTAACTAATTAATTATTACTTTACTCTCCTTTATTATTTCTTATAGTACAGCTAGCAGACCGCTGCGGCTGCTGTATCTCTTATCTACTCAATTTATACAATTAACCTCCTACTAATTTATCTAATAACCTACAGGCTACTATTATTGTTAACGTAGCTATTAATTAACTAATTCTGGGCTTACTTTTACAATAACCTATATTATAATTCTATAAAGCATCTTACTAAAATAAACTTTTTTAATACACTACTTGTTTCCTTAAAAGTAATTTTTAAGGCTTAATTAGATTAGCTAACCTAGTTTACTTTATTAAGACTACACTGCTTAAAGAAAGGCATCTAGGATTAAGTTAATTTTAATTTTCTAGACGTGCTTTAAATAGATTACTAAAAGCTATAGTACTTAGAACTGCCTAAAGATGTTAAGTAACTAGTTGCTTTATTACCTAGCGCTAGCGCTTAAGTATAAAAGAACTATAAAATTGCTTAATATAAATATAAAGCTTATATAATTAATACTAAGCATAAAAAGAATAATTACAACAAGCTAGTTAATAGGTATAAAGTATATACTACTTGATAAATAAAGAAAGTTGCTAAGTTTACTAATATTAATAAATAGATTAGTAAGACTATTAATTTAAACCTGCTATTAAACGCCTTAATAAGCATAATTCCTTAAAACCTTACTAGTCTTTAAGCTTTAGTAAAAATTTTAAAAAAGGATTTTGCACGTATAAATTAGAATATACAGTATTTAATTAAGACGCAGTACAAATTCTATCTAGAAAAGGCTTGCTAAAGATAAATAAGCTTTAAGCGTTAACTTACTAAGTAGCAGCTGCTATATTAATAAGTAATAGTCTACTTGCTTTTTAAAGTTATTAAGGTATTAGCAGTTACTAATTTCTTAAACGCCTTAAGTACTAAGATCACACTAGACTAGTTGTATAAAAAGCGCAATAAGCTAGCATAAGTAATAGCGCTTAGTAGGGCTTAATTAACTTTTAATAATTTAGAAAAGATCTTTAGTATTTTGTTGTAACATTAGTTAATTATTTTTTTAAAAAGAAAAAGACACTCAGTATTCTAAACTAAATTTAAATTAAGAATAGCTTAATACTTATTAAATATCTTGTAGCTAAGTAAAAGTAATAAGTAATTATACTTTTGTTTTTATAAGTTAAGCAAACAATTTTAGACACTACGTAACTGCTTTTAACTTTAAAATATAGTTATAGAATTAATTTCTACTAATAAGATGCTAATTGAATTTTTAGACAACAATTAAAAGAAGATTATTAAGTAATAAAATAGCAACAGGTAGGCAACACTGCGCACATTTATTAAAAAAGATAGCTAGAAAGCTAGCACTGGTAGATTAGCTGCTAATAAGTCTAGTAAATTATACTTTAGCTTACTAGTCTTAGCACTAATTAACCTAATAAACTTTATTAACAAATTTAAGCTGAACGTGTTTGGCGTAGCCTTTATGCCTTATGCTTTATCTATTTATATAATTATAGATAGTAGAGCAGCAGTCTACATAGTTAATAGTAAAGATTACTTAGTACTTAGCACTTTTAGTAAATGAAATAAGGACAAGACTGTTAAAGTAGGCACTTGATTTATTCTAGTTGCAAGAACAAGAAATAGGCTGCTTAAGAATATTCTAGATAGCAAGGCTAACCTTAAGATAGCTAATTTTTCGCTTACTAACGTTAAAGTACTACTAGGTTTCTATATTAATATTGTCTTAGAAGCACAGCTTAAACAGGCAGGCATTTAGTATTTAAGATATAATTATACTCTATAATTTAAAACAATTAAAAAAAACTTTACTTTAATAAACTTAAAGTGTTATTTTTATTTTGTATTTATTAAATATAAGTCATTTACTTATAATATTACTTAACTACTGCTTGTAAACGCTGTAGTTTAATTAAAGCCACCTTAGGTAAACACTAGTAATAAGGGTTAATAGCATTATTAATTAGAACACTTAAGATAATAAGCTATTAAAGCTCTAGTCTACTTAGCATAAAATGTAGAGATTACTAGCAAAAAGCTATTAGAACATAATTAATACATAATAGCTTATACTTTGCAAGTAATCCTACAGCAACTAAAAGAAAGATCTCTTTAATCTTTCTAGAAGATCTTATAAGATCTATCTAATTTTCTAACTAGTTAACTACTTAAGAAATAGGCACTAATTATTAAGAAAGACTACATAGGCAAGCTATATAATTTCAACATCTTGTTAAAGACACTAAATAGTAATATGCTTATAATTAAAGGCTTCACTGCAAAAATTAAAAAGAAATATTAGTAAAAAACTATAAAAATTTATTAAAATAATGACACTACTACAATACTTTAGAGGAGGTAATGAAAATATAAGTATTGAGTAATGGAGAAAAGAATTATAATTAAAACACCACCAATATACACTTATAAGCCTAATAGCTTAGTAGAGAGAGCTAGCTAAAAGCTAATTACAAAAGCTATCAAGTTGCGCACAAGCGCTAACCTACTAGCTAAGCTTTAGCTAGTAATTATAGATGCGGCGACTTACTTATATAGTATAAGCTCTACTAAGATTTATAGCTACTAATCTCTTAACTAGGTGCTTAAAAAATAATATAGAAAATATTTCTAGTACTATAAACTACTTATTATTAGACATTAGACTGCTAATCTACGCCTAGACTAGAGTAAAGTTTATGCCTATAGCTATTAAGCCTACTTATTAATTAGAGAGAAGGCAGTTAGGCGTTATTATTAAGAATTTAACGTTAACTCTCGTAGCTATATTAGTTATTTAGTTAGTGTCACGGATAGTTGTGTAATAGCTGATTCCGCCAAGTTCGCTTATTATTAGCTTCCCCACAGGCAATTGTGCTTATAAGCTGCTCTTTACCTGCAAAGAGACCTGCAGGGATTATTGCTTAAAATATATACACGTTATTATTTTAAAGCTATCTCTTACTATCTTCTATAGTGTGAAGCAAGTACTATTGCCTGAAGCTACCCCTTATAAAACAATACCTCCTCTATAAGCTAATAGTCTAGAGATAGCTCTCTTAACGTAATCTAATACTTAAAGTAATTAAAAAAGCTAAAGCCCTGTAGTATTTAAACTCTTTAACCTTTTTTATACTTTATTAAAGCCGACTATACTTAAAGAGCCTAAAAAGTGTACTAAAAGCGCAATAATAACGCTTAAAGAGCGCATTAATACTATAAAAAAGTAATATAATAAACTTTAATCTTTGCAATAATTATAAGAGTTAAGAAAAAAGTAGTATAACTAAAAAGAGTTAAATAAGAAGTAATTTTAAATATATTAATAGTACTAACTATATTATTTTGCGCGTAAAATACACTTAAAGTGTTATATATTATATATATGCAACGCGTGTTAAAACCTAAAAACTTAGCTAAATACTAAAGTAAAACTTTTAAAAAGTATTACAAGTTACTTGTTTTTACAAATTAGTATTTTAGCTACTACTATAAAAAAAAAAAAACAATAATAATAAAGTAATCTAAGTAATATTATATTTTAAAGTAGACTTTTAAAAGCTTCAGTATACTTACTATTAATATTTATTTAAAGTAAAAGAAATGTGCTAACTTAAAACTATTCAAGTAATATATACTTTACTTACTTTTAGACTCTATTAACTATAGCTTTAAAGTAGCAACTACGCACATATATATTATATAGTAAAAAAACTAGACTATTTAATTATTTATAACTTATTTTTATTTTTTTTAAAATTAACTTTTAATATATACTAAGGTATAAAAAGTCTAGTACTTATTTATAAAACTAAAGCCTAAACTATAGCGCGTAATTACTAACTACTATTAAATTTTTATAACTAGAAAAGACTTTATTACGCTTAAATTTATACTTAAATAGAATTTATGTAAAACACTTATTATATATAATTAGCTTAACTAGAACACTTTAATAAAAAATAAGATATTTTTTACAGCTACTACACTAAACGCACTTAAAAAGTATAAAAATAGTAATAATGTTATATACTTTAAGTACTAGAAAAAAGAATACTATGCTAATAAGTGTTAAAGTAGTAACTTTAATAAAGTTTTATTTAATATAAACTAAATGAAAAAAAGTTAAGCTTTACTATAACTTAGAGTTAATAAAGCGCGTGCTAATAAATATTTTACTTAAAATATAGCGCGTATTTTACTTATATTTAGTAACTAAAGTTAAAGAAAAACTTTAAGTTATTTTAAACTTCTAAGTAGACATTAGCTTTATTAGTTAAAAAATAGCTGTAGAAATAAAATAAAAACTTATTTAAAATATAAAACTTTTCTGCTAAAGTTAAATTCGACTTTAAAGGCAAAATATATATAAATAGTATATAAGCTTTAGCTGTGCTTGATAAATAGTAATAGTACACAGCGTATTACAAAGGTTACTACGTATAAAGTAGATAAAAAAGCGCAGTACTAATACTTAGTAACTTTTCTTTAAGCTAGAAAAGTAGCTGTATTGACTATAAACAATAAATATAGCGTTAACAATATATAAAAGCAAAAATTAACTTAGTAGCAACAAAAGTTTTTTTAAAGAATATAAGACTTATAAGCTTAAGAACTTACTTTTTAAGAGTACTTTAAAGTAATAGCGTATGTATTAAGCTAGAGCTAAATATACTAAATATATCTATAACGTAGAATTAGCGCATACTTAATGTATTATAAAACTATACTAATATCTTTAATAATAATACTGCTAAAACTTTCTTATAATTCAAAAGTTAAAATTACATAATATTTCTTTAACAAGAAAAAGAACATCTTTATAGCTTTTTTTTATACTTTCTTTTTTTATAAGCTTTAAGTGCTTTGTAAATATATTAAAAAAGCACTAAAAAAGAAATAGATTTGTTATAGTACTAGCCTTACAAGCGCTTTTATACTATTTCTACTAAAAAAAAATCATCTGCTTTTGCGTAAATTACTAGAGTTTTAATACTATTATAATAAAAGATTGTAACCTGCTTTTTCTAATTAGAAAGACACTAGACTGCCTATTAGGTGTACACTACAACATAATATTTGATTTTAAAAACGCCTACTATTGTCTAAGGATTAAAGTAGAGAATAAGTAAAAGACTGATTTTAAAATATAATATAGACATTTTAAATATCTTGTTATACTTTTTAAGCTTATAAACGCCCTAGTAAGTCTCTAAGCCTACATTAATAAGGCTTTAAAAGAGCACTTTGATTCTATATATATAGTTTATTTAAATGAAATCTTTATTTACACCTACAATAATAATATTGCGCTATACTAGCGTGCTATATACGCTGTACTTAACTTCTTACAAAGAGTAAAGTTATATATAAATCTTAAAAAGTGTATATTTACTTTAAGCAAAGTTTATTTTTTAAAACTTATTATTATAAGAAGTAGTATTTACGTGAATATAGCGCGTGTTGCTACTATTAAGTAGTAGCCTATACCTACTAGTATTAAGGGGCTGCAGTCTTTTTTAGAATATATAAACTTTTATTAGCTTTTATTAAAAATTATACTATAGAAATAGCATCTTTAATAAATATCTTAAAAAAGAAATAAGCATTTTACTAGAAAAAGAATATACATGCTACTTTTAAAAGGCTAAAGCAACGCTTTATATATACGCTTTTTTTACTCTACTTTAAAAATACACATGTAATTTTTAGCAAAATAAATACTTTTACTTTTGCTATTTTGGGTATATTGTCTTAACTATTTAAGGACAAAAAGTAGTATTTTATTATATTTTACTTACAAAAACTATAAAATGCTAAGCTAGACTATAAAGTATATAACCTTAAACTCTTAGCTATTGTATAGAGTTTTAAGAAATAGTAATACTAATTAAAAAGTACTTAACATACTATTTAAGTATTAATAGATTCTAATAACTTACGCTTTATACGCGCTATATAGAAGCTAAACTAGCGTTAAGCACGCTAAGCTTTATATTTAAAAGCTTTTAATTTTAAAGTTAAGTACTGCCTAAGGTATATAAGCCCTATAATTAGACTATTAAGAAGAGTAAATTATAAATAAAAGAACTTATTATTAACTTAACTATTGCTTACACTGCAAAGCAAGCTGTTAGCAAAAGTAGAGTATAGTAAAATAAAAAGTTTTATAACTTAGTGTCACGGATAGTTGCGTGTTGGCTAGATCTGCCAAGCTCGCTTATTGCTAGCTTGCCCACCTGCAATTGTGCTTATAAGGGGCTCCTCATCTGCGAGGACACCTACAGGTATTATTGCTTAAAATATACACATATTATTATTCTAGAGCTATCTCTTAATATCTTCTATGGTGTAAAGCAAGTACTATTGCTTAAAGCTATCCCTTACAGAATAATACCTCCTCCTATAGGCTAATAGTCTAGAGATAGCTCTTTTAACACAATTTAATACTTAAAGTAATTAGAGAAGCTAAAGCTCTACTATATCTAAACTCTCTAATCTCCCTTAAACTTTATTAAAGCCTGCTACACTTAAAGAGCCTAGAGAGTGTACTTAAAGTGCATCTATAATGCTTAAGAAGTGCATTAACGCTACAAAGAAGCAACGCAATAAACTTAAATTTTTATAATAATTATAAAAGTTAGAAAAAAAAGTAGCACAACTAGAAAGAGTTAAATAAGAAGAAATTCTAAATATACTAACACTACTAAATATATTATCCTGCGCGTAGAACGCACTTAAAGTAATACTTACTATGCATATGCAACACGCGTTAAAACCTAAAAACCTAGCTAAATACTAAAGTAAAACTTTTAAAAAATATTATAAGTTTACTTATTCTTATAAAGTAGTATTTTAGCTACTACTATTAAAACTTAAAAAATTAAAAATAAAAATAAACTAAGTTATATTATATAGTATTTTAGAGCAAACGCTTAAAAGCTCTAGTATACTTACTATAAGTATTTTTTCAAAGTTAAAAAAAAAGTGCTAACTTAAGATTACTTTAAATAATATATGCTTAACTTACTTTTAAACTTTATTAACTACAGCCTTAAAGTAGTAACTATATATACACATGCTATATAGTAGAAAAATTAAACTATTTAATTATTTATAACGTATCTTAATATCTTTAAAAATTAACGTTTAACATATAATAAAGTATAAAAGGTTTAGTACTTATTAATAAAACTAAGGCTTAAACTAGAGCACGCTATTACTAACTACTATTAGATTTTTTTAATTAGAGAAGACTTTATTACCCTTAAATTTATACTTAAATAGAATTTGCGTAGAGCACTTATTACGCATAATTAGTATTACTGAAGTACTTTTTAAAAAAAAGAAAAAAATACTTTTTTAAAGCTACTATACTAGACGCACTTAAAACGTATAAGAATAGTAATAATATTATACGCTTTAAGTACTAAAAAAAATATTATACTTATAAGTGCTAAAGTAGCAACCTTAATAAGGTCTTAGTTAGTATAAATTAAAGAAAAAAAAGTTAAGCTTTACTATAAACTTGAAGTTAGTAAAATAAATACTAATAAAGATTTTACTAAAAATATAGTGTATATCTTACACACGTTAAGTAGCTAAAGTAAAAAAAAACTGTAAGTTATTTTAAACTTATATATAGATGTTGGCTTTATTAGTTAAAAAACAGCTATAGAAATAGATTTAAAACCTATTTAGAATGCAGAACTTTTTTACTTAAGTTAAATTAGACTTTGAAAGCAAGATAAATATATAGTTTATAAGCTTTAGCTACGCTTAATAAATAATAATTATTTAAAGCGCATTACAAAGGTTACTACGTATAAAGTAGATAAAAAAGCGCACTACTACTACTTAGTAACCTTTTCTTAAGCTAGGAGAGTATCTATATTAACTATAGAAGGTAAATATAGCGTTAAGAATATACAAAAGCAAAAATTAACTTAGTAGCAACAAAAGTATTTTTGAAGAATATAAGACTTATAAATTTAAAAACTTACTTCTTAAGAGTACTTTAAAGTAATAGCGCGTACATTAAGCTTAAAGTATATATACTAAACATATTTATAGCGCAAGTGCAGTATATACTTAATATATTATAAAATTATACTAATGTTTTAAATAATAAAGCTGCTAAAACCTTTTTATAACTAAAAAGCTTAAAATACGCAATTTCTATTTAATAAGAAAAAAAACTTTCTTATAAGTCTTTTTATACTTTTTCTTTTTATAAGCTTTAAGTGCTCTATAAATACATTAAAAAAGTACTAAAAAAAATATTTACTATAGCACTAGCCTTACAGGCGCTCTAATATTATTTATACTTAAGAAAAATAGAACTCTGTACTTTTGCGTGAATTATTAGGGTCTTAATGCTATTATAATAAAAGATTATTACCTGCTCTCTTTAATTAGAGAGACCCTAAACTGCTTATTAGGCGTATACTACTACACAACATTAAATTTTAAAAACGCCTACTATTATTTAAAAATTAAGGTAGAAGATAAATAGAAAACTACTTTTAAAACACAATACAAATATTTAAAATATTTTATTATGCAATTCAGGCTTATAAACGCTTAAGTAAGTTTTTAAGCTTATATTAATAAAAATTTAAAAAAGCATTTAGATTATCTTTATATAGTTTATCTAAATAATATTCTTATTTATACTTATAACAATAATACTGCGCTACACTAGCATGCTATATATGCTATACTTAACTTTTTACAAAAAGTAAAATTATATATAAATTTAAAAAAATACATATTTACTTTGAATAAAGTTTATTTTTTAGAATTTATTATTATAAGAAGTAGTATTTGCGTAAATCTAGCGCGCGTAGCTATTATTAAGTAATAGCCTACACCTACTAGTATTAAAGAGCTGCAGTTTTTTCTAAGATTTAGAAACTTTTATTAGTATTTTATAAAAAACTATGCTATAAAAATAGTACCTCTTATAAATATCTTAAAAGGGAAATAGGCGTTCTACCAGAATAAAAATACATGTTCTATCTTTATAAGGGTAAAGCAACGCTTTATATATACGCCTATTTTATACTATTTTAAAAATACACGTATAATTAATATTAAAATAAATACTTTAACTTTTACTATTTTCAGTATAATATTCTTACTTTTTAAGAACAAAAAGTAGTATTCTATTACATTTTACTTACGAAAACTACAAAACACTAAGCTAAACTATAAAGTATATAACTTTAAACGGCTTCGGCCTTTTAAGACAACCTTTTGATGTAACTACACATTTTGTAGACACCTTTTTAGTAAAAAAAGATTTATTGCTAACAATATGCATGTTTAAATAGAAATAAAAATACGCAATATCTCTCTAACTAACTCTCTTAACTAATAACTATTTACTACTAACTATTTACTGCTAACCGTAACTTCTATTATCTTATTACTATCTTAGCAGTGTTGCAGTTACAGCGTTTAGTGCCTATTCTTAGATATACATAAATAACAACAGTATTACTATTTATACACAGCTCTTTTATCTCTAAAAGCAACTTAAAAAATTCTTCTGCTTATTAGTTTATTCTAGCTACTTAATAGCTATTTTAATACGCCTTTGCTCTTTACAAAGCTACTCTTAAGTTTCTTTACTAAAGTTATATTTACACAAAAAAAATTACTAAAGTAATATACTTTTACTATACTTAGACTATTAATATGCGTAGTATATATAGTGTACTAGCTAAACTAGCCTTTTATAGTCCTTATTATAACCTTAATATCTATAATACTAGACGTATTAAAAATGTCTTAACTATAGTTATATTCTAACCTTTGCACTAACTTAACTACTCTAAAAACTATTACTACTAGCTCTTCTTTAACTAATTAAGGTAGCTACTTAATAATAGTAAACGCTAGCTTAGTAATTTACTACTATAGCTTTAAGTATAGTAACTTAGTAAAGTCTAACTTTACTTAATATAAGCTATTAGTCTTTATATTAAAGGAGAAGAAAAATAGTTTAAGTATTATATTATTTATATGTAAGTTATTTGTATACAGTACTATATAGTATAGGAAATTCTAAAAGTAAAAAGTAGTAAGTAGAGAGCTTTTATAAAAAAGTATTATAGGCTCTTGCTGCGGTAACGTATGTGTTTTTACTCTTCTTCTTTATCTCTATTACAATCCACTGTTTAAATCTCGTTAACTACACACAATCTTTTTTTAAACTTTTGCGACTAATTAGTAGAGGGTAGCTGCTTTTCACTTTTGTTAGAAACCCCATTTTGACTACAACAACAACCACCACCTTTGACACCTTAAAAATATAAATACAGAGGGGTGACAAAATAAAAAAGAAATCAAAAAAGTTAATATTTTTAAAGCTTTAAAATTCTATAAGTAGAAGAGCTAGACCAAAAAGAGTTAGTGATTTGAAAAGCCAAGAGCTTCCTCTTTGAGATGATATGCTTAGTAAGCTGCTTAGTCACCATGATTGACCCTGCAATTTCGCTCAAATTAAGAGACAAAAAAAAGTTAAAATGAATTTTTGTATAACTTTTTTTAGAACGTATAAAAATTGCTAATAAAAAACTATATTTGATAAGGTTACATAAGCATTATGTAAGCAGGTTATAGAGGGTAGTATCTTAATTACTTTAAGTATAATTAAAGGGTGTTAGAAATAGAAATTAAGTCTATTTACCCTTTTCAACATAGTTTTTCTATAGCATCTTCTTTATAGCTTATAGTTTATCCTATTTTAAATAGTAAGTTAATAGTATATATATATTATATAAGCTTATTACCTTAAATAGTAATAAACTAAAGAATTTCATTAAAAGTATTAGTAAGTACATTAGATTAAATTATATAAAAAAAGAAGCCTTTTTACTTCCTTTTGCGCTTAAACTAGGCTGTTGTCAACGTTCAAAAACTACTTAATATAAACTTTATTAAAATTACTAGAAAATTAAACAAAAACTTAAAAAAGTAAAATAAATATAAATTTCTTATAAAATCTTACAGAATTTGCTAAAACAAGATATCTATATTAGAAAAAGTTTAACGAAAAAGCTCTCTTTAAACATAAGAGAAACCTTATAATTATTATAATTATAGTAAGTAGAAACTTAAAAAACTTTAAAATTTAGACTTAGAATTAGTTCTATATAAGTATAAGTAGACTATTAAGTACTGTTATAATGCTAAAGTAATAGGATATTTAACATAACAAAATAACAATACTATCAGAGAGTTAGATTCTACTAAAAGTATTTAATAGTTATACTTTACACTAGCTATAGTAATACTAAGCTACAAGGGAAGCTATAGGCTAGCGTATAGTACTACTCTACAACTCTTACACTAAAGAGAGTAACTAGTCTTGTTCAATAATTTATAATTTTTAGCGATTTTTATACGTTTACAAAAAAGTAATACGAAAATTCATTTTAATCTTTTTTTTCTCTTGATTTGGGCGGAATTGCAGTGGCGGCGTGCTGACTAAGCAGCTTACTAAGCAGTGTAACTTAAAGAGGAAGTTCTTGGCTTTTCAAATCACTAACTCCTTTTGGTATAGCGCTTCTACTCATAGAATTATAAAGCTTTAAAAATAATAACTTTTTTGATTTCTTTTTTATTTTGTCACCCCTCTGTATAACCTTAAACTATTAGCTATTATACAAAGTCTTAAGAAATAGCAACACTACTTAAAAAGTACTTAATACACTATGTAGGTATTAATAAATTATAACAACTTATATTCCTTACACGCTATAAAAAAGCTAAACTAGCGTTAAGCACGCTAAGCTCTATACTTAAAAGCTTTTAATTTTAAAGTTAAATACTGCCTAAGGCGTACAAACTCTATGGACAGACTATTAAAAAAAGTAGATTATAAATAAGAGAACTTATTATTAACTTAATTATTGCCTGCACTATAAAACAAACTTCTAGTAAGAGTAGAGCATAGTAAAATAAAAAGTTCTACAACCTAGTACAGCTAAGAAGGCGTATATAAAACGCATGTAGCTAATATTTATAAAATAAAAAGTATTTAAACTACTAGTGCTATAAAGTATATACTATGCGTACTACGCTTTCTACCTAAAGTATTAGTTAGTAGCAAACTTATAATAGTAGAGTTAGAAGCTCTAATAAATAAACTGCGCTAGTTATAATAAAAAGATAGTTTTGCTCTATAGTAACTTATAGACTTTAAGTAAATAGTATATAATCAAAACAGTAATAGCGCGTAAGTATAGCGCGTTAACAATAAAGAAGTCTTAAAATATAAAAGCAAAATTTATATTTTACTAAAATAAGCTATTAAGCAGAAGATTCTATTATAGAATTATAACACGCGTATAGTAGGTTATTTTAGCATATATAAGACTTATAAGCTTATTAGTAAGCTATACTACTAGCTAGAGCTAAGCTATAATATTTAAGATTACGTAAAGACCTATATAGTATACTAAAAAAGTAAGGCTTTAAAATATAGCAAATATAGTTAGTTATTAATATTACAAGTTTTTAACAAAATATTTTAAAAAGTGAGCTTTAATTTTGCTATAGAGCTACTACTAGCAAAAAACAATAGTTTAAGTTGCGCATTTAATATAATTTTTGTAATTATTAACTACTTTTTTAAAAAAGCAATTTATATACTTATATCAAAGATATAAAAAGTAAAACAGTTTGCAGAATTCTCTTTTAAACATATTATTTTGATAAATAAAATTTAAAAAGATATGACATTTAATTACAGTTTAATCTTTACCTCTATATTTTAGATAAAAATGTACTACTAATTATAAGTAAAGCATAGGCTAAGCATAGTTTTCTACTTATAAATAGACAGGCAAACTAAACGCTAAAACTAAATAATAAAGTAATACCTAAAGACGTTTGCCTTAAAAAATATGATAATTAAGTATTAATTTTACGAATTATATAATTTGCATACAACAACTTTATCTATAAATTAATAAAAATAACACCCTTTTATATAGTACACAGCAAGCATTTATTACTTACATTGCCTTCTAAAAATAGTAGGCTAAAAGGGGAGGTACTAGACGCTGTAAACAGAGTGCAGCTTATGCACAGTATAAGTATAATAGTAAAAAAGCATCTTTTAGTAGCATAAAAATACTAACACTAATACTATAACAAAAAATATAAACAAAATTTTTTTTACTAAAAAGACTTAGTTTACTTTAGCATGAAGAACGTTAGCCTAGCCTATTAACTTAGCAAGAAACTTTCTAACAAGTTTATAAAACTATTTTAAGTAAAAAGAGTAGTTAAAATATAAGCTTACTGTCGGAAACAAAATACCGACCGATCGATAGATCGTGTTCCGGCTAGAGGATACATATACTGCGACACTTACTAACTATAATTATTATTTTACTATTATATTTACAATGTCTTCTACATTTCTCTACTAAAGTAATAAAATTGCGTAGTAGTTAAGAAAATAATACTTAAGCACTAGAAATTAGCCCTAAAAGTAATAAAATCTAGGAAGTTAAAAAAATATTAGAAAAATAAATTAAAAATAGCTAGCTAGAGTATTAGTTGCAATAAAAAGGTAATAATAAATTAAAAATTACCTAGACTTTAGCATTGTAGTTTGAAGATAAAAAAAAACTAATTAAGAAATATAAGTATAAATAAAAACTATTACGTCTTAAGCGCGTTGAAAAAATATACTAAACGTTATTGCCGCGCCTTTAACGCGCAAAATTAGGTATTCAAAAAAAAAATTATAAGTATAAAATTATTTACTTTTACTCATTATCATCAATCTCCTTACTACTACTACTTATCTTATTATTACTACTACTTCTAGCACTACTGTTATGCGCGCTATTTACGCCCTAACTATGCCTAAGTAGCAGTATGTTATTATTACCTAAGCTCTTATTATTATTATTATTATTACCAGCAGGACTAGCAATTTTAGCTGCATAACTAGCAATTAATTTAAAAGTAGCTACTATACAGCGCTACTTTACTGAATTTAAGCTTAAAAAGTAAAGTAAATTTATTAGCACTTAAGTAAGAACTCTTAAAGAAGTACTAGTGTATATAGTAATATAGCAGTAGTTAAATAGCTTAAAGTTAAATTAATACTAACAGCGCACAAGCTTAACGCTAGTAGTAATAATAGTAAAGTTAGTTCTTAAAATAATAGTAATAGTAACTACAGTATTATAATAAAAGCAAAGTTAATATAAATTATTTAAATATTAATTAAGCGCTATAAAAACTTATGTAGATTAGCTAAAGAGTAGTTAATAAAGTAAAAGACTTATTTTAGTACAACTACTATAGTTGCCTTTAGCATAATAGTTATAACAATAATACTTAGTTTTTTTACAAATATTCTTTACTTAGTAATGTTTTATACGCAGCGCAGGTAGGTTGCATATAAATTGATTAAATCAATAGCTTTTTTAAGCATGCTAGACTAATATAGCTAAGCATTTTATAAATAAGACTTTTTAATATACTTAAAACTTTAATAATAAACTATAATAAAGATTAAAGCTTATTATTATATAGATTAGTAAGTGCGCTAAAGTTACGTATTAAGTATGTTAAGTAAAATAAGAATTATAAAAAATATATACTAAGAAATTTCTTTATTACTATAGTAAATATTACTTTATATAAACTACTTATAATAACTATATACTTTTACCTTTCCTTTTAAAAGTTTTAAAAATAAATAATAAAGTTTAAAAGTTACAATAATAATACTATAAAAACTTAAACTTTAAAGCTTGCTACGCGTTTGATTTATAAATAATATGAGTTTTAAGCGCACTTAAGTTACACAAAAAAACACGCTTTTATGTTGCCTATATATATAATTAAAGGTTTTAGATTAAAAAGCTGCTAGAACGTTAGCCTAGAGAGGGAGGTTCTGTTATAGATAGTAATGTCATAGCTAGTTCTGCTAAGTTTGCTTATTATTAGCTTCCTTATAGGCAATTGTACTTATAAGCTACTTCTTACCTATAAGGAGACCTACAGGTATTATTGCTTGAAATATACACACGTTATTATTTTAGAGCTATCTCTTACTATCTTCTGTGGTGTGAAGCAAGTACTATTTCCTGAAGCTACCCTTTACAGTTAGTTATTAAGTCTCCAATATATACTATATATAAATATCTACACTTAATTAAGTAATAACTACTTATAATGTAACTTTCAAAAAATGTCTGTTTTATAAAAGATAATGCGAGGAAAAGCTACTTAAAAGTTAAGTAATTAAAATTGTAGAGATTCTCTATAAAGGCGAGCTAGTTAATTCTAAAGATAACTTAGAAGTCCTCTTGCCTATTTAGAAAAAAGCAAATTAGAATAGATAGCTGGCTACTAAAAACTTTAAAGGTAATTTATCTACTTTCTTAAGCAGCAAACAAGGCCTGCTTACTAAAAATAAAAGTAAATTTGAAAACGCTAAGCAAATAGAGCACAAGGCTAGTACATTATGAGGAATTTACTTAAATTAGTAGCAAGATACTAGTCTTGCTACTCTAGAACTAACTTCTAAACTAGAGACTCTAGGGAGCAACAACGTGATTAATTATAAAGTATTTAATAGTTAAGTAATAGTGCGCTTACTTAGAGAAGCTAACTTATTAATATTTAGAGGAAAGGAGCCTTCTGTAACGGCGCAGGCAAGACTTACGGATCAGTATCGGCAGAAGACATCACGGCAAGGCATATAAAAGTGCGTTGTGATCTACAAATGAGCCTTAATTTAAATAAGACACTTTTAAGCCTTGTATATAAGGATATTAAAATCTACAGAGCAACTATAGGTCCTAAGCTATCTTTATACCTGCAATCTAGGCTAGGACTGGAGTAGGTTTAATATAGATAAGATCCTAAGCTAATAGTAAAGAAAATAAAGTTGTAACGTATTTGTTACACTACCCCCTTTCCCAGTAGTTAGCTAGTCCTATAGCTGTATATATTGGCTTCGGCCTTTTGAGACACCCTTTTGATGTGACCACACATTTTATAGGCACCTTTTTGGTAAAAAAGATTTATTGCTAACAACAGGTATCTAGGCTTACGCTCCCTTGTTCGGTATTACTAGCACGTAATTGGTGTGTCGCATGTTCAGACAGAAACAAAGAAAAGTAAAATAAAGACGCAAATTGCCTTTTAACTTAACACGCCTTATTCTGCTCTTATCCTACTTATGCTGCCTTTGCCGCCTACTTATATTAAAGCTTTACTTCTAGGTACTTTTAAACAAATTAAAGAAGCAGCACTATTATTGCCTTGCTTTTAACTTATATATATAACAATAAAATGCTTACTTTTTTTTTCTTACTTTTTTCTTCTCTATTGCTATTTTAACGTTATATAACAGCTAGCCTAACTAGTTAATAGTTTCTTTACTTAGCCTATGCATAATTCACAAGAAAAAAAATACTAGAGTAAAGTATTTTAAGTACTTTGCTAGTATTAGCAAATACTTTATAAATTTTATATTTCCTCTATAACTAGCTAAGTTAAGGCTTAATATTTTTTTTATATATAAAGATATTATAGATTCTAGAGTTATTAATAAAGAATATAATTATAAAGTTCTAGAAAGGCTAAGTTTGTAAATGCTTAATAAACTTAAGTGTCTGCATAATTAGCTTAAGCTAGACTAGTTTAGAGGCTAGGCGTATAATAAGAAAGCTTTCTATTCTTAAATAAAAGTTAAAGTTAAGAGGATGCTAATTATAAAGGTTATATGCTATATTATAGTTTAGTGTATTATATGCAAATTATTTGTATATAGTGCTGTTTAAAAAGTAAGAAGTAGTAGGTAAGAAGTAGCAGCTTTATAAAGTATTATAAGCTCCTGCTGCAGTACGTACGTATCCTTTCTCTTCTCTATTGTATTATATTGCTTTTTAGTACCTTAGCAAATTTTTTAACCCTAATTATTGCTTAGTAGTCTAAGCTTTCCTCCTAGAACTTATCTACTCACAGTTCGAATCTCGTTAACTACACACAATCTTTTTTTTTCGGCTTTTGCGATTAATTATTAGAGGGTAACTGCTTTTTAATTTTTTAGAACCCTATTTTAACTGCAATAACACCTTCCACTTTTGACACCTTAAAAAATAAACAGCTGTATATATTCTTCAATATGTTTATTATTTGTTTGTCATTATCTTTATAACGTCTTTTGTTATTATTTTAGACTTTTAATAGGCAGTTACTATAACTTTAACTTAAAGCAGTGTTAGACTAGCTATAAGCATTCACTATTTTATTATTATAGCAACACGTTGTGTTTAATTTTTCTACTTTCTTAGAAGCGTATTATCTTATTTACTTGCAGTTAGTGCGCGCCTTTATGTCAGGCACTTTTAAAGTTAAATATTAGTTCAACTCTAAGACGTTTAAGAAATACGCTAATTATATATAGTAGAAGAAGAAGTACTCTTTTATGAGTTTAATATATCTTACCTTTTTAAACTTAAAGTTAACTTAGAAAGGTGCTAGAGTATATTAAACATAAGTTTTTAAAACTTTTTACTACTATAGACCTTCTTGCTACTGTAGAGCACAAGGAGGATTTAGTAGAAGACTGCCTCTCTACTAAAGAGTAGGTGTAGGCGGCAGCCCTTGTCCTAGCCTAGAAGGTCTAAGTAACAAAGAGCTAAAAAAAAAGCTATTTATAGCTTCAATCCTAGTTTTAACTTATTAGGTTCTTTTAAAAATCTAAGACGCTGTTTATTTACTAGATAGCTAAGTTGCCTTTTTAGAGGCCTTTGCTTGCTAGGGCAGAACTAGCAGTAGTAGTCTAGTTGCTCTGCTAAAGGAGGAGGACAATAAGCAGCGCCTCTAGAAGGAGGCAAAGGAGGAGAAAGAGAACAGTAGGCTCTCTTCTAGCTCCTCCTCCTTTTATAGAGAGGAAAAGCAATCCTCCCTAGATCTTTAAGTAAGGGTAGGGGGTAAAAAAGAAAGTAAAGTATTTTAGAGGCAGCCTAGTTATTTTACTAAATACTTATTAAAAGAATTTTCTTTTTCTTTTTCTTTTTCTTATATATTGTTATCTTGCAGTAAAGTTATATCTTTTTTGTATTACTTTTAGGCTATAACTTACTTTACTAAGGACTTTAAAAAACCTAAATATTTAAAGTTTTTTATATAAAAAGCTTTAAGTTTATAAAAAGCCTTTATAAAATTTAAGGCTAGGTACTAATTTAAGTTTAAATTTTATTTAACTTAGCTAATATAGTATTTTAACTTTAAATAATATGCTTTACTAGCAAAAAATTTATTAACTTTCTATTCTTTCATACTTTTAATAAGAGTAAAATCTAGCCTTAAAGCTTCTTATTTAAAAAGTAGGTTTTAGAAATCTTTAAATAATAGTTCTAGTGCAGAAAAATTAGAAATTTATAATCTTTTTAGTATCTTAAAGTAGTATAAGTAACTAATTTCTCTGAAAACATTAAAAATTCTTTTTTATGTAGCTAATAACTATTTGCCTAGTAATTAGTTGCAAGGTTTTAAATATTTTGAAAAACTTTATTCTTAATATTTTTATTAATTAACTAGTAGTAACAATTTACTATAGTTTGTATTTAATTTTAAGCTTTTTCTAAAAAGGTTTGTGCTGTTTCTTAAGTGTTATATATTTAAGTAGCTAAAGCTAACACGTCTTTATAGTTTATTTTGTTAGTTAGAGTAAAGTTGTTAGCTAGCTACTTTTAGTTCTAGCTTTATTTAGAAATAAATCTATAAAGGATTTAATACAAGGATTTGCCTAGAGTAGAATAAAGTAAAGAAATTTGTGCTCTATTAATTAGAGGTAGTAGTCTACTCTAGTTATCTTAGTAGTAAGTTATGAAGTATTGCAGGCTCCCGCTGCGGTAACGTACGTATCCTTACCCTCCTCTACCTCCTCTACCTCCATCGCAATCTTGTTGCCAGCTATAGGCTGGCAATCGCTGTTGAACACGTTTCAACTAGTGTTGTTTTTTGGTACCTTCAGCAAATTTTTTAACCCTAATTTCGCTTAGTGGTCTAAGCTTTTCTGCTCTAAGCGCTTAGCGCGTAGACTTTATCTACTTACTATTCAAATTTTGTTAACTATATATGATCTTTTTTTGACTTTTGCGACTAATTAGTAGAGGGTAGCTGCTTTTTACATTTTTTTAGAAAATCTATTTTAACTACAACAACAACCACCTCCTTTAATACCTTAAAAAATAAATCTTAGTAGTATGATACAAACAGCTATAGCCTTTAGTTTAAATATTTATTTATTATTTTTGTCTAACCATTAGTTTCTTTATAGTAGGCAGTTAATAGTTTAATCTTAACGCCTAGAATGTTAATAGAACTTAAACTAGAAACTAGATATAAATTAAAGTCTTTAAATAAAGACAATAGCATTAGGCTTATAGCTAAATTTGTATACTTATTAGATAATTAATTTAGCTGTATTTCTTACATTAATTGTCTTATAATAAAAGATATTAATAGCTTATTTGAATAATTAATTAATTATAACTATAATTTAATTATTACTAGCTTTATCTAGTAGAGTTTCTTTAAAGCTAATATATAAGTGTTGCATTAAAAAATTAAAAATTAGTAGAGAGTAAACTTTTTAAAAGATTTAGGTCTTTCTTAGATGTGCCTTATAACAGGCTATATACTTATATATATACTTTTTATAAGTAGTGTTTATACTTTTGTAGTAATATTTTAAAGTAATTAACTAATAAGTTCTGATAGCGCTAGAGTAAGTAAAAGAAACCTAGTTATATGCCTTTTAGATTATTCAGGTGTAAAGTATATAGTTAAGTTGTATATAAAGGTAGTTTCAATGTAAAAGTAGCTAATTTTTATTTATTACTTGTGTAGTAAGATGTTCTACATTTTTTTAAATACTGTATAATTTATTTACAAAATAAATTTAATTAGTGTTAGTAAATTTAAAGTTATAAGCTTTGATATAGCTTCTAATACACATAAGAACAAAATCTAAGCATAAAGTTAGATAATATAAGTAAGAGTAAAGTTAATGTTAATTTAGTTGTCTAGTTAGTGCAGTCTAAGTAGAACCTATAAATAATTATTAGTTTTAGTAGACTTTAAGTTTTTCACATTCTACTTACGCTATAAAAAGATATTTACGTAGGTATTAACTTTCCTAAAAGTGTGTTAAATATAAAAGAAAAACAGGGCAAGTTCCTTAGCTTAATATACCTGCCTAGTGTTTAAAACTTTTGTAGTTATAAAGTACTTAAGTAAATAATAGTCTAAATATATGTTAATTCTAGAGTAAGCTAATACTAATTTAGCTTACTGCTTACTAAATGCTATAATAATGGTAAAAAGTTCTTTGTTGTAAATTTTTTAATTTAGTTTACACCTAGAGAAAACCATACTATAGAACGCTACTAGACTTTATTTTTTATCTAGTTGTTTCTAAGAAAGTACGCCTACAACAACACTATCTAATATATTATTCTCTACCTTAGTATCATATTTAGAGTAATAATAGTACAGAGTAAAAATGTAAGGGGTAGCTTTAGGCAATAGTACTTGCTTCACACCACAGAAGATAGTAAGAGATAGCTCTAAAATAATAATGTGTGTATATTTTAAGCAATAATACTTGCCGGTCCTCTTGCAGGTAAAGAGCAGCTTCTAAGCACAATTAACTATAAGGAAGCTAACAATAAGCAAACTTAATAGAACTAGCTATTACACAACTATCTGTAATAGAACCTCCCCCTCTAGGCTAACGTCCTAGCAGCTTTTTAATCTAAAACCTTAATTTATGTGTATAAGTAGTATAAGAGCGTGTTTTTTATATAACTTAAGTACGCTTAAGACAAGTGTTACTTAAAAATTAAATACATAGCAAGCTCTAGAGTTTAATTTTTTATAGCATTATTATAGTAACTTTTAATTTTTATTATTTGTTTTTAAAAACATTTAAAAGTAAAGGGAAAAATATATATTTAATATAAGTAGTTTATAAAAAGTAATATTTGCTATAGTAATAAAGAAATTTTTTAGTATATTTTTTGTAATTTTTATTTTACTTAACTTACTTAATACGTAACTTTAGCGCACTTACTAAGCTATATAATAATAAGCTTTAATCTTTATTATAGTTTATTATTTAAATTCTAAGTATATTAAAAGTCTTACTTATAAAATGCTTAGCTATATAAGTTTAGTATACTTAAAAAAGCTATTAATTTTGTTACTTTATATATAACTTACCTGCGCTACGTATAAAATATTAATCAAGTAAAAAAATATCTATAAAAGAACTAAGTATTATTATTATAACTATTATACTAAGAGTAACTATAGTAGTTATACTAAAGTAAGTCTTCTACCTTATTAACTACGCCTTAGCTAATCTAAATAGGTTGTTATAGCGCTTGATAAATATTTAAATTTTTTATATTAACTTTACTCCTATTTTAATAATATAGTTACTAATGCTGCTATTCTAAGAACTAACTTTACTATTATTACTACTAGCGTTAAGCTTGCGCACTACTAGCGCTAATTTAACTTTAAGCTATCTAACTATCACTGCGTTACTATATACACTAGTACTTTTTTAAAAGTTCTTACTTAAGTAGTAATGTTTTTACTTTATTTTTTAAGCTTAATTTTAGTAAAGTAGCGCTATATAGTAGCTACTTTTAAGTTAATTACTAGTTATACAGCTGGAATTGCTAGTTCTGCTAGTAATAATAATAATAATAATAAAAATAAGAGCTTAGGTAATAATAACAAGGTACTACTTAGGCATAGTCTAGGCGCAGGTAGCGCTTATAACAGTAGTGCTAGAAGTAGTAGTAATAATAAAATAGGTAGTAGTAGTGTGCCGGTGCACAGGGTGATACTCTATTGCACGCTAAGTTAGTGCTCAACTATCTGATCCTAAGGTATATAACCTGTTCCGTATCTCACGGAAAGGGGGGGAATTCACCATTTGTTTACTCTACAGCTAAGCTCCTGTACTGTACTATAGGATAGGCTTCTTCTTCTACTAATAGTCTTTATACTTAACCTATAATAAAATTATTATCTTACTAACCTTGATCTTACATAATCTAGTCGCTAGTAATCTCTTGCCTTTATAGCAGTATGTCTTTATACACTCTAACACTTATATAAATAGCAAAGCCTATAAAGATATACTCTACTACTGAGTATATAAAGGAACTAGTGCACACTTATTACTAAGCTTTTTAGAATTACTACTAGATATACTTTTAGGGGGTTGGCACTATCTCCTACTATAAACTACATTAAGAACGTTGTTGATTAAGTTAGCACTAACAACAACTAAAAAAAACAAAAATCTACTAATAAAATAAATATGCATTAATAACTGCTAACTTAAAGTTTATATAGTAAACTAAAAGTAGCAAACTATCTAGCAAAATTAAAATAGTCTTATATATATTTAAACGCTAATCTAAAGTCTACTTAGCAAAATAAAATTAGCAACTTATTTAGTAAAATAAAGACAAGCCTACATATATTAAATATAAAAAGTAAAAGTTTTATCTCGTCAAAATTAAAATAAAACTAAAAGCTTATAACTTAATATATTTAAAACACTAATTTAAAGTATTTGTCTAGCAAAATAAAGACATTACTAACAATTAAAATAGCACAAGTATAAATTAAAGCCTACCTAGCAATAATTAAGGTATAGAAAAAGCAAAAATTCTTATACCTACTTTTAATTAAGCACTTACTACAAAAAGTTTAAAAATAAATATTTAATTTTTTTTAAGAACTAAACTTTGTCTACCATATTGAAAACTAACTACTGTTAACTATTTAAACAAAGCACTTCTAATAGTTCTATAATACTATAAATGTTAAAAAAGAATTAAAAGTTAAGTTAAAAATAAGAAGGTAAAACGCTTCCTCTTACTAGGCCTACAGGTACTAGTCCTAAGTTACTATTAACACTATTAAGCTTAGTTATTAATACTATAGTTATATTTACACATAACTTAGTATTCTCTATAGTTTAACTTAAACATAGTACCTTAGTCTTTACTAAGAAAAATACTACTCAATTCTTAAAAGACTTCAATAGACAAGCTAATAATAAAAGCATTTATAATACTATACAAGTTTTTATTCTACTTAACTATTTTTTTGATAAAAATTAATCACTTTCTTGCATCTTAAAACATTGACTTAAATATGCTAAGAGAAATTAGTTTAAGTTACAAATAAATATAAGAAACTAGTAGAGAAATAAAAAACTACTATTAAAATAGGTAAATACTTTTACTTTTAAGCTTGAATTTATAAATGCGTACAAAACTAGCTAAGGCTAGTAAAGTACTATACTTATCTTACTTCTATTGCTAATGTATATATTAAGAACAAGCAAATTCTTTAAGAAAAGAAAAGTATTCTTTTCTTTTAAAGTTTGCTACAAATAAATAAAGAGGTAGTTATATACTACATACTTGCTACTCTTAATAGTAATAATTAGAATACGTATAAACTAAATTTAATCTATTCTTTTCTCAAATCCTACAATAAGAAGATAACTAGCCTAGATAAAATTTATTAGTTAGAACAAAAAAGCGTAATTACTAAAATGCGCTAAATTATATTATTTAACTAGCGTGCGACATTTACTTGAAAAAAAGTAAAAAAGATAGTAGTTAAGATAAACAAGGTACATAAAATATTAAGTACGCTAGTAGAAGTTTACTTAAAAGTAGAGAACTTTATTAAGTTTTTAAGAAATCTAAAGCTTAGATTATCTACTATTAATATACTTATAGCTTACTTTATAACTAAAAAACTTTTAAAGAAACTTACTAACTACGCATACTTTATTACATAGGTAATAAATGCTAAACTCCTAAGTAAAAAGAATAAAAGTTTCTTTAACGTGGTTCACAAGCGAGCGAGCGCACCAAGCGAGCGAGCGTATCCTCACCAACGCGTCAACGTCGACACAAAAACGCGTAACGCCCAATCTACTTATAATTCAGCAGATCTACAGCTTGCTCTTTTTAATATTAATTCTTAACGCATTTAAAGTAGCTATTATGCTGCCTAAATCTTTAATCTTCTTAAATCTACTCTTAAGCATTAACGCGCTAGGAGATGCCTTTAATATAACTGCAAACTAAACTTAAAGCGCTTAAATAAGTTAGAAGAGGAGGCTATAGTTAAGCATATTCTTAAAAAGTCTACATAAGGATTTGGGCCTACAAAGCTTAATATTTAAGTAATAGCTAATAAACTGTTAAATAAGTGCGCTAGCAACTTTATTAGTAAGAACTAAGTTAACAACTTTATTAAGTAGACTTCTAAGCTCTATACGCGCTAGAGCTATTTTTATAATTACTAGCAAGCCGCCTGCAAGGACCTAGTAGCTATCTAGCGCTAGTTTAACTTAGTCTAGGCAATAAAGCAAAAGTAGAGAATTATAAATAATAATATCTACAACTTTAACAAAACTAGCTTTATAATAAGTAAAATTTTATTATAGTTAGTTATTATGTATGTGTCTTTACCCTCCTCCTCCATCTCCATCGCAATCTTGTTGCCAGCCATAGGCTGGCAATCGCTGTTGAACACGTTTCAATTAGTGTTGTTTAACACCTTAAAAAATAGATAGTTAGTTATTATAAGCTTAGAAAAATATAGCAAAAAAAGTAGATATAGCTAAGTAATTATAAGTAAGTTACTATAATTTAAGGTATAGGCGCGTTAAGTTACTATATACTACTTTTTATTATCTTTGTAAGCAAGGTACTTATTAATATCTAGTTTAAATATCTACCTGTTAACTAAGTTCTTTAAGTTAGTTTTAATAGTTGAATAAATAATTAGCTTACTCTTGCTTAGTTAAAGCATTTTAATACTTATATAAAAAGCTGTACTATAAGTAAGTATTAACTACTTATTATTAACAGCTATAAGAGCTACTACTTTATTAATTTTTAAAATTTTTGTAAAAAAACAAAAAATATTATTCTTTTTTATATGCTTACGCACTTGTCTTACTTATTATAGCCTTTTAATATTACTTGCTTTTTGCTATTAAAGCGTAAATATAGCAATACTGTTTTAGGCTTAGTACGCAACTATACTAACTATATTAGTAAGAAGACCTTTCTGCTAGCCTTTAAAGCTGCTTTTAAGTAGTCTATTATAAAGAAGAATATTTAAGCTAGCTTTAAAGGCGCTAGTCTAGTTTTACATAACTTATAAGTAGTACTATTAAAGCTTAATATAGTAGTATAAATACTAAAATAATTACTATAATAAGTTGCTGCCTAAGAGGCACAGACACTATATAACACGTATAAAGTTAAAGCTTAAAGTACTATTATTTAATAAAAAGTAAAAAACTGCTGTAAGTCTTTTATAAATTTACTTAATAAGTAAGTTACGTAGCTAAGTAAAGGGGCTTAGCAAATAGCATATAAAATAATGCTTATAATAGAAAAAATAAACAGCCTTTAAGAGGCTCTAGATAAAGTAAATAAGTAAAAGAGCTGTAAGCAGCAATATATATAAATAGAGAAGACTCTTACTATTAGCAAGGTACAAGAAGTATTAGCTAAACAGGCAGGTAGCAGTTGTAGTGATAGTAAGAGTGCGTCTAAGAGGGTGCAAGAAGAGAGGCGGTGCAGGCGTTGCAAGTAGACTAGACACAACGCTTGTACCTGCGCAGTTAAGATAGATAGCGTAAGTAATAATAGCAGTTCTAATAATTAATTTAGTATATTGCAATAGTTTATTGACTGTAATAAAAGTGCGTAATATCGTGTTGACGTTGACGCGTTGGTGAGGATACGCTCGCTCGCTTAGTGCGCTCGCTCGCTTGTGAACCACGTTATTACTAATATAAAATAAAGGCTAATAAATAAAAAAAGTACTGCATACTTATAGAATACAAGAATAAATACTTTTTATTATATATATAATGTTGTAAGATATATACTTAAGGACTATAAGCTATACTACACCCTAAAGCAAATAGGATAAGTTAGTTTTAACTAAAATACTATAGCTAAGAAAAGAACTTACTACTTTAGGCTACTACATTAATATCTAGAAGAAATCCTAGAACAGCTACTATTAACTTAAGCCATATTATAGTTAAAGGCAAAGATCTAAGAATTCTTTAACATTACTAATAACGTACTCAATTAATCTGCCTTTAGTGTAATACCTAAAAAGTTTATAAGTAAAAACTCTTAACTAAGATTAAAGTATTAGGATAAAGCTTCTAGTTATATGAACGTAGCAACTAGTTTAATAGACCTAAGTTACTATAATAATGTTCTCTGGTAGTTCTAACAGTTCTAGAATTAGCTATATAGCTCTGCTATAGACAAATATATTAATAAGCTTAATAATATTAATACTGCTAACATTATACTAAAAGGCAGATAAAATGTATTACATAACATCTCTAAGTTAAATACTGCTACACGCTTAAAGAAAAAAAGTCTTTCTCTTTACTAAAATATTAATTGTGTCTAAAGTAGAGAGATGAAAAAATAAGAAAAGCTAAGCAAGAATATAAGCACTAAAAAAAGTAATCAACTAATCTAAAGTAATACTCTAATCCCTAACTTATAGCCTATAAAAATATAGTTTCTACAAAAAGAAATATAAAGTAAAATACTTTTTACAAGTTAGCCTTATAATATACTATGTTTAATTATTAGGCTGCTATAGTTATTTTAGCAAGATAGTAGCATGTTAGCTAATTTAAAGTACTTACTATAAGAGTAAAAGAAGAAGGCTTTAAAGTTTATAAATACGCTTTCTAATCTTAAGTAAAAAAATAATAATATAAGGTTAGCTAAACTGCATTATAACTGCCCTACTTAGACAGAAAGTGCAAAAAGTTACTATATCTAACTTTATAGTACAAGACAATATTTAAAACTAACTATGCAACTTTTTCAATAATAATATTAGTATTATAAACAGTTGAGAAATGCTTAACGTTATAACTAGTAGAAAAATTACAAGACCTTGATGTTATTTAGCGTACCTAGAATTTATTCTAGCTGCTAATTAGCTAAACTATCGCACAGGCTAAAAACATTTTACTAATACAACTCTACTAATTGCACTAAGTATTATAAGCTTGCATTATAAAATAATAAATATATATGAATTAATTCTTAAACACAACATAAAGTGTATAAAAAAAGTGATTTTTAAATTAATAAGTTAGATAGTATACTTACTAAAGAACTCTATAAAGTTTAGTAAAAAAATAAACAAGTCTTTACTTAAATAAACTTACTAAAATACTAAGTTATTATTAATAGCAACTCGTTAAAGTAATCAATAAATACTAAAACATAAATAATTATTCTAAGACATGGTGCTACACAAGCATTAAAAGTACTATATAAAATAATAGAATAGAGGCTTAGACAGCTATCCCCTAGTAGTAATTTAGCTAATAAAACTTATAATCTGTTTATTAAGACAGTATTCAACATACTTATATAAATAAAAACAGTTACTATTAAAACTACTTTTAAAATCTTTACTAATGTTACTAGATTTGTAATTTTAAAAAGACCTTCGTGTGTATGCGCAAGAATAGCAATATAATATAACATATTTAGATAAATTACATACTAAGTTCTCTTATAAAATAGTACTAATAACGTAGTATTTATTATATCTAATCTATTACTAAGTTATCTTATATAGACAATTAGAAATAAAGCCTTTAACAATGATCTAAACAAAAAAACAGCAAGTAATATATAAATATACGTAATTACTAACATAATAAATAATAAGATATAGCTGCTATAGTAAAGTATATACAAAAAGCTGCATAGTTAAATCTTATAGCTAAATTTAGTAATTTCAACATGCTGCTTAAGAATAATACTTAGCATCATCAAATAGTTTAAATAAACTAAATATTTACACACGTAGTTAGATAATTGAAAGACCTTATAAAAAACCATAGTTTTAATAAATTTTTAATTATGCATAAGCTTAACTAGAAATATTTGCAAGAAAAACTGCATAATAACTTTTAATAACGCTATAATTTCTATACTATATACAAAACTATAAACAAGAGAATTTAACCTGTTAATATCTCTTAGCAAGAGATACTAATAGATTTAGACAAGAAAACTAAAAAAAAAAAGCTAAAAAATAACAGCTCCTTTAAAGAAGCGTCTGTAATTCTAATATTAGACTATACAATTATCTATTTAAACTAAAATATACTACTTCTCTACAAGAAACAAGACTTACTAAAGAACAAATTAATAAACTATACATAGGAGATTATCTCTAGCCTATAAGAAAAGAAATATTTATATATATACTTCATAACAGAGAAAGAGCTCTCTTATAGCAATTTAAAGAGTTAGAAAAAATCTATCTTAATATATGCCTACTATACCAAATATAAACAATACTATACAAAGCTTAGCAAGTGCAAGGCTTTACTATTCTCAAAGTATTAAAATTATAAGTAGTAGATATAGTTAATACTTACCTAAACTAAGGAACATAAGAATAATGTAATAGTTAGTATTGTAATCTATAGCACCTAGTACTAAAATAAAATAAACGCATTTAATAAATTAGCAATGCTTTAAAAATAAATGTAGTTATAATACAAAATACAAACTTACTACTAATAGTAAGTAAATTCTATAAGAGATTTGCAAGATATAAAATTATTTTACTTATAAACTGATTTTTAAAATATAACTAAATTATACTATATTTAGAAAGCAAAGATATTATAGTATTCTAAACGCTAGTAGAACTTATACAATTATGCACAATAGTTATAAGTACTACTAATTTAGTAGCTATATTCTAATAAGTAATAATAAAGATTTTAAGAGACTACTAGCCTAACATAATACTCTTTATTAATAAAACTACATGCGGAGGCCCTAAGACTAACAATAGTAAGGAAGAATTAATGTTAAAAGTGCAACGTTGTATTCTTAAGCATATTATACAGCTTAATAGGGTGCTAGCTAATATTAAACAAGCTAGGGGCACTATTTTAAGAAAAAAGTGTTACTTTCTAATAAAAGACTTAAAGTAGTAGGCTATAAAGTTAGTTCTTAAAGTTGCTATTCTAACTAAAAGAAAGTTAAAAAGATTATAAACTAGCTACTGTACAAAAATAAAAGAGAAGTGCAATTATTTATAAGCATATGTATTTACTATTATATAAAAGTAAAGGACTTTACTAAGATAATTAAACCTCTGTTTACACTCCTACAAGACAATACTTTTTTTTAATAAAGAAATATATAAAACACAGCAGTATACACACTAAAATAAGTAATATATAATATACTAGCACTTATAAACTTAGACTTTACTAGTACTAAAGACTAAAAATTATTCTTTATAACTAATTCTAGCTAAGACAATGCAAGGGCTTGCAAAGAGCAACTTAAAAAAAATAAATAAATAGCACTTGGTATAGTTTAAAAGCACGCTATAGTTAGCTTAAGAAAAATAATAGCACTTTACTAAGTTAGAATACAAAGCTATACTATAGGCCCTAAAAAAGTTTTGTACTTACTTTTATAGTATTTACTTTACTATAGAAACTAACGCTGCAACTCTTATTACTTAACTAAATTATTTATTAACTAATAATCTAAAATTAGTAATAAATAGATAGATATTAACTATCCTCTTGTAAAATTTTAATATTAAGTATTTACTAAGGAAGAAGAATGTTATTGCAGATGCATTGTCTAGGTATTTAAAAGCTAATAATTAAAAGCATTCTTTTAAACTCAAAGAAGACTTAGAGAGACGTATTAACTATATAATTAGAAATGTAAATGCACTAGTACTAATAAAACAAGCTAGAATACTTTACTAGAAGTACTTCAAAGAATTAAAGCAATATACTTAGTTTTTAGTTAACTTTAAGACTTTAAAAGAAATAGAACTACAAGAATTATAAGCGTAAAAAAAGCAAGCATTAAACTTCTTTATATAAACTAAAATACTCTTTAGAAAAATAATAAAGAACATTGTAATCTAATAAGTTATAGATAATATAAATTCAAGAACAGCTAAAGTATAAAACGTGCACAATTAGATTAGATACTAAAAAGTTAATACATTCTACTTTATACTTACATAGCAATACTAGTAGAGAGAAATATTTAAGCAAGTGCAAAAGGAACTTGTAACTTACTTAAACTATTAGCTGTAATTTTCTAAGAAAAAGGTTAATATACTTACTAATATCTATAGTTTTGCTATTTAAAAAACTATTGCTATTGATATAGTATACATGCCTTAGTGTTTTAGAAAGAAGTTTCTTATAATTGTAAGAGACTACATTAGCAGCTAGCCTAAAGTAAAAGCGCTATTAAACAACTAGTCTAAAATAATTGCAGAATTTATATATAAAAATATTCTATACAGATAGAGCACAGCACGTAAACTTATAGTTAAGAAAGAGCTTAACTTTACTAAAGTAGTCTTACATCTATTGAAAACTTAGAAAATTAACTAAATATAATTATCTAAATATAATTCTTAAGCTATAAAAAAAATTAAAAAAAAGTATAAACTAATTATAAATGCTCTTGCAAAGTTACTAAAGCCTTAAATTAAAAACTTACTAATAGTTTTTCTTCTAGACAAAATCTCTATATAAAAATAAATAGGTTACTTACTATACTAACTAATTACAGAGTAGAACCTAGTACTTTCTATTAAGCTTATACTACTTATATAGCAAACGCTTTTGTTTAAAAAAGTAAAAAACTATGCATAATTATTTACAATATAAGTAATATACTTAAATCTTAAAAATTAGTTTACTAAAAATACTATTGCTTATACTAGTAACATAAGAGCTACTATAAAGGAATATTAGAATAATACTAGAGAAATACAACAAAAAAATATAAAGCTAAAAAATTTAGTTTTTCTTTAAAACTTAGTTTAAGAAATTAATATATTTTAAGACTGCAAATTAGATATAAAGTAGTTAAGACTAGATTATATTTATAACGCTAAACCTAATAAGAAGACCTACTGCCTTAAAGACCTTAATAGCACACGCTTTCTATACACAACACCTAGCTAGCAATTAAAGTCTTTTTAATAATAACACGTGCTAAATATTATAAAAAAAAATTAAAAAAATATAAAGTTATAGAATCCTAAGTATTAGAAATAAACTAATTTAACAGTAAATGTTTCTGTTTCTCTAGACTCTTTTAAGCTACCTACTAAGTTACAACTATCTCTACCTTCTATAACAAGAGATAATCTTTATCTTTAAGTTATTATTACTAAGCGCTTTATAGAAGAAGAGCGTTATGTATACATACAAAACTTTAGAAACTTAGACTCTAATTCTAACACTACTATAGCTAGCAACTAATAGGCTACTAAACAGCTTATTCTCTTAAAAAGAAGAGGAAATACTATACTATTAGTGTCTACTTTTACCTTTAGCTACTTATTTACGAATTTCTTATATTAAATGTAGAGATTAGTTATTTAGCCTTCAAATTCTAGGTATGCAGTAAACACTTAGATTTTATAGTTCCTCTACACCTTAATACGCAACGCCGCGTTCATATTATTATAAACACTTGTTTACAAACTTCTTTAATAATTAAACGTAAACTAAATATTCTTATATATTTTAAGCTAGGTACCTTAAAGACAAATTGCCTGTTAAGCAGACTATTACTTCCTCTCTTCTAACCTTAGCTAGTTTTAAGCCTTACGCATTATAATTAAACAAGCTAGCTTACTTAGTTAACTACAACTAACAACTCTTAAAGCAACAACCTTTTATAGTTTTATAATAGCAAAACATATATAGAAAATAGTAAGCACTAGCTTAATACGCTAAAAACTAGAAAGAAAAATTACAACTACTAAAGCACTACAAAAGCTGTATAATTTAGTAAAAGCTAAAATACAAGCGTCCTTAGCTAGCAGGCGCAATAGCAATAACAACAAGCAAAAATAAGCGCCTTTTTTAAAAACAGGCCTCTTTAGACTAAAAAACTAAGAACAATCTAAAAGGTAACATTAACTTAATAACTCTTTTAGCTACCTTATAATTACGCACCTAGAAGCACACTACTATAATGAAATTTTTACTTATCTTTTACAAATTAGCCTATAACTACTAGTTATCTTAATATTAAAACAATAAGCTATTCTTCTATTACAGGCGCAACGCTACCTAGGCCGCAAGTACAAAGAGCCTAGCGTATTAACCCTCTATAATATAGATAACGTTGTACTATAACGTACTAAGCTTAGCAATTTTAAATTATTAGCAGCACTACAAAAACTTAAATAAGGCCCACTACACAAGTAAAATAAAAATAAGTAAAAGCTACTAATAATAATCTATTATTAGTACTATACCTTATACAGCACAACACGTTCTACAGCTTATAGCGCTATTACTAGCCTTAACCTTAAGCCTAGTGTTGCGTAAAACTAGCTTAAGAAACATGTTATCTTACACAGTAACTAGTAGAGGTCTACTATTATAAGTTCTTTTACTAGAAGAAGTAGCGCTAGTTAGCTTAGCTAAATTGCTATACGTATATAGTATTAGCTTCTAAGCCTAAAAGCTATATTAACTTAACGCTAGCAAATTTACTAAAGACAAAAGGCTTTATAAGCTCTAACTTCTGCTATTAGTAGTAAGAGATACAAAGAGCATGTAGAACGTATTACTTAAAACTTAATACTAAAAAGTTGCTATTATTTTACATCTCTTAATACTAGACCTTTAGCACCTTACAAATAGTAATAGTATTAGCGCTAACCTCCTAGCTTTTAAAAAGTTTTAACAAGAGCAGCTGCTATTATAAAAATAATAAAAACAACGCTTTCTAAAATAAGTATAACTTTTTTAGCCTATCTACTTTTCTTTTGCTAAAATAAACAACTTATAAAACTTTAAGCAAATTATTACTTGCGCATAACTAGCTACTATTAGCCTACTTATTAACACTTGTTTACTAGCAACAGACGTTACTAATTCTAGCACTTATAGCATTACTTGTATTAGGAAGATTACTAATTAATATATTAGTATATTTACTAAACCTAATTATTTACTAAAAGAATTACGTTACAAAAAACTCATAGAAGTTTTTAACTAAAAACAATTTGCGCTAAGCTATAGATACTTAGTTATTAGAAATCCAGAGCAGAACAAGATTAACTAAGAAGTTCTCTAGTCTACTATGTTTAAAGACTATGCACGCTGCTTTAAAACACTTAATTTTTAGCGTATTTTTTTTAATAATATTACTAATTTAATTATTAAGAAGCTTCCTGTAATTAATTGAAAGATTAATGCTAGACTAGAGTAGGCCTTTACCTATCTTAAGCATTTTTTTTAAATAATACTATAACTAATAACTTCTAAGCTATAAAACAGCCTAAATTATTAGGAAAAAAAGAAAATGCTATATTAGTGTCTACCTTTATCTTTAGCTTCTTACTTACTAATTTCTTATGTAAAATTTAAGTACAGGCCGCCTATTTTATAAATTCTAAGTATATAGTAAGTACTTACATTCTATAGACTTATAATACTTTACTACTATACTAATACTATACTTAATTTCTTATATTTGCAAAGCAATAGCTAATAATAATAACTATTTTTATTACAAAACCTGCTTATTTTATCGCAATATAGATTTATTTACCTTTACCTTTACCTGCCTGCTAGCAGTATACTACTACTACATATAAAGTTAAACTACAACTCTACTAACTAACTAATTCTCTTTCTATACTAACTTTACTACCTTTCTACCTAAGGATTAACCTTTAAAGACAACAATTACAGTAAAATCTCTTCTCTTAGTCTAGTAAAGACTAAAGACAATACACACACTACTTATAAACCTACTTAAGTAATATTTTAGTCTCTATTAGATAAGGCTTAAGGTAAGTAGCTATAGTAGTAATTACTTTAGATACTAGGTCTATTAAGAGTCTTTAAAGACCTAGAAGTAAGTATAAGAAACAAAGACTATATTATAAACTACACCCGTAAAGTTGTCTAGTATTAAGACAAGGTATTAAAGCTTACAAAACTTAGTAATAGCATTCAAGTTACTAATATTTAAACATTAGTAAACAAGATTCTTTCTAATGCTCTGCAGCAATAGTATATTATTATAGACTAATAGTTTAATAGTGCTTTATACTAATTTTACTTAATCTTTAAAGTTATTTTAAAAATAAGTAATCTTTGTGCTTAACTCTGAAGACTTATAGATAAGTATAGTAGTGTTAAAGGTTTCTAAAAATCCTATTTTATTATTAGTGCAGCATTCTTGTCGCGAGATAGAAGAGCAAAAGAACTAAGTAATGCAGTTTTAATAGTAAAAAAGCTAGTAGTAAGACTTGTTAAAGAATATGTTAGCATCTATATGCCCTGCATATTACTTAACTACTAAGAGTTAATAGATATAGCTTTTGTACTACAACGCATAGATCTTAAGAATACTACTTACTTTTTTAACGTAGCAGCACTATACTATCTTAATACAAAAAACTAAGAAAAAAACGCTATATATTACTAGCAGACTAAGTAACTGTTAAGCTACTATATAACAATATTTATGCTTTTGCTATATGAAATAGCCTGCATAGCAAAGAGCTACTTCTAGATATTAGTAAATAGCAAAAAAAAACCTGCATAAAATTATCGCAGCTACAAAGGTTAAAAAGGATAATATAACTTATAGCGCGTAGAAACTACGCCCTAACGCTAAGGCTAAGAATAATAAAGATAATAGTAACTCTTACTATGCTTTTTAGAAAAAATCTTTAAGTGTATAGCTATATTTAAAGACTCAGAAACTAATTAGCTTTACATTACATAATTTCTTAAAGACATGAATTACTATAAGGTAATAGAAGTACAGGTGCATTTAATGTATAAAGTACTTATTTTAATAGCTATAGAACTTAAAAAGACTTTATTTAAAGCTTAATTTATTAATTACTAGAGTAACCTTACAGCATTAAAGACTCGCACTTTAAGAAGTTGTAGTTTATTAATTATAACTAAGTAACTAAGGCAATCCTTAGGAATGTTAGCAAGAAGCAAAGCTAATAATTATATAATAGTTAAAGTATTTAAACTTACAGTTAGAAAAACTATTATATAATAAAAGTATAATACTGCTAATATTTAGGCAAGATGTGTAAGGGCTAGAACTAGTAACTAACTAGTTTCTACTTTACTACCTTTACTAAGCTCTTGTGCTCTAAAGGCAACACTAGCATACTAATAAGCAGCTACACAACTAAACACTAAGCTCAATAATATTACTTATATAAATAAAAAGCTTAACACAATAAACTAAAAAACTAAGATTTTTAAAACAAGATACTACTGCATAAATCTTACTTTAGCGTTTTTAAGTTGCTTAAGCATGCCTACGCAAAGAAGCTAATTACAAATTCTAATTACATTAAGGTTATTAAGAAATAGTTTTAAGAAGTTAATATTAGACAACTATATAACTCTAATAACTTATTATATAATTAAGTGTACTTTATTTATAAGCGCACTGCTGCAGGAGTTATAAGTCTATTTAAGAGAGCTATGCCTTTTAATATACTTAATAAGTATCTGCTCTTACTTTATATAGGACAAAGCTATTAGTAGGAATTTTAATCTAATCTTATTATCTTTAAGCTTTTTACTAGTAAATATTGCGTTACTGAGTAAGATAAAGATCTGCTAAGCTACTAATATTAACTATTCTAACTTAACTTCTACTTTATTTCTACTAAGAATAAGATTATTAACGCTATAAAGTTGTAATTATAAGTAAAGGAATTCTAGCGTATAAGAAGTATTATTACTAACGCCTGCATATAGCTGCAATAGCATAGTAATTTAAAAAATATTATTATAATAACTTTTAAGATATATAAGCTTTATTTACAACGTATAGATAGAAAACTAAACTTTAAGTAGCTGTGTAATATATACTACTTACTTATTTAATAAGCTATACGCACAAACCTAGAATACTAGTTATAATACATAGTACTTTATAAAGAATATACTTTAATTTCTTATTTTTATTACGCTAAGTTTGCAAAAAAAAGTAATTAGATATACTTTAAGCATATTTTTCTTAACTTTAAGCCTGTAGTAATAAGAGGCCTTAGTATAAAAATAATTTAAAGTAGCGTCTTATTTAATAATAAGAATATACACAACTATACAAAAATACTACTAAGATTTTATAAATAAATACCAGCGTACTTATAGTAGTAAAAGAATATAAGTATTAAATTGTTAAATAGTTTTATTAAAAAATAAGAAAACAAGATTAACTAGGTAGAAGACGTATAGGTAATAGTTCCTAACGCTAAGTAGATAAAGCAAATTTATAAAAAAAAATAAGTTTAAGTTTTATTACTTCTTCTACTTTATAGATCTACAGAACTAACTAAGCGTAACTATTATACTATACTTTCTTAGTTTGTTATAGTTTAAAATAATATAAGAAAAGTATCTACTATAAAAACTTATAAAGAAATTTATAAAGCTTACTATAACTTTACTGCTAATTTATACACTTCTTTAGTTATCCTAACAAGTTTAAAAAAATTCACTAGCTATTTCTTATAAATATACATATTAAGTATAAATCCCAAATCTAGAAAGCTCTTATAGAATAAGCTAAATAAAACAATCTTTTTATCTATAAAAAGCTAAATAATATACTATAAAACACTACTCAAGAATAGATTAATAATTATATTAAAGAACATTATAACTATGTTACGTAACAAATTCTAAACTTATAGCTTATTTATTTTTAAGGTGTCAAAGGTGGGGGTTGTTGTTGTAGTCAAAATGGGGTTTCCAAAAAAAGTGAAAAGCAGCTACCCTCTACTAATAAAACTTATAGCTTATAGTATAAGAGTTAGAAAAGAATACTTTTTACACTAATTTTGTTTAAGGTTTCCCTAACTAATTATACTTCTTTAATAATAAAAAGAACCCTCTACACACAATAAAAAACTAAAATAAATAAGATACTAATTTTTTTAAGCTAATTTTCTCTAGCGCCTTTAAAAAGAACTTAGCCTAAAAGCTGATAAGCGCTAAGTTTTTTAAAAGCGCAAAAAACTTATTATACTTATTTTTATATAGCGTCTTTTGCGTATTTGTTTTTAATTAAGCATAGTAATTTTATATAACATTTTAGTACTCTTAACTCTAACTAGGCAGCCTTATTATAGTTGTTTTTAATAATATTTAAAACCTAAGCTTCTACTACTACTACTACTACTACTACTACTACAACTATACTTATACTTAGACTAAGCGTTTTAACTACTACTTAAGAACCTTGTTAAAGTAAACGCTTAAAGAAGTAAAAAATAGTAATATAGTAAAAATGTGCCTGTATTAAGTATATAAAAAGAAAACTACTAAGCCTATAGAAGCTAGGTGCTTTTTAGATACTTAGATTCTGTAGCTACTGCAGGAATATAAGACTTACTAATACTAAGCAGCGTCTTAAGTAATTAAATAATATTTCTTTTATTTATTTATTTTATTTTTGCTATTTTTTCTTTTTCTTTCTATAGAGTAAAGAGCTTAATAAGGCTAAGATTGTAGGAAGAGGAGGTTTGTGCTAGTGCATAGAGTAATACCTTATTGCACGCTAAGTTAGTACTTAATCATCTAATCCTAAGGTATATAACCTGTTCTGTATCTTATAAAAAAGGGGGGAATTTACTATTTGTTTACTCTACAGCTAAGCTCCTGTACTGTACTATAGAATAGGCTTCTTCTTCTACTAATAGTCTGTATCCTAAACTTACAATAAGATTATTATCTTACTAACCTCGTTCTTCCATAATCTAGTCGCTAGTGATCTCTTGCCCTCGTAGCAGTATGTATTCATGCACTCCAACACCCGTACAGTAGTAAAGAGATTTATAAAAATAAGTAAAAGTAAGTAATTTTTATACTTATAATTATATTTTCTTCAAAAACTTAATTTTGCGCCTTAAGTGCGCAGCAATAATATTTATTATACTTTTTTAGTGCGCTTAAAACATAATAATCTTTGTTTACACTTGTATTTCTTAATTATTTCTTCTATATTTTTAAACTGTACTACTAAAGTCTAAGTATCTTATAATTTATTATAACTTTTCTATTGCAACTAATATTCTAGCTAGCTCTTCTTAATTTGTTTTTATAATATTTTTTTAACTTGCTAAATTTCTTTACTTTCAAGGCTAATTTCTAGTGCTTAAGTATTATATTTTTAACTACTACGTGATTCCTATTGTTTTAGTAAAAAAATGTAGAATACATTATAAATATAATAGTAAGGTAGTAGTTATAATTAGTAAGCTTACGTTTTAACTACTTTTTATACTTAGAATAGTTTTATAAACTTACTAGAAAGCTTCTTACTAAGTTAGTAGGCTAACCTAACATTCTTTATGCTAAGGTAAACTAAGTCTTTTTAGTAAAAAATCTTTAGTTTATATTTTTTATTATAGTATTAGCGTTAATATTCTTATACTACTAAAAAGTATTTTCTTGCTATTGCACGTGTGCTGTGCATGCGCTGTACTCTATTTATAGCGTTTAGTACTTTTTCTTTTAGCCTACTATTTTTAAAAAGCTAGAAAAGTAATAAATGCTTACTATATACTACGTAAAAAAATGTAATTTTTATTAATTTATGAATAAATTTATTGTACGCAAATTGTGCTATTGGTAAAAGTAACATCTAATTATTCTATTCTTTAAAGTAAAGGTCGTTAAGTATTACTTTATTATTTAGTTCTAGTGTTTAGTTTACTTATTTATTTTTGTCTAAAAGGCTATGCTTAGCCTACACTTTACTTATAATTAGGGGCATATTTCTATCTAAAATGCTAAAGTAAAAATTGAACTACAATTAGACATAAGACCTTTCTAGATTTTATATTTTAAAATAATATGTTCAAAGTAAGATTCCGCAAACTATTTAATATTTTATATTCTTAATATAATTACGTAGATTGCTATTTTTAAAAAGTAGTTAATAATGATAAAAATTATATAAAACACGTAACCTAAACTATTCTTTACTAGTAGCAGCTTTAAAACAAAATTAAGGCTTACTTTCTTAAAAATCTTATTAAAAACTAGTAATAGTAATAACTAACTGTATTTACTATATCTTAGAGCCTTACTACTTTAGCATATTATATAGATTTTTACGTAATTCTAAATATTATAGCTTAGCTCTAGCTAGTAATATAGCCTACTAATAAGCTTATGTGTTCTACGTGCGCTAAAATAACTTACTATACACATATTATAATTCTATAATAAGATTTTCTACTTAATAGCTTATTTTAGTAAAATAGAAATTCTACTTTTATAATTTAAGATTTTTTATTAATAATATACTATACTTGCGTGCTACTACTATTTTAATTGCGTACTACTTACTTAAAGTTTATTACATATTACTAAGTAAAAGTGTTTTTTTATTATAACTAGTGCAGTTTATTTATTAAAGCTTCTAACTTTACTATTATAAGTTTGCTACTAACTAATACTCTAGCTAGTAAGCGTAGTACGCATAGTGTGCACTTTATAGCACTAGTAGTATAAATACTCTTTATTTTATGTATATTAGCTATATGTGTTTTATATGCGCTTTTTTAGCTAGGCTAAGTTATAAAACTTTTTATTTTACTATGCTCTTCCCTTGCTAGAAGTTTATTCTATAGTATAAGTAATAGTTAAGTTAATAACAAGTTTTTCTATTTGTAATCTACTTTTCTTAATAGTCTATCTACAGGGTTTATATACTTTAAGCAGTACTTAACTTTAAAATTAAAAGCTTTTAAATATAAAGCTTAGCGTGTTTAACGCTAGTTTAGCTTCTATACAGCGCGTATAAAGCGTAGTTTATTATTATTTCTTAACACCTAAATAGTATATTAAGCACCTTCTAGATAGTATTACTATTTTTTAAAACTTTGTATATTAGCTAAGAGTTTAAAGTTATATACTTAATAGTTTAGCTTAGCATTTTATAGTTTTTATAAGTAAAACGCAGTAAAATACTACTTTCTATCCTTAAATAGTTAGAATATTATGCCTAAGATTGTAAAAGTAAAGGTATTTATTTTAATACAAATTATACGTGTATTTTAAAAGTAACACAAAATAGGCGTATATAGAAAGTATTACTTTAGCCTTATAAAAGCAGCTTATATGTTTTTATTCTAGTAAAACGCCTGCTTCTCTTTTAAAATAATTTTAAGAGGTGCTGCTTTAATAGTATAGTTCTTAATAAAATACTAATAGGAGTTTATAAATTCTAAAAAGAACTACAGCTCTTTAATACTAGTAAGTATAGGCTACTGGTTAATAGTAGCAATACGCGCTAGATCTACGCAAATACTACTTCTTATAATAATGAATCTTAGAAAATAAACTTTACTTAAAGTAAATATAAATATTTTAAAATTTACGTATAACTTTACTCTTTATAAAGAGTTAAGTACACCGCGTATAGTATACTAGTGTAGCATAATATTATTATTGTAGGTGTAGATAAGAATATTATCTAGATAAACTACGTATATATAATTTAAGTGCCCTTTTAAAGCCTTATTAATATAGGCTTAAAAGCTTACTAAGGCATTTGTAAGCTTCAACGGCATAACAAGATATTTAAAATATTTATATTATATTTTAAAAGCAGTCTTCTACTTATCTCTTGCTTTAATTCTTAAATAATAGTAGGCGTCTTGAAGATTTAATATTGTGTAGTAGTATAACGTGGTTTACAAGCGAGCGGGCCACCCAAGCAAGCGGGCTACTTTTCTTATACGCTCGACCTGCGCGTCAACTGCGCGTAATAGCTTAACAACGCGATTAGAACACAGCCTATACTAAAGCTAATATATTACTTGCTATCTCTAATATTAATTCCTAACGCGTAAAAAGCAGATAACGCGCTGTAGCAATCTATAACGCTCCTTAAATAACAACACAGTACCAATACGCTAAATAATATATATAACGCAATTGCGGGCTATATTTAAAGAAAATAAATAAACTAGAAAAAAAGTTAATAGTCTAATATATACTACATAAGTTAAAGCGTAAATTTGCCTCTACAAAGAGCACTATATATTATATAGCTAATAAACTACTATGTAAGCGTAGCAGTAAAGCTGTTAACAAGAACTAAGTTAATAACTTTATTAAGTAGACTTTTAAGCTTAAAAAGGTCTAGAGCTATCTATACAACTATTAGTAAGCTAAATATAAGAATGTAGTAATGATTTAGCGCTAGTTTAACTTAGTGTAAGATACAAAACAGAAGTAAAGTATTCTTAATAATAATATTTATAACTTTAATAAGACTAGCTTTATAATAAGTAGGATATTATTATAAAAAGCAATTACAAGGTGGGACTAATTAGGTAAAAAAAAAAAAGAGTCTAGCTAGAGAACTATAAGTAAGTTACTATAATATAAGGCATTAGTGCTGTAGAGTAAGTACTTTTATCTTTAATAGTATTTATAGGCAAGGTGCTTATAAATACTTAATTTAAAAACTACTTAGCAATTAAATTCTTAAAGTAAGATTTTATAGTTAGATAAATAATTAGCTTACTCTTGCGTAGCTAAAGCACTTTAATAAGTATATAAAGCAGCAGACTATTAAAGAGTATAAGCTACTAATAATTAATAGCTATAAAAGCTATAGTTTAGCTAAATTCTAGAAGCGGTGTAAAAAGAAAAATATTATCTACTTTTATATACTTTTTTATTTATTTTACTTACTATAACCCTTAAATATTACATGTTTCTTGCTATTATAGCACAGTTAGAGCAATATTATTTTAGGCTTAGCATATAACTATATTAACTTTATTAGTAAAGAAGCTTTTTTACTAGCGTTTAAAAAAGTGTTTTAGCAGGCATTTACTAAAAATAATATCTATGCTAGCTTTTAAAGTGCTAGATTAGTTCTATATAACTTAAGATTTGTAATATTAAAGCTTAATATATAGTTATAGATGCTAACGCTACTACTGCGTATGTGTACTATATAAGAGCTAAAAACACCTAGTAAAGCTTATAAATTTAAGGCGTAAAGTATACTTATTTAATAAAAAATAAGAAACTACCCTAGGTCTTTAATAAGCTTATTAAATAAGCGGGTTTAACAGCTAAGTAAAAGAGCGCAATAAATAGTATATTTTATAGCGTTATTATAAGAAGAATATGCGCGCATATAAAGTATAATTAAGAAGCTTATCAAGCGCAAAAGCTAAAAGCAATAATATATCTAGACTAAAGAGTTTCTAATAGTTAATAAAGTAAGAGACTTAATTGCTAAGCTAGAGCATAGCTAGCGTAAAGGTAGCAAAGTACCTGCGCAAGGGGTGCGCGGTGCAAGGCACTACAGGCGTTGTAAAAGGACTAGGCACCACACGTATACTTATATAGTTAATATTAAGTTAATTAGTAATAGCAAGGCTTCTAAAGAATAAATTAGCTTATTAAAATTTTAAATTTATTATATTAGTAGCTTGTTGAAATGTTGCGCAGGTCGAGCGTGTAAGAAAAGTGGCCTGCTCGCTTAGGTAGCCCGCTCGCTTGTGAACCACGTTACACCTAATAGGCAGTTTAATATCTTTTTTATTAATAGAAGCAGGCAACAATCTTTTATTATAATAATATTAAAACCTTAATAATCTACGCAAAAGTAAAAGGTCTAATCTTTCTTTAGTATAAATAATATTAAAGTGCCTATAAAGCTAGTGCTATAATAATTTTTTTTTAGTACTTCTTTAATATATTTGCAGAGCACTTAAAGCTTATAAGAAGAAAATGTATAGAAAAAGCAATAAAGAGGTTTTTTTTCTTATTAAATAAAAATTACGTAATCTAAACTTTTTAGTTATAAAAAAGTTTTAGTAGCATTATTATTGAAAATATTAGCATAGTTTTATAATATAATAAGTATACACTAAACTTACGCTATAGATATATTGAGTATATATGCTTTAAGCTTAATACTTGCGATATTACTTTAAAGTACTTTTAAAAAGTAAGTTTTTAATTTTATAAGTCTTGCGTTCTTTAAAAATACTTTAGTGTTATAAGTAACAAGAAGAGTTCTCTCCTTAACGTACGAGCGATGGTCGAAGGACAACTAGCCTCTACGCCAGAAGGCAATAATCCGCGCGGGGCGCTAATTACGTAATTACTATCCCGCTAAGGCTAGCCATCTAGGATAGCTATGCATAAAGAGATAGCAACGCTATTACATATCTCCCTCTAAGAAGAAATATACAGGATCGTAGAACAAAAGTAATAGGTATAAAGATGTAATAAATCTTATTTTTATACTTGTTATAGTTAACTTAAATAGTTTATCTTTTACATAAGTTATTAACTAGTTATTTTATATTTATATAAAATTAGTATTACTTACTTTTAGTTAATATTAATAACTCTTTTTTACTTTAAATTAGTCTTACAATACTTTATAGACTACTTTATATATTAGCCTTGCCCTAATATAAACTAAGTCTAGATAGGTGTAGATTTACTCTGTGTAACACTTTAAATACTTTAGAATTTTAGTAGATAATTCAACTAACAGGTTGCTTAATTGAAATTTATAATAGCGTTTTTAAAAATTACTTAAAATAATATAGCTTAAATTTTAAAACTTTCTACGCGAAATTAACTAATATTAGAAAATAACAGAATGCTTAAGAGATCTAACTTTCATACTAAAGACAACTCTAGTACCTAGGAGATTAAGAATTTTAGGCAATAGGCCTTTATCTAGGCACAGCAAGTAGCTTTTATAATAAACATAATTAATTAGCTTTTAAGTTAGCTAATAGCTACCTTAAATTAACAACTTATTACTAAAAAAAAACTTAAAATAGTACTACTAAAAAAGTATAGAAAAAAATAAAAAAACTAGAAATATTTTTTACTTATACTAATTTATACTATAAGTACAACAGAGTTTCTGCTAACTGAAAAAAAAATATAGTAAGCATATAGATAAAGAACAAAGTTATTAATTAAATATAATTTATATAAATAACTACTTACTTAATATAAAATATTAATAAGTTAAAGCTAAAACGTAGACTTTATTTACAAGTTAGACAGAGATTAAATAAAAAATGAAATGCATTTTTAAGAGAGTAGACGCTAAGGACTAAGCTAAAAAAAAGATTACTTGCTTAAGGCAGACTATATTAGTTTTAGTATATATAGTAGAATTTAAACAACTGTAAGTATAAATTAATTAAAATAATAATGCACTTTAAATAATATTATAAGTAAGCTTAGAAGAAAATACTTAAAATAGCTTTATATACTATAATAAGACTAACACACTGTACGCGCTAGTTAAGCTAGCTACGTATATTAAAAATAAGCTGTAAAAAAGACATAATTAAAAAAATACTTTTAACTTAGCCTAGCTAATACAAAAAAGCAACATAGTAAGTATAACAAAAATAGTAACACTATTATAACTAATAAAGTATAAAAGAAAGCTAAAAATAAAAGTACTTAAGAAAGAAGGCAAGATAGCATTTTTGAAAAAAAATACTAAAAGCATAATAATAATAAGGCATATTTTTAATATAGTAAAGTTAGATACTTTGCCTAAAACTACAAAGAAAAACTAGTTAAACAAATAGCTATTAAGATTAAAATAATTAAATAAAAAATGCTATACCTACTTTAAATAAAACTTAATAACAACTTAAGTAACTTAAACCTTTATAAAAAAGCACGCTTAATAAATAGCTACAAAATTATACTACAACAGAAACTAAATAATAAAGTTTTTACTCTAAGGAAACTTAAGCTAACAAATTAGAAAGTTAAAGACAAGGTTATACTAAAGTAATTAGATAATAACTAATATTAAGTATATAGAGCAACAATGCACTACGCTAACAGGTATAAAATCTAAGAAAAAATTATAATTACTAGTCAGAATGCTAAAGAAGTTAAGTATAAAGTAATAAACTAACAATTCTACTTTAATAATTTAGTAACTAAAAACAAAGATTAAGAAGCTAAAGAAGTAAAAAGTACTAAAAAGTATAAAAATTTATGTTAGTATAACTGTAAGCTTAATTATAAGTTTTATAAGAAAGATAAAAAAAGTGTAAAGCAAACTAAGACTAGTACTACTACTTAAACTTCTTAGTAGACAAGTGCTTAGTAGATAAGTATTACCTCTATAAACTTAAGAAAGTAGAAATCTACTACTAACTCCTATAAATGCAATGCAGTGATAAATGTAAATACTATTAGTAGTAACTTAAAAAACGCATAATAAGTAGATAACTATTATTATATTACTCTATTATTAAATATATATAAGGCAGTAGACTGCCTAATTTATAAAGCAAAAAAGCTAGAGCTAAAAAGATAAGCTTTAAGGCAAGAAATACTTTACTAAAACTTTTAATAAAGCTTTTATTATAATAATAGTTGCTTAAAAGACTATAGTACTAAGTATAGTGTAGGCTATTTTCGCAAGAAGAGAAAAAGTAAGTAGGCAAAAAACTAAGATACTGCTAGAAATAAGGTTATACTAGTAAGGGCATACCTAAGAAAACTCTAAGGAAAGTATTTATTTTTAAGGTGTCAAAGATGGTAGTTGTTGTCGTAGTCAAAATAGGGTTTCTAAAAAAAGTGAAAAGCAGCTACCTTCTACTAATTAGTTACAAAAGTCAAAAAAAAAATTGTGTATAGTTAACGAGATTTAAATAGTAGGTAGATAAGGTCTACGCGCTAAGCGCTTAGAGCTAAAAAGCTTAGAGTACTAAGCAAAAATCAGGGTTAAAAATATTTACTAAAAGTACTAAAAAACAACACTAATTAAATCGTGTTTAACAGTAATTGCTAGCCTATACCTAGCAACAAGATTGCGATAGAGATAAAGAAGGAGAGCAAGAATACATACGTTACCGCAGCAGGAGCCTATAATACTTTTTTATAAAAGCTTTCTGCCTACTATTTTTTACTTTTAGAATTTTCTATACTACATAGTACTACATATAAACAACTTATATATAAATAATATAAAACTTAGACTATTTTTCTCCGCCTTTAATACAAAGACTAATAGCTTATATTAAGTAAAGTTAAACTTTACTAAGTTACTATATTAAAAGCTATAGTAGTAAATTATAAAGCTAGCGTTTACTATTGTTAAGCAGCTACCTCTGTTAGTTAAAAAGAAGCTAGTAGTAAAAGTTTTTATAGTAGTTAAGTTAGTGTAAAAGTTAAAATATAACTATAGTTAAAATATTTTTAATGTGTTTAGTGTTATAAATGTTAAAGTTACAATAAGAACTATAAAAGGCTAGTTTAGCTAGTACACTATATACACTACGTATGTTAATAGTTTAAGTATAGTAAAAGTATATTACTTTAGCAATCTCTTTCTACGCAAATATAACCTTAGTAAAGAAACTTAAAAGTAGCTTTATAAAAAGTAAAAGCGTGTTAAAATAGCTATTAAGTAGCTAAAATAAACTAATAAGTAAGAGGATTTTGTAAGTTGCCTCTAAGAATAGGAGAGCTGTGTATAGATAGTAATACTGTTGTTATTTATTTACATTTAAGAATAGGCACTAAATGCTACAACTATAATACTACTAAAAAAGCAATAAAATAATAGAAGTTGCAGTTAGCAGTAAATAGTTAGTAGTAAATAGTTATTAGTTAAGAGAGTTAGTTAGAGAGATATTACGCATCTTTGTTTCTATTTAAACATGCGATACACTAATTGCGTGCCGGCAATGCTAAATAAGGGGGCATAAGCCTAGATGCTTATTATTAGCAATAAATCTTTTTTTACTAAAAAGGTGTCTACAAAATGTGTAGTTATATTAAAAGGTTATCTTAAAAGGCCGAAGCTAGAGAAAGTATAAGATACTAATATTTAGGTAAAGCAGCTACTTACTTATTTTTAAGGTATCAAAGGTGGTGGTTGTTGTTGTAGTCAAAATAGGTTTTCTAAAAAAGTAAAAAGCAGCTGCCTTCTACTAATTAGTCGCAAAATTTAAAAAAAGATTGTGTGTAGTTAACAAAATTTAAATAGTAAGTAGATAAAGTCTACGCGCTAAGCGCTTAAAGCAGAAAAGCTTAGGATAGAGGTAGAGAAGGTAGAGAAGGGTAAGGACATGTACGTTACTGTAGTAGAAGCCTGCAATACTTTATAAAAGCTCTTTACTTACTACTTTTTACTTTTAGAATTTTTTATACTATATAGTACTGCATACAAACAACTTGTATATAAATAATATAATACTTAGACTATTTTTCTCTCTACTGAATATAAAAACTAATAGCTTACATTAAGTAAAGTTAGACCTTACTAAGTTACTATATAAAAAGCTATAGTAGTAGATTACAAAGCCCGCGTTTACCTTTGTTAAGCAGCCTCTCTAGTTAGTTAAAAAGAAGCTGTTAGCAGTAGCTTTTATAGTAATTAGGTAGACACAAAGGTTAAATTCTATTATTTATTAACACTTTATCAATGCGTTTAGTATTATAAATGTTAAAGTTATAATAAAGGTTGTAAAAAGCTTATTTAGTAGCAAGTCTATTAAATACGTTGCGTATATTAATAGTCTAGGTGTAGTAATAGTGTGTTATTTTACTAATCTCCTTCTACGCGAATACAACTTTAGTAGAAAAACCTTATAGTAGCTTTATAAGAAGCAAGAGCGTGTTAAAACAGCTATTAAGCAGCTAGGATAAACTAACAAGCAGGAGGATTTTGTAAGTCACCTCTAGAAATAGGAGAGATGTGCTTAGATAGTAATGCTATTATTATATATTTACATCTAAGTATAGGCGCATGCTAGAAACGCCGCGACTGCAACACTGCTAGGATAGTAATAGAGACAATAGAAGTTGCGGTTATTAGTAAATAGTTATTAGTTAAGACAGTTAGTTAGAGGGATATTGCGCATCTTTGTTTCTGTCTAAATATGCGACACACTAATTGCGTGCCGGCAATACTAAACAAGGGGGCATAAGCCCGGATACCTGTTGTTAGCAATAAATTCTTTTTTACCAAAAAGGTGTCTACAAAATGTGTGGTCACATCAAAAGGTTATCTCAAAAGGCTGAAGTCAAAAGCAGCTACTTACAACTATATTTATATATAGTTAAAATATATAGGCGCTTATAAATAGTAGAGCTATATAAATAATAATGTCCTTACAAGTAGTAGAAAAATATAATATACTATACTAAGTTAAGAGAAAACTAATTCTAATGTACTAGCTATCAAAAAACCTATAAGATATAGAGACAGTATAATATAGTTAAGAACCAAATAAATAAAGCTATAGATAGCAGGCATAGAGTACTAAATAAATATTAATATTATAAATCTAAGAGAATTAAATATGTTAATTATTTATAACTAGCTAGATGCTTATAACCCCGCTATTAACTAGCAAATAAAAATAATACTTAGAAGAAAACTTATATAGAAAGTTGCTAAAGTACGCAGAGAAATACACCTAACAAATTAAAGCTTAACTTAAAATAAAAGATTTAGTAAGATTTTGCGATATAAAATTAAATAAATTTATGTAAAAAACTTTTAGAAAATAAAGGTTATTTAAATAAGATAAGTTATAACTATAAAGAGAAGACTTTTACTACTAAGAATACTAAAAAAGTATTATACTAATAAGTTTAGAGAAATTTTAAAAAAAAATAAGGCTATAAAGCTAGTAGACTATTAAAATTAGAATTACAAAATTATTTTAAATAATAAAGCTAGGCTAAGCCTAGGAATAATATATTTAATATTACTTAAGTATAATACTAAGCTAAGGGACTACATTTAGAAGAATTTAAAGAAGGGGTTTATCTAACTAAGATTAGGCTTAATAGCTTTACTTATCTTATTTATAAAGAAGCCTAATAGGAAGTAGCAACTATATGTTAACTTTAGAAGGTTAAATAGCGTAACATAAAAAAACTAATTCTTCTTACTACTAATAATAAAGCTTATAAATTAACTCTAGAGAGCTAAGTAGTTTATAAAATTTAACATTTAGGAAAAATTTTACTAAATTAAAATTAAAGAAAGTTATAAGTAAATAATAGTATTTAAAATAAAAGATAAACTATTTAAATACACACTTATACCTTTTAAATTAATAAACGTAATAGCAACTTTTTCGTTAGTTATTAATCACGCATTCTATAGATCTTTTAGAATCTTTATTATAGCGTACTTAGACAATATACTAGTATACTCTAGTAGAACGCTTAAAGAATATATAAAGTATATTTAGAAAGTGCTTAGAAAGCTTAAAAATTATAAGCTATACTTGTAGCTAGAAAAGTGCAAATTCTATATTAAAAAGATAAAATTCCTAGGCTTTATATTACTTACAGAGAAAGTAAAAATAAAAATAAAGAAAATTATAAATATACAAAAATAGCTAATACTTAAAATAGTTAAAGATGTATAATTCTTTTTAAAACTTGCTAAATACTACTAAAAGTTTATTAAAAATTACTTAAAGAATACTACATCCCTTTTAAAAATTAAAAAAAAAAGAGGAAATTTACTTAAAATAACAAGTAATAAAAAACGTTTAATAGAATTGAAGATAAATTTCTTGAAGCACTTATACTAGAGATATATAACTTAAAAAGAAAGATGCAAGTTAAAACTAATATATTAAATTATAAATTTAGAGCTGTATTGTTATAGTAATATATAAACAAGAAATAAAGACAAGTCTTTTAATATTTGAGAAAGTTCTTCAAAGTAAAACTCACTTATAATATTTATTATAAAAAGCTACTAGAAGTATTAATTTTTTTAAATAGTAAGAAGTCTATTTGCTAAAACTACTATACTAAATATAGGTTTTTACTAATTATTAGAACTTAGCAGGGTTTATTATAATAAAAAAACTTAACTAATAATAAGTTTAATAAGCTAAGTAACTAGCTTAGTTAAACTTTATAATAACACACTGCGCTAGAATACTTAACAAAATAGTAAATGCTTTAAGTAAAAAATTTAACTAATATAAAGAAAATCATAAAGAACTATATAATATTTTATTTAGAAAGATACTAGATAGCAGTCTATGTTACCACTAGCTAGAACTAGCTAAGGTAGTTAAAGTAGCTAAGCAGGTAGAAACACTACAATAGTAGTAGTAGCAAAGAGCAGCTAGCTAGCAGTTTAAGCTTAAAAAAAACAGTTTTTATAAACTACTATAAAATAAATAAGAGTACTAAAATATAGTTCAAAAGAATTAAATATATATACTTTTATATATAAGATTTAGTTCTATTAAACAACTATATAATTTTTTAAAATAGAAATATATAGTAATTAAAAGAATAGTTAAGCAACTAGCTAAAGTGTTTATAATAGAATGTGTTAAGTAACTGTTTAGTATATTACTAAAACAACCCTAAAAGATATAAGCTTTTCAGCTTATTATAACTTTTATAGCTAGTAACAAAACTATAAAGTAATGCAATCATAAACTTTATAGTAAAGCTTTTAAAATTAATAAAACTAGAATTAGCTTAACTTTACAATACTATTCTAGTAATTATAAATTAATTAACTAAAGCAGCAAAGCTTATACTTATAAAAAAAGCTATTATAGTAAAAGGCTGCGCGTATAAAGTTACTAAAGTACTAGAATTAGAGTATAAAATACTTAAAGAGTTTATTACTAATTGTAATAAACTATTTACATCTTAGTATTAGGACACATTTTTAGTAGAATTAAGTATAAAAAAGAAGCTATTAACTATCTTTTACTGTGAGACAGATTGCTAGGTAGCATAAATAAACTAGATACTAAAATAGTATTGAAGAATGTACGCTAATAAGCTATAAAATAACTAAGTTAAACTTTTACTAATAGTATAATTAGCTTATGATAGTATAAGGTTAGCAACTATAAAGCACTTACTATACTATGTAAACTATAAATATAAACTAGCTGCTTATTAAAATTTAAAGCACTTTAAAAGTATTATAGTAAGCACAGATAATAAAGCCTACTTAATACAAAAGCTATATAAAAAACTAAGCAAGAATATAACTTACAAGAACTTTATAATAGCTAAGGTAACTAATAAGTAAAAAAATAAAAAAATTAACTTTTAAAAAAAGAAACAAAATTTTCTATTATAATAAAACTTAAAAACTAAGCAACTAAGCAGAAAACTAGATAAATTTTAAGTAAGACTATTTAATATCTTAAAAGAAATAAGCAATATAAACTATAAACTTTAATTACTATAAAGCATATACGTCTACTCTGTTTTTTATAAAAAACTTCTAGAAAGAGCATTTTTAGATATTAAGCTAGCTATTAACATAAAGCTTAAAGATAACAAGTATAAAGTTAAAGAATTTAAAAGCTTATAAAAAATTACTTGTTAGTAAAAATACTTACTTAAGTAGCAAAAATTGTTAGAATGCTAAAATACTTAAAAACTAAAAAATATTTAACAAACTACAAGTTATAAGTACTTAAGTACTATTAAAGATACTGAGAGAAAAAAAACTAAGTTTATACGAAAAAAAAGTAATTAAAAAAAGTTTTAAAAAAAGTATTAGCTTATAACTAGCCTAAGTTAGTTAATAGTTTAAGTATTAATAGTTTAGTTATTAGAAAGTCTATACTAGGGGCAAGGTTCCTCTTAGCTTGTCCTTTTACATAATTCTAAAAATTTAGAATAGTAAAATTTTAATTAGTAAATAATTACTCTTGTATTTTAGTCTTTAGAAGCTCTAGCTTGCTTTAAGCTAACTAAGCCTCTAAATGCATAACTTTAAAGCGCTTTTTATACTTTTTATACTAAACTTTTTTTTACTCTTTCTTAGAAATAAATAAACTACACTTTACTTTTACAAATTTTAACTAGCGCAACAGCTAGTTATAGTATTTATAAAGTAGTAAAAGTTTTTTACTTTATACTACTTATAATAAAAGGCTATCTTAAGACTTAGCTTTTTTATATAATTAGCATAAGTATAATGCTTAAAAGTAAAATTCTGCAGACAAGAACAGCAGGAAGACAGAACTTTAAGCATAGTTAAAAAAGCGTAAAAAGAAACAAGTATATAATATAATAAGTATACTAAAACTTTATATGCAGCTAGTAATTTAACACGCTGCTCAAGAAAACAATAATTTAAAGTATTAAAATAATACGCCTAAAAAGGAAAACAATGTTATAAGAAAAAGTTCTATCTTTAACGTATAAGCAATAGTTAAAGAATAACTAGCCTTTACGCTAAAAAGCAATAGGCTACGCAGGGCGCTAATTACGTAATTACTATCCTGCTAAGGCTAGCTATCTAGGATAGCTATGCATAAAGAGATGGCAACGCTATTATATACCTCTCTCTTAGAAGGGATGTACAGGATGGCAGGACAAAGGCAACAGGTATAAGGATGTAATAGATCTTATTATTACACTTGTTATAGTTAACTTGAACAGTTTATCTCTTACATAAATTATTAACTAGTTATTCTATTTTTTATAGAATTAGTATTGCTTACCTTTAGTTAATATTAATAATTCTTTTCTACTTAAAATTACTCCTATAATACCTTATAGACTACTCTATATATTAGCCTTACCTTAACCTAGAATAAGTCTAGATAAGTGTAGACTAACCCTATATAACACTTTAACTACTAGGAATTTTAGTAAATAGGTTAACTAAAAGGCTCCTTGATTAAAATTTATAATAGCATTCTAAGAAATTGCTTAAAATAATATAGCTTAAGGTCTAAAACCTTCTATGCTAAGTTAACTAATATTAAGAAATAATAAAATGCTTAACGCATCTAACTCTAATACTAAAGACAACTTTATTACTTAAGAAATTAGAAATTTAAGTAATAAGCTAATGTTTAAGTACAGCAAGTTGTTTTTATAATAAATATAATTAATCAGCTCTTAAGTTAGCTAATAGCTACTTTAAATAAACAACCTATTACTATAAAGAAACTTAAAATAGCACTACTTAAGAAGTATAAAAAGGAGTAAAAGAAATTATAAATATTTTTTACTTATACTATCTAATACTATAAGTATAATAAAGTCTTTACTGAATAAGAAATTCTTTTATAGCAAATATATATACAAAGAATAAAGCTTTTAACTAAATACAACTTTATATAAATAACTACCTACTAAATATAACATACAAAGAAGTTAAGGCAAAAACACAAGTCTTATTTGCAAGTTAGATAAAGTTTAAATAAAAAATCATATATATTTTTAAGAAAGTAGATGCTAAGAACTAGCCTAAGAAAAATTACTTACTTAAGGCAAACTACGTTAGTATTAGCATATATAGTAGAATTTAAGTACCTACAAGCATAGATTAATTAAAATAATAAGGCACTTAAAACTATATTTAAAGTAGGCCTAAAAGAGAATTTTTAAAACAGCCTTATATACTGTAATAAGCCTAATATACTATACATGCTAGTTAAGCTAGCTACGCGTATTAATAACAGGCTTTAGAAAAGATATAATTAAAAAAATACTTTTAACTTAGTCTAGCTAATATAAGAAGGCAACGCAGTAGGTATAATAAAGATAGCAACGCTATTATAACTAGCAAAGTATAAAAAAAAGGCTAAAAATAAAAAAACTTAAAAAAGAAAGTATAATAGCCTTTTTAAAAAAGAACGGTAGAAGTATTATAATAATAAAGCATATTTCTAATATAGTAAAGTTAGATACTTTGCTTAAGACTATAAAGAAGAACTAGTGAAACAAGCAGCTATTAAAATTAAAATAATTAAATAAGAAATGCTATACTTGGTTTAGATAAAACTAAATAATAGCTTAAGTAACTTAAACCTCTACAGAAAGGCACGCTTAATAAACAGCTATAAAATTATAGTATAATAAAAACTAAACAACAAAGTTCCTACTCTAAGTAAATCTAGGCTAATAAATTAAAAGGTTAAAAATAAAGTTATACTAAAATAATTAGTTAATAACTAATATTAAGTATATAAAATAACAACGTACTATACTAATAAATATATAATTAAAAAAAAATTTAATTACTAGCAAGAATACTAAAGAGGTTAAGTATTAAGCAATATACTAACAACTCTACTTTTAAAATCTAGTAGCTAAGGTTAAGGACTAAAAAGCTAAAAAGGTAAAAAGTACTAAAAAGTATAAGAAGTTATATTAGCATAACTGCAAGCTTAATTATAAGTTTTATAAAAAAAAAAAGAAAGAATGTAGAGTAGACTAAAACTAGTGCTTCTACTTAAACTTGTAGGTAGATAAATACGTAGTAGACAAGTGTTACTTTTATAAACTTAAAAAAGTAGAGATCTACTACTAACTCTTATAGACGCAATGCAGAGATAAATATAACTTCTATTAATACTAAATTAAGAAGGCACAATAAGTAGACAACTACTACTATATTACTTTATTATTAAATATTTATAAGGCAGCAAACTGCCTAATTTACAAAGTAGAAAAGCTAAAGCTAAAAAAATAAGCTTTAAAGTAAGAAATACTTTATTAAAACTTTTATTAAAGCTTTTGTTATAATAATAGTTACTTAATACACTATAGAACTAAGTATAGTGTAGGCTACTTTCCTAAAAAGTAGAAAAGTAAGTAGGCAAAAAACTAGGATACTGCTAAAGATAAAGTTATACTAGTAAAGGCATACCTAAGATAACTCTAAAGAAAGTATAAGATACTAATAGTTAGGTAAAGTAGTTGCTTACAACTATATTTATATATAGTTAAAACATACAGGCGCTTATAGATAGTAAAGCTATATAATTAATAATTTCTCTATAAATAGTAAAAAAATATAACATACTATACTAAATTAAGAAAAAACTAATCTTAATAGTACTAGCTGACAAAAAACCTATAAAATATAGAGATAACATAATACAGTTAGAGACTAAATTAATAAAGCTATACGTAGCAGGTATAAAGTGCTAAATAAATATTAACATAATAGATCTAGGAGAACTAGATATATTAATTAGTTATAATTAGCTAGATGCCTATAACCCTGCTATTAACTAGTAGATAAAGATAATACTTAGAAAAAAACTTATACATAAGGTTACTAGAGTACGCAAAAAGATGTACTTAATAAATTAAAGCTTAACTTAAAATAGAAAATCTAGTAAAATTTTATTACATAAAATTAAAAGAATCTATACAAAGAACTTTTAGAAAATAAAAGTTATTTAAATAAAGTAAGTTACAACTATAAAGAAAGAACTCTTACTACTAAGAATACTAAAAGAGTATTATACTAACAAGTTTAGAGAACTCTTTAAAGAAAACAAGACTATAAAGCTAGTAGACTATTAAAATTAGAATTATAAGATTATTCTAGATAATAAAGCTAAGCTAAGCCTAGAACTAATATATTTAATATTACCTAAGCACAACGCTAAGCTAAGGGATTACACTTAAAAGAATCTAAAGAAAGAATTTATTTAACTAAAATTAAGCCTAATAGCCTTACTTATCTTATTTATAAAAAAGCCTAATAAAAAGTAGTAACTATATACTAACTTTAAAAAGTTAATAGTGTAACGCAGAAGAACTAATATTCTTTATTACTAATAATAGAGCTTATAGATTAACTCTAAAGAGCTAAGTAGTTTATAAGATTTAATATTTAAGAAGAATTTTACTAAATTAAAATTAAAGAAGGTTATAAGTAAATAACAGCGTTTAAGACAAAGTATAAACTATTTAAATACATAGTTATGCCTTTTAAATTAATAGACGTACTAGCAACTTTTTTATTAGTTATTAATAATATATTTTATAAATACTTTAGAATCTTTGTTACAGCATACTTAGATAATATACTAGTATACTTTAAGTAAATGCTTAAAAAAATGTAAAGCATATTAAGAAAGTGCTTATAAAGCTTAAGAATTATAAGCTGTACTTATAGCTAAGGAAGTGCAAATTCTATGTTAAGGAGACAGAATTCCTAGGCTTTATAATATTTATAAAAAAAGTAAAAATAAATTAAAAGAAAATTGCGGCTATATAAAAATAGCTAAAACTTAAAACAGTTAAACACGTATAATCTTTTTTAAAACTTGCTAACTACTACTAAAAGTTTATTAAGAATTACTTAAGGATTACTATACCCCTTTTAAGAATTACAAAAAAAAATAAAATTCACTTAAAATAACAAATAATAAAAAGCGTTTATTAAAATTAAATAAATATTTTTTAAGGCATCTGTACTAGAAATGTACAACTTAAAATAAAAACGTAAGTTAAAATTAACGCGTTAAATTATGCACTTAAAGCTATATTATTATAGCAGTACTTAAATAAGAAAAAGAGACTAGTATTCTACTATTAAAAAAAGTTCTCTAGAGCAAAACTTAATTACAACATTTATAATAAAGAGCTACTAGAAGTAGTAAATTTCTTTAAATAGTAGAAAGTCTATTTGTTAGAACTACTACACTAAATTAAGGTTTTTACTAATTACTAGAACTTAGTAGAGTTTATAATAATAAAAAAACTTAACTAATAATAAGTCTAATAAGCTAAGTTGCTAGCTTAGTTTAACTTTAAAATAATATACTGCGCTAAAACGCTAAATAAAGCAGCAAATACTCTAAATAGGAGATTTAACTTATGCAAAGAAAGTTATAAAAAACCTTATAACGCTATATTTAGAAAAATACTAGATAGCAGTCTATGTTATAACTAGCTAGAACTAGCTAAGGTAACTAAGGTAGCTAAGCAAGTAGAAATACTACAATAGCAGTAGCAGTAGAAAGCAGCTTACTAGTAGTTTAAGCCTAAAAAAAATAGCTCTAATAAACTACTATAAAATAAACCAGAGTACTGAAATATAGTTTAAAGAAACTAAACATATATACTTTTATATATAGAATTAAGTCTTATTAAAAAACTATATAAGTGTCTAAAATAGAAATATATAGCAATTAAAAAAAAAGTTAAGTAACTAGCTAAAGTATCTATAATACTACGCTTGCAAGTAAAAGTGTAGGATATCTTAAGTAACTATTTAGCTTATTACTAAAATAAGCCTAAAAGACTAAAGCTCTATAGCCTGTTATAACCTTTACAGCTACTAATAAAACTATAAAGTAATTTAATAATAGACTTTATAATAAAGCTCTTAAAATTATTGAAACTAAGATTAGCTTAACTTTGCAATACTATCCTAGTAATTATAAATTAATTAACTAAGGCGGCAAAGTTTATGCTTATAAAAAAAAGCTATTACAGTAGAAAGCTACGCGTACAAAGTTACAAAAGTACTATTATTAAAGTATAAAATACTTAAAGAGTTTATTACTAATTACAACAAACTATTTACGTCTAAGTATTAAAACATATTTCTAGCAAGATTAAGTATAAACAAAAAGCTATTAACTAGCTTCTACTTTAAAATAGATAGCTAGACAGAACGAATAAACTAGACACTAGAACAGTATCTAAAAATATACGCTAGCAAGCTATAAGTTAACTAGGTTAAACTTTTACTAATAGCATAATTAGCTTACAACAGCATAAAGTTAGTAACTACAAAGTACTTACTATACTACGTAAACTACAGATCTAAGCTAGCTACTAATTAAAATTTAAAGAATATTAAGAGTATTGTAGTAAGCATAAATAACAAAGCCTGCTTCATATGAAAGCTATATAAAGAATTAAGTAAAAATATAGCTTATAAGAACCTTATAATAGCTAAAGCAGCTAATAAATAAAAAATAAAAAAACCAACTTTTAATAAAAAAAATAAAGGTTTGCTATTATAATAAAACTTAAAAACTAAGCAACTAAGCAGAAAACTAGATAACTTCTAAGTAAGACTATTTAAAATTGTAAAAAATAGGCAATATTAACTATAAACTCTAATTGCTACTAGACATGCGCGTCTACCCTGTCTTATATAAAAAACTTTTAGAAAAAGCACCTCTAAATGCTAAGCTAGCTACTAATATAAAGCTTAAAGATAATAAGTACAAGGTTAAAGAGATTAAAAACTTATAAAAAATTAGCTATTAGTAAAAATACTTAGTCTAGTAGTAAGAATAGCTAGAAAGCTAGAACACTTAAAAACTAAAAGAAAATTTAATAAACTACAAGTTAGAAGTACTTAAGTACTATCAAAGACATTTAGAGAAGAAAGAGCTAGGTTTTTAAATAAAAAAAAGTAATTAAAAAAAGAACTAAAAAAAGTATTAGCTTATAACTAGCCTAAGTTAGTTAATAGTCTAAGTAGCAATAGTTTAGTTATTAGAAAGTTTATACTAAAGGCAGAGTTCCCCTTAGCTTACTTCTTTATATAATCCTAAAAATTTAAAATTGCAAGATCTTAATTAGCATATAAATACTCTTACGCCTTAACCTCTAAGAGCTTATAGTAAAAATAAGCAGTCTCTATTACTATAAGAGCTTAACACTCCTATATACGCATAATCTCTAACTTCTTTTTACACTTTTTAGCCTAAACCTTCTCCTACTAAAACAAACAAACTACACTCTACTTTTATCAAAATATAACTAGCGCAACAGCTAGTTGCAGTATTTATAAAATAATAAAAGTTCTTCTTCTTACAGCGCTTACAGCAAAATATTATTTTAAGACCCTATTTTTTTATATAATTAGCATAAGCCTAGCGCTTAGCAGTTAAGTTCTATAAATAGTTGTAATAAGATAATTAGACCTTAAGCATAGTTAGAAGGCGTAGAATGAAATAAGCGTATAATATAATAGGCATACTAAGACCTTATATGCAGCTAGCAATTTAACACGCAGTATAAAAAAATAATATTCTCAAGTATTAAGACAATACGCCTAAAAGAGAGGATAATATTACAAGTAACAAAAAGAATTCTCTCTTTAACATATAAGTAAAAATTAAAGGTTAACTAGCTACTGTATTAAAAGGTAATAATCCGCCCAGGGCGCTAATTATGTAATAACTATCCTACTAAGAAAGACTATCCTGCTAAGAAAGAGATGTTACAAAGACAAGGGATAGCTGCTATTACAACTATTTTATAGAAGACAGTACCTAAAAGATAGCAGTAATAGCACAGGACAAAAGTAATAAGTATAAGAATGTAATAAATCTTATTATTATACTTGTTATAGTTAACTTAAATAGTTTATCTCTTACACAGATTATTAACTAGTTATTTTATCTTTTATAAAATTAGTATTGCTTACCTTTAGTGAACATTAATAGCTCTTTTTTTACTTAAAATTACTCCTACAACACCTCACGGACTACCTTATACATTAGCCTCGCCCTAACCTGGAGTAAGTCTAGATAAGTGTAGACCAACCCCGTGTAACACAGTAGTAGTACGCTTTTTTTATCTACCTTATACGTAGTAACTTTTATAATACGCTCTACCCTATTAGTCTTTATTAAGCGCAGCTAATGCTTATATACTATATATATATTCTACCTTTAAGGTTTCATTTAACTTAAGCAAGAAAGTTCTACATTCAAAATAAGTTTTAAATTTATTTCTACAGCTATTTTTTAAATAATAAAGCTAATATCTACTTATAAGTTTAAAATAACTTAAAGTTCTTTTTTTACTTTCGTTGCTAACCGTGCGTAACACACGCGCTGCATCTTTAGTAAAATACTTATTAGTACGCGCTTTACTAACTCTAAGTTTAGAGCAAGGCTTAACTTTTTTCTATTTAGTTTATATTAAATAAAACTTTATTAAAGTTACTACTATAGCACTTATTAGCGTAGTATTCTTTTTTCTTGTACTTAAAGTATATTACATTATTACTATTTTTACGCTTTTAAGGTGCGTTTAGTATAGTAGATATAAAAAAGTATTATTTTTTTTTCTTTATAAAAGTATTCTACTTAAGCTAATTATATATAATAAGTGCTCTGCGCAAATTCTATTTAAAAGTAAATTTAAGCGTCATAAAGTTTTCTCTAGTTGTAAAAATCTGATATTACTTAGTAATAGCACGCTATAGTTTAAGCTTTAGTTTTACAAATAAGTACTAGACCTTTTATACTTTAGTATATATTATAATTTAATTTTTTAAAATATTAAAATAAGTTATATATAATTAAATAGTTTAGTTTTTTTACAATATAGTATACGTATGCGTAGTTACTGCTTTTAGACTATAGTTAATAAAGTTTAAAAATAAGTTAATTATATATTACTTAAAGTAGTTTTAAGTTAGTACTTTTTTTTAACTTTAAAAAAATACTTATAGTAAGTATACTAAAGCTTTTAAAAGTCTGCCTTAAGGTACTCTATTACTTAAATTACTTTCTTATTATTTCTTTTAAATTCTTGTAGTAGTAGCTAAATCGCTATTTTATAAAAATAAGTAAACTCATAATATCTTTTAAAAGTTTTACTTTAGTATTTAGCTAAATTTTTAAGTTTTAATATATATTATATATAGGCAGTGCGTAGCGCTTTAAGTACATTCTACACACAAGATAATATAGTTAGTACTATTAGTATATTCAGAATTTCTTTATATTTAACCCTTTCTAGTTGTACTACTTTTTCTTCTAACTTTTATAATTATTATAAGAATTAAAGTTTATTACGTTACTTTTTTATAGTGTTAATGCGCTCCTTAAGCGTTGCTAGTGCGCTTTAAGTACACTCTTTAGGCTTTTTAAGTGTAGTAGGCCTTAATAAAGCTAAAGAAGGGTTAGAGAGTTTAAATACAGCAGGGCTTTAGCTTCTTTAATTGCCTTAAGTATTAGATTACGTTAAGAGAGCTATATCTAAACTATTAGCTTGTAGAGGAGGTATTATTTTATAAGAGGTAGCTTTAGGCAATAGTACTTGCTTTACACTATAGAAGATAGTAAGAGATAGCTCTGAAATAATAACGTGTGTATATTTTAAGTAATAATACCTGCTAGTCCCCTTGTAGGTAAAGAGCAGCTTCTAAGCATAATTAACTGTAGGGAAGCTAATAATAAGCGAACTTGGCGGAACTAGCTATTACACAACTATCCGTGACAAAAATTTCTAGCAATACAGCTTTTAAATTTTTAAAGGTCTCTTTATAATTTAAATCTTACACAAATAGCTTTAAAGAGCTTTGAAATATAAAAAGTAGTTTAGCAATTTATACGTATTCTAGTATAAATTGCTAGTAGAACTTTATAAACCTAAAAAACAATCTTACACCTATAATAGTAGTAGGTTACGCCTAGTTATTAAGAAGTTCTACTTTATTAAGATCTACCTCTAGCCTTTAGTTTATTAAAATATAGCCTAGGTACTTTGTCTTTGTAATATACAATTTGCTCTGCTTAATATCCACTTAGAGGCCTATTTACTATAGTCTCTCTAGTACCTTTTGTACGTAGAGAACATATTCTGCCTTTAATTTAAAGTAGAAAAAGATGTTGTCTAAGTAGACTACATAGAAGTTATTAAAATACTTAATTAACAAATTATTCATATAACGTTAATAGGTAGTAAAACTGTTGTGTAATTTAAAAAGCAACACTTTAGACTTATATGTTCTATATTAAGTCTAAAAAGTAGTGTACTTCTTAAAGTTAGAGTCTATCTTAATCTTGTTAAAAGCCACGCGTATATTTAACTTAGTAAAGAACTAGGCTCTATATACAGAGGGGTAACAAAAATAAAAAGACGTTGAAAAAGGTATAGTTTTAAATTCTTTATAGTTCAACAACCAGAAGGACTATACTAAAAAGAGTTAGTGATTTGAAAAGCCGAGATCTTCTTCTTTAAGTAAGGCCACTTAGTAGGCTACTTAGTCAGCAAGATCGTGCTTCACTCTCGCAGTAAAGATAAAGATAAAAAAACTTAAGATCAAGATAAGAAATTACATTTTTTTAAAGGAATAAAAATTGCTATTAATTACGTATATTAAATAATACTAGCTTATGTTCTTTGTGTGTTAGTTTAAACGCAATTATAGAATAAACTATTAGGTAATAGTATAAAGCTTCTTTATAAGGTTTTTTTAAAATATATAACTAAAACAGCTTACTAATACTTAGTGTACTAGCCTTTAGCTTCTTTTACATGCAAATAACGCCTTAGTAATAATAGAATCTAATTATTAATTGCCTTTTAGAGTAATTAATCCTAGTCTTCCTTTATAGCAGCTTTTAAGGCTGCTATACTTCTCTAATTATTTCTTATACTTAAAGAAGTAATAGGTCTTTTAGCTAAAGCATCTTTTAGCAAAGCTAACACGTTTTTTAAAAGATTTAAATTAGGACTATAAGCAGGATGCTTGAAAAGCAATATCCTATTTCTATAAAACTAAGATAAAACTTCTAAAGTTTCATAAATCTTAGCGTTATCCTGCTAAAACTTCTAGCCTGTATAGAGGTTAGTAAGTTATTTAATTATATAGAAAAAGATTACAACTTTATGATTAAAATAAAAAGTAATAAGCCTATAAGTAGGAAAAAACAGTATATATAACTTATCTTTTTTTATTATAGGTTTTACAATAGAAATTAAGATTTCTTTATTATTGTCTAAATTCCTAAAAGGAGTAGTAATTAAAAAGCTTTTAATTACTACTAGTTTTGGATCTACTACTTATCTAAATCGCTCTCTTAACTTAGATGGAAAATTTTAACTAATAGCTAAATTAGTAAACCTGCTAAAAAACGATTAAAATAATAGAAAAATAGTAAATTAACTAAAGTCATTTCTTAGTTATTTCGCCTTTTTTTAAACCTACTAATATTAGTAGTAAAAACTATTTTCCTTCTAACTTTATTTTATTAACGTGATTAAGAGTATTTTGTCCTAATACAGTGCTATTACTTAATAGCAAACTTATATAAAAATATAACTAGCTTCAGCCTTTTAAGACAACCTTTTGATGTAACTACACATTTTATAGACACCTTTTTAGTGAAAAAAGATTTATTGCTAATAATAGGTATCTAGGCTTATGCCCCCTTATTTAGCATTGCTAGTACGCAATTAGTGTGTCGCATGTTTAAATAGAAACAAAAATGCGCAATATCTCTCTAACTAACCCTCTTAACTAATAACTATTTACTACTAACTATTTACTATTAACTGCAACTTCTATTGTCCTGTTGCTATTTTAGCCGTGTTATAGTTGCAGCGTTTAGTGCTTATTCTTAAATATAAATAAACAATAACAGTATTACTATTTATATATAACTCTTTTATTTCTAGAGGCAACGTATAAAATTCTCTTACTTATTAGTTTATTTTAGCTACTTAATAACTATTTTAATACGCCTTTACTCCTTATAAAGCTACTTTTAAGTTTTTTTACTAAAATTATATTTGCGTAAGAGAAGATTACTAAAGTAATATACTTTTACTATACCTAGACTATTAATATGCGTAGTATATATAGTGTACCTGCTAAACTAGCCTTTTATAGTCTTTATTATAACTTTAACATCTATAATACTAAACGCATTAAAAATATTTTAACTATAGTTATATTTTAACTTTTACACTAACTTAACTACTACAAGGACTATTGCTACTAGCTTCTTTTTAACTAATAAAAGTAGCTACTTAATAATAGTAAACGCTAGCTTTGTAATTTACTACTATAGCTTTTAGTATAGTAACTTAGTAAAGTTTAACTTTACTTATTAAAAAAAAAATAGTCTAAGCATTGTACTGTTTATATGCAAGTTGTTTATATGCAGTACTATAAAGTATAAGAAATTCTAAAAGTAAAAAGTAGCAAGTAAGAAGCTTTTATAAAGAAGTATTATAGGCTTCTGCTATAGTAACGTATATGTTCTTACCTTCCTTTTCTTTCTCTATTGCAATCTTGTTGCTAGCTATAGGCTAGCAATTGCTGTTAAACACGTTTTAATTAGTGTTGTTTTTTAGTACTTTTAGCAAAAATATAACTTTATAAAAGTTTATATTTTTAAAGTTTTTTAGTGTTTGCTTAGCGTAAATATAACAATTGTAAGCCTTTTTAGCATCTAAAGGTGTTTTTTTTTTAAATATATTAATAAAATTGTTCTTTTTTTCAAGAAAGCGTTATAAGTTTCTAATTGAAAAATTTAGACTATTTTTTTAAAATAAATGTTAATTTCTCTTTTTAAGTCCTCTAGTAAGGTCTTTATTAAGTACTCTTTCTGCTTTATTCAAAATCTTTGTAAGATAACCTTTTTTTAAGTTTAAAAGTAGATAAAAAAGCTTTTTTTTTTAAGTTAATAAAGAGTATTAGTAATACTTCTGGAGGACTTTTCTAGTGTAATACAAATTGAAAAAATAGGGTTATTTTATAAATTTAAAGTATAAACTTCTTCCTTAAATTAAGAAAGATTGCAAGACATAGAGAAAGTAATATAATAAAAGCAACATCTCTAGAGGCGACTCACAAAATCCTCCTGCTCGTCGGTTTGTCCTAGCTGCTTAATAGCTGTTTTAACACGCCTTTGCTCCTCGCAAAGCTACTCCTAAGTCTCTTTGCTAAGGTTGCATTTGCGCAGGAGGAGATTGCTAAAGTAATATACTTTTACTACACCTAGACTATTAACATGCGTAGTGTATATAGTGTACTAGCTAAACTAGCTTTTTACAGTCCTTGTTGTAACCTTAATATTTATAACACTAGACGTATTAAAGATGTCTTAACTATAGTTATATTTTAACTTTTGCACTAACTTAACTACTACAAGGACTATTGCTACTAGCTCCTTTTTAACTAATAAAGGTAGCTGCTTAATAATAGTAAACGCTAGCTTTATAATTTACTACTATAGCTTTTAGTATATTAACTTAGTAAAGTCTAACTTTACTTAATATAAGCTATTAGTTTTTGTGTTAAAGAGGGAGAAGAATAGTCTAAGCATTGTATTATTTGAATGCAAGTTATCTATATGCAGTACTGTATAGTATAGGAAATTCTAAAGGTAAGAAGTAGTAGGTAGAGAGCTTTTATAAAAAAGTATTGTAGGCTTCTACTGCAGTAACGTATGTGTTTTTACCCTCTTTCTTTATTTCTATTACAATCTTGTTGCTAGCTATAGGCTAGTAATTGCTGGTAAACACGTTTTAATTAGTGTTGTTTTTTAGTACCTTTAGTAAATTTTTTTAACTTTAATTTTTGCTTAGTAGTCTAAGCTTTTCTACTCTAAGCGCTTAGCGCGTAGACCTTATCTACCTACTATTTAAATCTTGTTAACTACACATATTCTTTTTTTGACTTTTGCAACTAATTAGTAGAGGGTAGCTGCTTTTCACTTTTTTTAGAAACCCTATTTTGACTACAACAACAACCACCTAATAAAAGCAAGTTAAAAAAAAGGTTTATATACTAAAAGATTACTAAGCTATTATGTAATTAGCGCTAACGTAAGCAACTCTTACTTTTTTTACTTTTTAATTAAACTTTAAGTAAATAAGATATAAGCCTTTAAAATTAGCTTTTGTTATATATACGTAAGCTAATTAAACTTAGTTTCTTAGTAGCAATTTTCACACGTTTATAAAAAAGTTATACTAAAACATATTTTTACTTTTTTTATATCTCTTTTTAAGCAAGATGAGATGCGTAATTGTGCTAGCTAAGCAGCTTACTAAGTTGCCTTACTTAAAGAGGAAGATCTTAGCTTTCTGTTACGAACCTAAGAAGAGAGAAGGAACAGACTATGTATAAAGGATAGAGGCAGAAAGAGATCCTAGACTACCTAAACAAAAGACAAGCCTTTGTGTGCTAATAGATAACACTACTCTGCACTAGGCACGTAATCCTACGGGCCTTAGCAGAAATCTTTTATAGGACAAGTTATATGCATTCTAAGATATTGTCACGGATGGTTGCGTGTTGACTAGGTCCGCCAAACTTGCTTATCGTTAGCTTGCCCACTGGCAATTGTGCTTATAAGGGGCTCCTCACCTGCAAGGATACCTGCAGGTATTATTGCTTAAAATATACATACGTTATTATTCTAGAGCTATCTCTCACTATCTTCTGTGGTGTAAAGCAAGTACTATTGCCTAAAGCCACCCCTTACAGAATAATACCTCTTCCTACAGGCCGATAGTCTAGAGATAGCTCCCTTAAATCTAACACTTAAGGCAATTAGGGAAGTTAGAGCTCTACTATATCTAAACTCTCTAATCCCCCTTAAACCTTATTAAGGCCCGCTACACCTAAGGAGCCTAGGAAGCGTACCTAAAGCGCACCTGCAACGCTTAAGGAGCGCATTAACGCTACAAAGAAGTAACGCAATAAACTTTAATTCTTGCAATAATTATAGGAGTTAGAAGAAGAAGTAGCACAACTAGAAGAGGTTAAACAGGAAGGAATTCTAAATATACTAACACTACTAACTATATTATCCTGCGCGCAGAACGCACCTAAAGCGACACCTACTACGCATGCGCGACGCGCGTTAAAACCTAAAGACCTAGCTAAATACTAAGGTAAAACCCTTAAAAAACATCGCGAGTTTACTTATTCCTATAAAGTAGCGTTTTAGCTACTGCTACAAAAATTTAAAAGAAATAATAATAAAGTAATTTAAGCAATGCAGTATCTTAGAGCAGATCCTTAAGAGCTTTAGTATACTTACTATAAGCGTTCTTTTAAAGCAAAAGGAGAAGTACTAACTTAGGACTACTTTAAGTAATACATGCTTAACTTGCTCTTAAACTCTATTAACTATAGCCTTAAAGCAGCAACTGCGCATACGCACGCTATACAGTAGAAAGACTAAACTGTCTAATTATTTGCAACTTATCTTAATGTTCTTAAAAATTAACTTTTAACATATACTAAGGCACAAAGGGTCTAGCACCTCTTTGCAAAACTAAAGCCTAAACTACAGCATATAATTACTAACTACTATTAAATCTTTATAACTAGAAAAGACTTTATTACGCTTAGATCTATACTTAAGCAGAATTTGCGCAGAGCACTTATTACGTATAATCTGCCCTACTAGAGCACTTTCACAAAAAAAAAAAAAGGAACACTCCTCTACAGCTACTACACTAGACGCACCTAAAAAGCGTAAAAATAGCAATAAAGTTACATATTTTAAGTGCTAAAAGAAAGGACACTACGCTAATAAGTGCTAAAGTAACAACCCTAACAAGGTTTTAGTTAATATAAACTAAATAGAAAAAAGTTAAGCCTTACTGTAAACTTAGAGTTAGTAAAGCACGTGCTAATAAATATTTTACTAGGAATGCAGCGCATATGTCACGCACGTTTAGTAACTAAAGTAGAAAAGAAACTCTAAGTTATCTTAAATCTACAAGTAGATATTAGCCTTATTAGTTAAAAAACAGCTGTAGAGATAAATCTAAAACCTATTTAAAATGCAGAACTTCCTTGCCTAAGTTAAATTAGACCTTAAAGGCAAAACATATACGCAGCATATAAGCTCTAGCTGCGCTTAATAAATAATAATAGCGTAGAGCGCATTACAGAAGTTACTGCATATAGAGTAGATAAAGAAGGAGCACTACTACTACTTAGCAACTCTTTCTTAAGCTAGAAAGGCATCTATATTAACTACAGAAGGCAGATGTAGCGTTAGGGATATACAAAAGCAAATATTAACTTAGTAGCTACTAAGGCATTCCTAAAAGATGCAAGACTTACAGATTTAAAAGCTTACCTCTTAAAAGTACTTTAAAGTAATAGCGCATATATTAAGCCTAAAGTACATGTACTAAACGTATTTACAGCGTAAGTGCAGCGTATACCTAATATATTGCAAGATTATGCTAATATTTTTAACAACAAAGCTGCTAAAACCCTCCTACAGCTAAAAAGCTTAAATTACGCAATCTCTATTTAACAAGGAAAAAAACCTTTTTATAGGCCTCTTTATACCCTCTCTTCTTATAAGCTTTAAGTGCTCTGTAAATACATTAAAGAAGCACTGCGTAAGAGATAGATTTGCCACAGCACTAGCCTTATAGGCGCACTAATACTATTTATACTAAAGAAAGATAGAACCCTTCGCCTTTACGTAAATTATTAAGGCCTTAACGCTGTTATAATAAAAGATTGTTACCCGCTCCCCCTAATTAGAGAAACACTAGACCGCCTGTTAGGCGTACACTACTACACAACATTAAATCTTAAAGACGCCTACTATTGTCTAAAGATTAAGGCAGGAAATAAGTAGAAGACTACTTTTAGAACATAATATAGATATTTTAAATATCTTGTTATACCTTTTAGGCTTACAAATGCCCTAGCAAGTTTTTAAGCCTATATTAATAAAGCTTTAAGAGGGCACTTAGATTATATCTGCGTAGTTTATCTAGATAATATCTTTATCTACACCTACAACAACAACATTGCGCTACACTAGCATGCTGTACGCGCTGTACTTAACTTTTTACAAAAAGCAGAGTTATACGTAAATTTTAAGAAGTGCATATTTACTTTAAACAAAGTTTATTTCCTAGAATTTATTATTACAAGAAGTAGCATTTGTGTAAATTTAGCGCACGTTACTACTATTAAGCAATAGCCTACACCTACTAGTATTAAGAAGCTGCAGTTCTTTCTAGAATTTGCAAATTTTTATTAGCAATTTATTAAGAACTATACTACAGAAACAGCACCTCTTATTAATATCTTAAAAGGGAAATAGGCGTTTTACTAGAACAAGGATACACATACTGCCTTTATAAAGCTAAAGTAACACTTTACATGTGCGCTTATCCTACGTTACTTTAAAGATACACGTATAATTTGTGTTAAGACAAATACTTTAACTTTTGCTATATTAAGTATATTGTCTTAATTATTTAAAGACAAAAAGTAGTATCTTATTGCGTTTTACTTATAAAAACTGTAAAACGCTAAGCTAAACTATAAAGTGTACAACCTTAAACTTTTAGCTATTGTATAAAGCTTTAAGAAATAGCAGCACTACTTAGAAGACGCTTAACACACTATTTAGGTGTTAACTAATTATAATAACTTGCGCTTTTTACGCGCTGTATAAAAGCTAAACTAGCGTTAAGCACGCTAGGCTCTGTATTTAAGGGCTTTTAATTTTAAAGTTAAATACTGCCTAGGGCGTACAAACTTTACGGACAGACTATTAAGAAAAGTAAATTACAAACAAAAGAACCTGTCGTTAACTTAATTATTGCCTACACTATAGAATAAACTTCTAGTAAGGGTAAAGTATAGTAAAACAGAAGGTTCTACAACCTAGCATAGCTAGGAAGGCGCATATAAGACGCATGTAGCTAACATTTATAGAACAAAAAGTATTTAAACTGCTAGTGCTATAAAGTACACACTATGCGTACTACGCTCTCTAGCTAGAGTATTAGTTAGTAGCAAACCTACAATAGTAAAGTTAGAAGCTCTAATAGATAAACTACGCTAGTTGTAATAAAAAGACGCCTTTGCTTTGCAGCAGGTTGCAGACTCTATATAAGTAATATACACTTAAAACAGTAGTAGCGCACAAGTATAGCGCGTTAATAACAAAGAAGTTCTAAAATATAAAAGCAGAATTTATGTTTTACTAGAATAAGCTATTAGGCAAGAAATTCTATTACAGAATTATAACACGCGTATAGCAGGTTATTTTAGCGCACGTAAGACTTATAAGCTTATTAGCAGGCTATATTACTAGCTAGAGCTAGGCTATAATATTTGTAAAGACTTGTGCAGTATGCTAAAGAAGCAAGGCTTTAAGACACAGCAAATATAGTTAGTTATTACTATTACTAGTTCCTAATAAGATATTTAAGAAAGTAAGCTTTAATTTTGTAATAAGGCTACTACTAGCAAAAAACAATAGTTTAGGTTGCGTGTTTAATACAATTCTTGTAATTATTAACTACTTTTTAAAGATAGCAATCTACATACCTGCATTAAAAACGTAAAATGTAAAATAGTTTGCAGAATCCTATTTTAAACATATTATTTTAAAATACAGAATTTAAAAGGGCATTGTATCTAATTACAGTTTAATTTTTACCTTAGCATTTTAAACAGAAATATGCTACTAATTATAAGTCAAGCGCAGGCTAAGCACAGCCTTCTACCTGCAGACAGATAGGCAAACTAAACGCTAAAACTAGATAATAGAGCAATACTTAAAGACATTCGCTTTAGAGAAATAAGACAATTAAGTATTACTTCTACTAACTACACAATTCGCATATAACAACTCTATCTACAAATTAACAAAAACAACACCTTTTTACGCAGTATACAGCAAGCATCTATTACTTACGTTGCCTCCTAAGGACAGCAGGCTAGAAAGAGAGGTACTAGACGCTGTAAACAGAGTGCAGCGTATGCACAGCGCACGTGCAACAGCAAAAAAATACTTTTTAGCAGCACAAGAATATTAACGCTAATACTATAATAAAAAATATAAACTAAAGATCTTTTGCTAAGAAGACTTAGTTCGCCTTAGTACAAAGAATATTAACCTAGCCTACTAACTTAACAAGAAGCTTTCTAGCAAGTTTATAGGACTATTCTAAGTGCAAAGAGTAGTAGAAATGCAGGCTTACTAACTATAACTACTACCTTACTATTGCATTTACAATGTCTTCCACGTCTTTTTACTAAAACAATAAAAATTACGCAGTAGTTAAGAAGACAATACTTAAGCACTAAAAATTAGCCTTAAGAGTAAAGAGATCTAGAAGGTTAAAAAGATATTAGGGAAATAAGTTAAGAATAGCTAGCTAGAGTATTAGCTGCAATAAAAAGGCTATAACAAATTATAGAATACCTAGACTCTAGTATTGCAGTTTGAGGATATAGAAGAACTAATTAAGAAATATAAGTATAATTAAAGATTATTACGTCCTAAGCGCGCTAAAAAAATATACTAAACATTGTTATTGCGCACCTAGGGCGCAAATTAGGTATTTAAACAAACAAAACTACAAGTACAAAAACAATCTACTTCTACTTATTATTAAAAATCTCTTTACTACTAGCACGAACCTTATTATTACTACTTATATTATTACTACTACTTCTAGCACCACTGTTATGCGCGCTACCTGCGCCTAGACTGTGCCTAAGAAGCGGCACGTTGTCGTCGCCTAAGCTCTTATTATTATCCTTATTATTATTAGTAGGACTAGCAATCCTAGCCGCATAACTAGCGATTAATTTAAAAGCAGCTGCTATACAGTACTACTCTACTAAGATTAAGCTTAAGTAGTAAGGTAAAGTTGTTAGCACTTAGGTAGGAACTCCTAAAGAAGTACTAGTGTGCGCAGCAACACAGCGGCAGTTAGAAAGCTTAAAGTTAAATTAGCGCTAGCATCACGCAAGCTTAACACTAGCAGTAATAATAGTAGGGTTAGTCTTTAGAATATTAGCATTAGTAACTGTAGTATTAAAACAAGCACAAAGATAGTATAAACAATTTAAACGCCTATTAAGTGCTTTAGGAACTTGTTTAAATTAGCTAAGGCGCAGTTAACAAAACAAAAAAACTTACCTTAGTACAACTGCTACAGTTACCCTTAGTACAATAGTTATAATAATAATACTTAGTCTTTTTATAAATCTTTTTTTATTTAGCAATGTTTTGTGTGCAGCGCAAGCAAGTCGCATGTAAAGCAACAAGATTAGCAGCTTTATTAAGCACGCTAAACTTGTATAGCTAAGCATCTTATAAGTAGGACTTCTTAATGTACTTAGAATTTAGATAGTAGACTATAATAAAGATTAGAGCTTATTGTTTAGTTATGTAGTAAGTGCGTTAGAGTTGCGTGTTAAATATATTAATTAAGACAAGGATTACAAAAAATATACTAGAAAATTTCTTTATTACTGCAGCAAACATTACCTTGTATAGACTACCTACAATAATTACACACTCTTACCTTTACTTCTAAAAATTTTAAGAAACAAACAACAAATTTAAGGGTTACTACAACAACGCTACAAAGACTTAAGCCTAAAGCTTGTCCTGCGCCTAAACTGTAGGTAACATGCGTCTTAAGAGCACTTAAGCCGCGAGTGACACGCGCTCCTTACTAAAACATCCTTATACAGTCTAGAGAGTTAACTTAAGGCTGTCAGGACGCCAGACTAGAGGGGGAGGCTCTGTTACAGATAGTTGCGTGTTAACTAGGTCTGCTAAACTTGCTTATCGTTAGCTTGCCCACCAGCAATTGTGCTTATAAGGGGCTCCTTACCTGCAAGGATACCTGCAGGTATTATTGCTTGAAATATACACACGTTATTATTCTAGAGCTATCTCTCACTATCTTCTGTGGTGTGAAGCAATATTATAAAATCCTACAACGTCCTACGCATAGAATAGCATAGAATTCTATAGAACAGCATAGAATTCTATAGAACAGTATAACACTTTCTTAGTATATAGTAGTAGGCATTAAGCTCTTATAGCTTAGTGTGTTTAACTTTAATTGTAATTTAAAAATTACTTTATTTTTAACTTTTTTATATTATTATATTATTCTACTAAGTATACTAATATAACTTTATACTAATTTATTAATCTACTAATTATACTAGTACAACTTTTATTTATTATGCTTACTTATTTTAAAAGAACTAATATATATTATTTATATGTAATTTTTTTACTTTAAATACTTTTAAAATAAGTAGAACTATAATAAACACTCTTACTAACATCTTAACTACAAGAATTACTACGTAAGCTAATAAGCCTAATACTTACTATAGTAATTATAATAAGCTTAAAAAATAGCTACTTTAAGTTAATAGATACTTTTATATTAAACAAACTAAAATTAAGAATAATAATATAATTATATAGGCCTCTATATTTCTACATAAAGCTGCTAAAAAATAAGCTAATTTTATTTTTAATTATATATATACATATAACTATTCATAATAATATTAATAAACTACTTATTAAAAACTAGGACAACTTTAGAATAAAAATAAAAAAAGAATTTTAACTTTTTAAAACATTTGTAGTAGTAAAATAAAAAATTTAAAAGTTACAATAAACGCGCTTTACAACTAACTATATAATAAAGTTCTAGTAGTACTAAATATTTATTAAATAAAATAACAACACTCTAATATAATTATACTAATAAAGTCTTAAAGTAGCTATATAAGTAAGACTTATATTAAGTAAAGCTACTTTTAATATACTTAATAAACTTATAGCTAAAGCTATATGAGGAAATAATAATCTAAATAAGCTAAAATTAGAATAATAACTATTTATATAAAGCAATTATATACCTAAGAATATAGATGCTTAACCTTATTAAGTATTCTATAGTTTATACCCTAACTAAGGTTAATAATAAAATAATACTCCTGAAATTTAAGAACATTATATAACTAATAGCTATAAGCCTATGCACTTGAATAACCTTAATAAAAAACCTAAAAAGAACAAGTTTTAAAATAATAAATGTAGTAAAAAAAAATACTTACTACGTATATAGTAAAAAAGGTTATATAAAATAAAACTACTAAAGCTAAGGCAAAGTAATGCAATAGTTAAATATTCTTTACTAAATAGTACTTAGCAACAATCTAGAAAAAGAATAAAATATTATTACTTAACTTACTATTATAGTCTAAAAACAGGACTAGGCAAATATTAATAGTTTAAATAACTTTCTTATAATTACCTTAAAAGAAGCCTTAGACAACAACGTCTCTAAAATAATGCTCAACAAAAAAATAAGAGTAACTCTAGTTAACTAAACTAAGTATAAAATAATAGCTAAGTTCTAAGAAAACTACTAGCCCCCTATACCAGATAAGCAAGATACTAATATATAAGTAATACTACTCTTAGAAATATAATGCTTGAATAATCTAGCTAAGAAAATTAACGATCTGCTAAGGCAGCTTAAATAATCTAAAAATATTTTTATAGAACCTTATAAAAAAATATTAACAAAATACTACTAGTATACTAATTGTCGCAACGTGTATATGTATCCTCTAGCCGGAACACGATTCATCGATCGGTCGGTATTTTGTTTCCGACACTAATTTACTAGAAGAACTGTAGAAGAAAAACATTATTTTAGCAGTAACTATTAATAAAACCTTATATAATAATTTTATATAAAAATAAACTTAAAATGCTAAAGCATTTTAAAAAAAACTAACACATTAACTCTTAAATATAAAGAATTTTTTTTTATAAAGAACTCTATGGCTTCGGCCTTTTAAGACAACCTTTTAATGTAACTATATATTTTATAGACACCTTTTTAGTAAAAAAAGATTTATTGCTAACAATAGGTATCTAGGCTTATGCCCCCTTGTTTAGCATTGCTAGTACGCAATTAGTGTGTCGCATGTTTAAATAGAAATAAAAATACGCGATATTTCTCTAACTAACCTTCTTAACTAATAACTATTTACTGCTAACTATTTACTATTAACTGCAACTTCTATTGTCCTGTTGCTATTTTAGTAGTGTTATAGTTGCGGCGTTTAGTGCTTATTCTTAGATGTAAATGAATAACAATAGTATTACTATTTATATACAGCTTTTTTATTTTTAGAAGTAACTTATAAAAAATTTCTGCTTATTAGTTTATTTTAGCTACTTAATCGCTGTTTTAACACGCTTTTGCTTTTTACAAAGCTACTTTTAAGTTTTTTTACTAAAGTTATATTTACGTAAAAAAAAATTGCTAAAGTAATATACTTTTACTATACTTAGACTATTAATATGCGTAGTGTATATAGTATACTAGCTAAACTAGCTTTTTATAGTCCTTGTTGTAACTTTAATATTTATAATACTAGACGTATTAAAAATATTTTAACTATAGTTATATTTTAACTTTTGTACTAACTTAACTACTTTAGGGACTATTGCTACTAGCTCCTTTTTAACTAACAAAAGTAGCTGCTTAATAATAGTAAACGCTAGCTTTATAATTTACTATTATAGCTTCTAGTATAGTAACTTAGTAAAGTTTAACTTTACTTAATGTAAGTTATTAGTTTTTGTATTAAAAAAAGAAAAGAATAGTTTAAGCACTGTATTATTTGTATATAAGTTGTTTATATATAGTACTGTATAGTGTAAGAAATTCTAAAAGTAAGAAGTAGTAGGTAGAGAGCTTTTATAAAAAAGTATTATAGGCTCTTGCTGCGGTAACGTATGTGTTTTTACTCTTCTTCTTTATCTCTATTACAATCCTGTACTATACACTACTTAGATAAGTACAAATAAGAATAGTTTCTAAAGAAACTAAAAGAAGTGCATTAATGCAAATACTTATAATATAACTACTTTAATAACAAGTGCTTAGTATATATATAAAATAAAGAATATAGCTTATACATTTATAGACACAATCATTTAGAAAAAACTCTGTAAATGCGCATAATATAGTAGTAGGATTATAAAAATAGAAGTTATACATAAAAGTATAATTAGCTCTTATAACACACGTACTTTAATATTAAATACAAGCTAGATATAGTTACTAAGAAGTTTTATAAATTTAGTATATATTCTTTTTTAAATAGACGCTTAAAACACTTAGAACTACTAAAAAAATTAACGCAGTAAATATTTTAAGCTTCTTTAAGCAACTAGTAAAGCTTAATAAATATTAAATAATAGTATTAGTAGATTTTAGCTTCTAAGCTAACTTTGTTTTCTCTTAAGTAGTGTAAGTAGTAGGTCTATAAATACTAAAGAAATAAGAACTCTACTGTCACGGATGGTAGCGTGTTGGCTGGATCTGCCAAACTCGCTTATCGTTAGCTTGCCTACCTGTAATTGTGCTTATAACGGGCTCCTTACCTGCGAGAATACCTGTAGGTATTATTGCTTAAAATATACATACGTTATTATTTAGAGCTATCTCTTACTATCTTCTGTAGTGTAAAGCAAGTACTATTGCCTAAAGCTACCCTTTACAGAATAATACCTTATCCTACAGGCCGATAGTCTAGAGATAGCTTTCTTAACGCAATCTAACACTTAAAGTAATTAAAGAAGCTAAAGCCTTACTATATTTAAACTTTTTAATTCCTCTTAAACTCTATTAAGGCCCGCAACGCCTAAGGAGCTTAAAGAGTATATTTAGAACGCACCTATAATGCTTAAGGAGCGCATCTATGCTATAGAGAAGTAACGCGACAAACTTTAATTCTTGCAATAATTATAGAAGTAAGAAGAAAAAGTAGTATAGCTAAAAGAAGTTAAATAGAGAGAAATTCTAAATATACTAATACTACTAACTATATTATCCCGCGAGCAGAACGTATAAAAAGTAATACTTACTACGCATATATAACACGCGTTAAAACTTAAAAACTTAGCTAAATACTAAGGCAAAACTTTTAAAGAATATTATGAGTTTACTTATTCTTACAAAGTAGCGTTTTAGCTACTATTATAAGAATTTAAAAAAAATAATAATAAAGTAATTTAGTAATATAGAATGTTAAAGTATACTTTTAAGAGCTTTAGTATACTTACTATAAGTATTTTTTTAAAATAAAAAGAGAAGTGCTATTTTAAAACTACTTTAAGTAATATATACTTAACTTACTTTTAAACTTTATTAACTATAGCCTTAAAGTAGTAACTACGTATACGCATGCTATATAGTAAAAAAACTAAACTTTTTAATTATTTATATCTCATTTTAATATCTTTAAAAATTAACTTCTAATATATACTAAGGCACAAAAAGTTAAGTACTTATTTATAAAACTAAAACCTAAACTATAGCGTGTAATTACTAACTACTATTAAATTCTTATAACTAGAGAAAACTTTATTACACTTAGCTTTATACTTAAATAAAATTTATGCAAAGTATTTATTATATATAATTTACTTTACTAAAGCACTTTTACAAAGAAAAAAAAATATTTTTTAGCTACTACACTAAACACACTTAAAAAGCGTAAAAATAGTAATAATATTATATACTTTAAGTGCTAAAAAAAAGACACTATACTAATAAGTGCTAAAGTAGCAACTCTAATAAAGTTTTAGTTAATATAAACTAAATAAAAAAAAGTTAAGCCTTACTATAAACTTAAAGTTAGTAAAGTGTATACTAATAAATATTTTATTAGAGATACAGCGCGTGTGTTACACACGTTTAGCAACTAAAGTAAAAAAAAACTCTAGGTTATTTTAGACCTATAAGTAGATATTAGCCTTATTAGTTAAAAAACAGCTATAAAGATAAATTTAAAACTTATTTAAAATACAAAACTTTTTTACTTAAGTTAAATTAGACTTTAAAAGTAAAGTATATACGCAGTATATAAGCTTTAGCTATGCTTAATAAATAATAATAAAATAAAGCGTATTACAAAAGTTACTATATATAAAGTAGACAAAAAAAGTACACTACAACTACTTAGCAATTTTTTTTTAAGTTAAAAAAGTATTTATATTAACTGCAAAAGCTAGAAGTAGCGTTATAAGTACATAAAAGCAAATATTAACTTAGTAGCTACTAAAGTATTTTTAAAAAACGCAAGACTTATAAATTTAAAAACTTACTTTCTAGAAGTACTTTAAAGTAATAGCGCAAGTATTAAGCCTAAAGTATATATACTAAATATATTTATAGTATAAGTATAGCGTATACTTAATATATTACAAAATTACACTAATATTTTTAATAATAAAGCTGCTAAAACCTTTTTATAGCTAAAAAGCTTAGATTACGCAATTTTTATTTAATAAAGCAAAGAACCTCTTTATAAGCCTTTTTATACTCTTTCTTTTTATAAGCTGTAAGTGCTTTGTAAATATATTAAAAAAGCACTATAGAAAAAATATATTTACTATAGTACTAGCTTTATAGGCGCACTAATACTATTTATACTAAAGAAAAATAAAACTCTTTACTTTTACATAAATTATTAAGGTCTTAACACTGTTATAATAAAAAATTATTACCTGCTCTCTTTAATTAAAGAGATACTAAACTACTTATTAGGCGTATGCTACTACACTACTTTAAATTTTAAAGACGCTTACTATTGTCTAAGAATTAAAGCAGGAGATAAGTAGAAGACTGCTTTTAAAATATAATATAAACATTTTAAATATCTTATTATGCCTTTTAAGCTTATAAATGCTTTAAAAAGTTTTTAAGCTTACATTAATAAAGCTTTAAAAAAGTATTTAAATTACATTTATGTAGTTTATTTAGATAATATTCTTATTTATACTTATAATAATAATATTGCGCTATACTAGCGTGCTGTACGCGCTATACTTAACTTTTTATAAAAAGTAAAGTTATATTTAAATTTTGAAAAGTGCACATTTACTTTAAACAAAGATTATTTCTTAAAATTTATTATTATAAAAAGTAGTATTTACGTAGATCTAGCGCGCGTTACTACTATTAAGTAATAGCCTACACTTACTAGTATTAAAAAGCTGTAGTCCTTTCTAGAATTTGCAAATTTTTATTAGTGTATTATTAAAAACTACGCTATAGAAATAGCACCTCTTATAAATATCTTAAAAAAAAAATAAGCGTTTTACTAAAATAAGAATATACATGCTGCCTTTATAAGGCTAAAGCAACGCTTTATATATACGCTTATTTTATCTTACTTTAAAAATACACGTAGAATTTATATTAAAGTAAATACTTTAACTTTTACTATATTACGTATATTATCTTAATTATTTAAGAATAAAAAGTAGTATCTTATTGCGTTTTACTTACAAAAACTATAAAACGCTAAGCTAAACTATAAAGTATATAACTTTAAACTTTTAGCTATTATATAAAGTTTTAAAAAATCGCAGCACTACTTAAAAAGCGCTTAATATACTATTTAAGTTTTAACTAATTATAATAACCTGCGCTCTTTACGCGCTGTATAGAAACTAAACTAGTATTAAGTACGCTAAGCTCTATATTTAGAGGCTTTTAATTTTAAAGTTAAATACTACTTAAAGCGAATAAACTCTGTAGATAAACTATTAAAAAAAGCAGATTATAAATAAAAGAACTTATTATTAACTTAACTATTACTTATACTGCAAAACAAACTTTTAGCAAAAGTAAAGTATAGTAAAATAAAAAGTTCTATAACTTAGCACAGCTAAAAAGGCGCATGTAAAACGCATGTAGCTAACATTTATAGAATAAAAGGTATTTAGACTGCTAGTGCTATAAAGTGTACACTATGCGTACTACGCTTTCTAGCTAGAGTATTAGTTAGTAGTAAACCTGTAACAGTAGAGTTAAAAGCTTTAATAAATAAACTATACTAGTTATAGTAAAAAAATGCTTTTGCTCTATAGTAGGTTGTAAACTTTATATAAGTAGCACGTACTTAAAATAGCAGCAGCGCGTAAGTGTAGCATGTTAATAATAAAGAAGTTTTAAAATATAAAGGCAGAATTTATGTTCTACTAGAACAAGCTATTTGGCAGGAGATTTTATTATAGAATTATAATACGCGTACAGTAGGTTATTTTAGCGCACATAGAACTTATAAGCTTATTAGTAAGCTATATTACTAGCTAGAGCTAGGCTATAATGTTTAAAATTACGTAAAGACCTGTGTAGTATGCTAAAAAAGCAAAGCTCTAAGACATAGTAAATATAGTTAGTTATTACTATTACTAGTTTTTAATAAAATATTTAAAGAAGTAAGCTTTGATTTTATAATAAGGCTACTACTGTACGGGTGTTTGAGTGTATGAAGACATACTGCTACGAGGGCAAGAGATCACTAGTAGCTAGATTATACAAGAACAAGGTTGACAAGATAATAATCTTATTATGAGTTAGGTGTAAAGACTATTAGTAGAAGAAGATGCCTATTCTATAGTACATTGCAGGAGCTGAGCTGTGGAGTGCACGAATGATGAATGGTGCCCCTTTCCGTGGGATACTGAATAAGTTATATACCTTAGGATTAGGTGGTTGAGCACTGACCTAGTGTGCAGTCGGGTATCACCCTGTGCACCGGCACACTACTAGTAAAAAAGAATAGTTTAAGTTGCGTGTTTAATATAATTTTTGTAATTATTAACTACTTTTTAAAAATAGCAATTTATATACTTGTATTAAAAACATAAAATGTAAAACAGTTTATAGAATTCTACTTTAAACATATTATTTTAAAATACAAAATTTAGAGAAGTATTATATTTAATTATAGTTTAATCTTTACTTCTGTATTTTAAATAGAAATATGCTACTAATTATAAGTAAAGCGTAAGCTAAGCACAGCCTTCTACCTATAAATAGACAGGCAAACTAAATGCTAAAACTAAATAATAAAGCAATACCTAAAGACGTTTACTTTAAAGAAATAAAATAATTAAGTGTTACTTCTACTAACTGCATAATTTGTGCACAACAACTCTATTTATAAATTAATGAAGACAACACTTTTTTACTTAGTATATAGTAAGTATTTATTGCTTATGTTGCCTCTTAAAAATAGTAGGCTAAAAGAAGAAGTACTAGACACTATAAATAAAGTGCAGCGTATGCACAGCGCACGTGCAATAGCAAAAAAACACCTCTTAGTAGTATAAAAATACTAACGCTAATACTATAATAAAAAATATAAACTAAAGATTTTTTGCTAAAAAGACTTAGTTTACCTTAGTACAAAGAATATTAACTTAGCTTACTAACTTAGTAAGAAGCTTTCTAGCAAGTTTATAGAACTATTTTAAGTATAAGAAGTAGTTAGAACGCAAGCTTACTAACAATAACTACTACTTTACTATTATATTTATAATATTTTCTACGTCTTTTTACTAGAATAATAAGAATTACGTAGTAGTTAAGAAGATAATACTTAGGCACTAGAAATTAGCTTTAAAAGTAAAGAGATCTAGAAAGTTAAAAAAATATTAAAAAAACAAATTAGAAATAGCTAGCTAGAGTATTAGCTATAATAAAAAAGTTATAATAAATTATAAAATACCTAGACTCTAGTATTGCAGTTTAGGGATATGAAAGAACTAATTAAGAAATATAAGTATAAGTAAAGATTATTACGTCTTAAGCACGCTAAAAAAAATACTAAACATTATTATTGCGCACTTAGGGCGCAAATTAGGTATTTAAATAAATAAAACTATAAGTATAAAAATAATTTACTTTTACTTATTATTAAAAATTTCCATACTACTAGTATAAACTTTATTATTACTACTTATATTATTACTACTACTTCTAGCATTACTATTATGTGCGCTACTTATACTAAGACTGCGCTTAAGAAGTAGCATGTTGTTATTACCTAAGCTTTTATTATTATCCTTATTATTACTAGCAGAACTAGTAATCCTAGCTATATAACTAGCAATTAATTTAAGAGTAACTACTATATAGCACTACTTTACTAAAATTAAGCTTAAGTAGTAAAGTAAAGTTATTAGCACTTAAGTAAAAACTTTTAAAGAAGTACTAGTATATATAGCAACGCAGTAGTAGTTAAAAAGCTTAAAGTTAAATTAGTGCTAGCAGCACGCAAGCTTAACGCTAGTAGTAATAATAGTAAAGTTAGTTCTTAAAGTGTTAATATTAGTAACTATAGTATTAAAATAAAAGTAAAGCTAATATAAATAATTTAAATGCTTATTAAGCGCCTTAAAAACTTATTTAGATTAGCTAAAGCGCATACAGTTAATTAAAAAACTTACTTTAGTATAACTACTATAGTTACTTTTAGCATAATAGTTATAATAATAATGCTTAGTCTTTTTATAAATTCTTTTTACTTAGTAATATTTTATACGTAGCGTAGGCAGGTTATATATAAAGTAATAAGATTAATAGCTTTTTTAAGCATGCTAAACTTATATAGCTAAGTATTTTATAAGTAGGACTTCTTAATGTACTTAAGATTAAAATAGTAGACTATAATAAAGATTAAAGCATAGTATTAAAGTGTATAATAAGTGCGCTAATATTGCGTATTAAGTGTGTTAAGCAAGACAAGAACTATAAAAAATATACTAAAAAATTTTTTTATTACTGCAGTAAACATTACTTTATATAAACTACCTATAATAACTATATACTTTTACTTTTACTTTTAAAAATTTTTAAGAAATAAATAATAAAATCTAAGAGTTACTATAATAACACTATAAAACTTAATTTGTAGAGCTTACTATATATTTAACTTACAAGTAACACGCGTTTTTAGCGTATATAACTTACGCGTAGAACACGCTTTTTATTAAGCTATTTTTATACACAATTTTAGAAGTTTTAAGTTAAGGCTATTAGGACGCTAGACTAGAGGGGGAGGCTCTGTTACAGATAAGTACTATTGCCTAAAGCCACCCCTTACATCTACCTACTATATATAGCTAATAGTTAGCATATGCTAGGCGAAATAACTGTTATACATAAAGTTAATAAAGTAACGCTTAGCATCTAGGAATATAAGAAAAACTTAAACCTAGACATTTTTAGATTAGCTACTTATAATATTATATTAAGAATTTCTTAGTTATAAAAATATAACCTACAGATTAACTAAAAGTTAAAAAGGTTTTTATTTAAGTGCTGTAGTGTCACGGATAGTAGCGTATTAGCTAGATCCGCTAAACTCGCTTATTGTTAGCTTGCCTACCTGCAATTGTGCTTATAAGGGGCTCCTTACCTACGAGGATACCTATAGGTATTATTACTTAAAATATATACATGTTATTATTTAGAGCTATCTCTTACTATCTTTTATAGTGTAAAGCAAGTACTATTACCTAAAGCTATCTCTTACAGAATAATACCTTGTCCTACAAGCTAATAGTTTAGAAATAGCTTCTTTAATGCAATTAAATACTTAAAGTAATTAGAAAAGCTAGAGCTCAGCTACATCTAAACTCTCTAATTTCCCTTAAACTTTATTAAGGCCTGCAACGCCTAAAAAGCCTAAAGAGCGCACCTAGAACGCACCTACAACGCTTAAAGAGCGCATTTACGCTATAAAGAAGCAACGCAATAAACTTTAATCCTTATAATAATTATAAAAGTTAGAAAAAGAAGTAGTATAGCTAGAAGAGGTTAAATAGAGAGAAATTCTAAATATACTAATACTACTAACTATATTATTCTGCGCGCGGAACGTATAGAAAGTAACACTTACTATATACATACAACGCGCGTTAAAACCTAAAAACTTAGCTAAATACTAAGGTAAAACTTTTAAAAAACATTATAAGTTTACTTGTTTTTATAAAGTAGTGTTTTAGCTACTGCTATAAAAATTTAAAAATAATAATAATAAAGTAATTTAAGTAATATAGTATTTTAGAATAGACTCTTAAAAGCTTTAGTATACTTACTATAAGCATTTTTTAAACTAAAAAAAGAAGTGCTATCTTAAAACTACTTTAAGTAATATATGCTTAACTTACTTTTAGACTTTATTAACTATAGCCTTAAAGTAGTAACTGCGTATGCGCACGCTATATAGTAGAAAAACTAAACTATTTTATTATTTATAACTTATTTGAATATCTTTAAAGATTAACTTTTAATATATACTAAGGCATAAAAGGTCTAGCACTTAATTATAAAACTAAAGCCTAAACTACAGTATATAATTACTAACTACTATTAAATTTTTATAACTAGAGAAGACTTTATTACACTTAGCTTTATACTTAAATAGAATTTACATAAAGTACTTATTACACATAATTTGCCTTACTAGAGTACTTTTATAAAGAAAAAAAAGAAACACTTTTTTTAAGCTACTATACTAAACGCACTTAAGAAGTGTAAAAATAGTAAAAATATTATATACTTTAAGTGCTAAAAAAAAAATACTACGCTAATAAGTGCTAAAGCAGTAACTCTAATAAAGTTCTAGTTAATATAAACTAGATAAAAAAAAGTCAAGCCTTACTATAAACTTAAAGTTAGTAAAGCGTATAATAATAAATATTTTACTAGGAATATAGCGCGTGTATTACGCACGTTTAGTAACTAAAGTAAAAAAAAAACTCTAAGTTATTTTAAACTTATAAGTAGATATTAGCTTTATTAGTTAAAAAACAGCTATAGAAATAAATTTAAAACTTATTTAGAATGCAGAACTTTTTTACTTAAGTTAAATTAGACTTTAAAAGTAGAACACATACGCAGTATATAAGCTCTAGCTATACTTAATAAATAATAATAGCATAGAGCGTATTATAAAGGTTACTGTATACAGAGTAGATAAAAAAAGCGTACTACTACTACTTAGTAATCTTTTCTTAAGTTAGAAAAGTATTTATATTAACTGCAGGAGCTAGAAGTAGCGTTAAGAATATATAAAAGTAAATATTAACTTAGTAGCTACTAAAGTATTTTTAAAGAACGCAAGACTTATAAATTTAAAAACTTACTTTCTAGAAGTACTTTAAAGTAATAGCGTAAGCATTAAGCTTAAAGTATATGTACTAAACTTATTTATAGCGCAAGTACAGCATATACTTAATATATTATAAAATTATACTAATATTTTTAATAATAAAGCTGCTAAAACCCTCTTATGGCTAAAAAGCTTAGATTACGTAATTCTTATTTAATAAAGCAAAAAACCTCCTTATAGGCTTCTTTACACTCTCTTTTTTTATAAGCTTTAAGTACTTTGTAAATATATTAAGAAAGCACTATAGAAAAGATAGATTTACTACAGCACTAGCTCTATAGGCGCACTAATACTATTTATACTAAAAAAAGATAAAACTCTTTGCCTTTGCGTAAATTATTAAAGTCTTAATACTATTATAATAAAAGATTGTTGCCTACTTCTTTTAATTAGGGAGATACTAAACTACCTATTAAGCGTATACTACTAGACTACCCTAGATCTTAAAGACACCTACTATTATCTAAGAATTAAGGCAGGAGATAAGTAAAAAACTGCTTTGAGAATATAATATAAACATTTTAAATATCTTATTATGCCTTTTAGGCTTATAAATGCCTTAGTAAGTTTTTAAGCCTATATTAATAAAGCTTTAAAAGAGTACTTAAATTATATCTACGTAGTTTATTTAAATAATATTTTTATTTATACTTATAATAATAATATTACGCTATGCTAGCGTGCTATACGCGCTGTACTCAACTTTTTATAAAAAGTAAAGTTATATATAAATCTTAAAAAGTGTATATTTACTTTAAACAAAGTTTTTTTCTTAAAATTTATTATTATAAGAAGTAGTATTTGCGTAGATCTAGCGCGCGTTGCTACTATTAAGTAATAGACTACACCTACTAGTATTAAGAAGCTACAGTTCTTTTTAGAATTTATAAATTTTAATTAGCGTTTTATTAAGAACTATACTATAAAAATAATACCTCTTATAAATATTTTAAAAGAGAAACAAGCGTTTTACTAGAATAAGAATATATATGCTGCCTTTATAAAGCTAAAGCAATACTTTATATATATGCTTATTCTATATTACTTTAAAGATATACGTATAATTTATATTAAGATAAATACTTTAACTTTTACTATATTAGGCATATTATCTTAATTATTTAAGACCAAAAAGTAGTATTTTATTACGTTTTACTTATAAAAACTACAAAACGCTAAGCTAAACTATAAAGTATACAACTTTAAACTTTTAGCTATTATATAAAGTTTTAAAAAATAGTAGTACTACTTAGAAAGCGCTTAATATACTATTTAAGTATTAACAAATTATAATAACTTATACTTTTTACGCGCTGTATAGAAGCTAAACTAGCATTAAGTATACTAAGCTCTATATTTAGGGGCTTTTAATTTTAAAGTTAAATACTGCCTAGAGCGTATAAACTTTTTAAATAAACTATTAAAAAGAGTAAATTATAAATAAGAGAACTTATTGTTAACTTAACTATTACCTACACTACAGAATAAACTTCTAGCAAGAGTAAAGCATAGTAAAATAAAAAGTTCTATAACTTAGTATAGCTAAGAAGGCGTATATAAGACGCATGTAGCTAACATTTATAGAATAAAAAGTATCTAAACTACTAGTGCTATAAAGTGTACACTATGCGTACTACGCTCTTTAGCTAAAGTATTAGTTAGTAGCAAACCTACAATAGTAGAGTTAGAAGCTCTAATAAATAAACTGCGCTAGTTATAGCAAAAAAAGCTTTTGCTTTACAGTAAGTTATAAACTTTATATAAGCAGTACACACTTAAAATAGTAATAGCGTATAAGTATAGCGCGTTAATAATAAAGAGGTTTTAAAATATAAAAGCAAAATTTATATTTTACTAAAACAAGCTATTAGGTAAGAAATTTTATTACAAAATTATAACATACGTATAGCAGGTTATTTTAGCACACGTAGGACTTATAAGCTTATTAGCAGGCTATATTACTAGCTAGAGCTAGGCTATAATGTTTAAGATTACGTAAAGACCTGTGTAGTATGCTAAAAAAGCAAAGCTCTAAGATATAGCAAATATAGTTAGTTACTACTATTACTAGTTTCTAATAAAATATTTAAAAAGTAAGCTTTAATTTTGTAATAAGGCTACTACTAGTAAAGAATAATAGTTTAAGTTACGTGTTTAATATAATTTTTATAATTATTAACTACTTTTTAAAGATAGTAATCTATATACTTATATTAAAAACGTAAGATACAAAATAGTTTGCAGAATTCTACTTTAAATATGTTATTTTAAAATATAAAGTTTAGAAGAACATTATATTTAATTATAGTTTAGTTTTTACTTTTATATTTTAAATAGAAATATGCTACTAATTATAAGTAAAGCGTATGCTAAGCACAGCCTTCTACTTGCAAGCAGATAAGCAAACTAAATACTAAAACTAAATAATAAAGCAATACTTAAGAACGTTTACTTTAAAGAAATAAGATAATTAAGTATTACTTCTACTAACTACATAATTTGCGTACAATAACTCTATCTATAAATTAATAAAAATAACACCCTTTTACTTAGTATATAGTAAGTATTTATTACTTACGTTGCCTTTTAAAAACAGCAGGCTAGAAAAGGAGGTACTAAACACTATAAATAAAGTGCAGCGCATGCACAGCGTATGTGCAATAGCAAAAGAATACTTCTTAGTAGTATAAAAATACTAATACTAATACTATAATAAAAAATACAAACTAAAGATCTTCTGCTAAAAAAACTTAGTTTGCCTTAGTACAAAAAACATTAACTTAGCCTACTAACTTAGTAAGAAGCTTTCTAGTAAGTTTATAGGACTATTCTAAGTGTAAGAAGTAGTTAGAACGCAAGCTTACTAACTATAACTACTACTTTACTATTACATTTATAATATTTATTACATTTTTTTACTAAAATAATAGGAATTACGTAGTAGTTAAGAAGACAATACTTAAGGACTAAAAATTAGCTCTAAAAGTAAAGAGATCTAAGAAGTTAAAAAAATATTAAAAAAACAAATTAAAAATAGCTAGCTAGAGTATTAGCTATAATAAAAAAGTTATAATAAATTATAAAATACCTAGACTCTAGTATTGCAGTTTAAGGATATAAAAAAACTAATTAAAAAATATAAGTATAAGTAAAGATTATTACATCCTAAGTACGCTAGAAAAATATACTAAACATTATTATTACACACTTAGGTCACAAACTAGGTATTTAAATAAATAAAACTATAAGTATAAAAGTAATTTACTTTTACTTATTATTAAAAATTTCTTTACTACTAGTATAAACTTTATTATTACTACCTATATTATTACTACTACTTCTAGCACTACTGTTATGCGTGCTACCTGCGCCTAAACTGCGCCTAAAAAGTAGCACGTTGTTGTTACCTAAGCTCTTATTATTATCTTTATTATTACTAGCAGAACTAGCAATCCTAGCTGCATAACTAGTAATTAATTTAAAAGTAGCTACTATATAGCGCTACTTTACTAAAATTAAGCTTAAGTAGTAAAGTAAAGTTGTTAGCACTTAAGTAAAAACTTCTAAAGAAGAACTAGTATGCGTAGTAACGCAGTAGTAGTTAGAAAGCTTAAGGTTAAATTAGCGCTAGTAGCGCATAAGCTTATTGCTAGTAGTAATAATAGTAGATTTAGTCTTTAAAGTGTTAGTATTAGTAACTGCAGTATTAAAATAGAAGCAAAGTTAATATAAATAATTTAAATACTTATTAAGCGCCTTAAGAACTTATTTAAATTAGCTAAAGCATAGTTAATAAAATAAAAAACTAATTTTAGTATAACTACTATAGTTACCTTTAATATAATAGTTGTAATAATAATACTTAGTTTTTCTACAAATTTTTTTCTGCTTAGTAATAATTTATGCGTAGCATAAGTAAGTTGTATATAAAGTAATAAAATTAATAGCTTTTTTAAATATACTAAACTTATATAGCTAAGGATCTTATAAGTAAGACTTCTTAATATACTTAGAATTAGAATAGTAGACTATAATAAAGATTAAAGCTTAGTATTAAGGTGTGTAATAAGTATACTAATATTGCGTATTAAGTATATTAAGTAAGATAAAGACTATAAAAAATATACTAAAAATTTTTTTTATTACTGTAGTAAATATTACCTTACATAGACTACCTATAATAACTATATACTTTTACTTTTACTTTAAAAAAATTTTAAGAAATAAACAACAAAATCTAAAAGTTACTACAACAACGCTATAGAACTTAATTTATAAAGCTTACTATATATCTAACCTACAAGTAACACGTGTTTTAAGCGTATATAACTTACGCATAAAATACGTTTTTTATTAAGCTATTTTTATACACAATTTTAGAAGTTTTAAGTTAAGGCTATTAGGACGCTAGACTAGAGAGAGAGGCTCTGTTATAGATAGTAGCGTGTTAGCTAGATCTGCCAAACTTGCTTATCGTTAGCTTGCCTACCTGCCATTGTGCTTATAAGGGGCTCCTCACCTGTAAGGATACCTGCAGGTATTATTGCTTAAAATATACACACGTTATTATTTGGAGCTATCTCTCACTATCTTCTGTGGTGTAAAGCAAGTACTATTGCCTAAAGCCACCCCTTACATGTAGACTAGATGCAACTATAAGCTAGCCTACACATTTAATAACTATAATACTAAATAAAAAGAAAATTTATAATATTACTAAAAGATAGTAAACTTTGACTAAGAATGGCCTTGTAATATAAAAGTTTAACTTAATAGATACTAGTAGAGTATTTTAAGGTTATAAAGTTAGAGTTTTAAAGTAATATATAACTTGAAATATTTTTAAAAAAGTATAAAGAATTTTAGTACTTTTTTATAAAAGTAGTAAATAGTAAAGCTTTACTAAGATACTTACCTTGAGACTATAAAATTGTTCTAGAAAAAGAGAAGGCTTTACTCTTTAGGCTAATTTATTAATTATTAGAAATAAAACTTTAGAAACTAAAAACTAAGCTAAAAAAAAAAAAATAAAAAAAAAATGTATTAAACTTTTAATATTACTAAAATAGGCTACTAAAGATATATGTTAACTACTAGAAACTTAACAATATTATAGTAAAAAATCAATACTTATTACTAAATATTATAAAGCTTTAAAATAAAATATCTTACGCTAAGGTTTTTACAGTATTAAACTTTTAAAATAAATACTACTTTATCAAAATAAAATAAAATTAGAAAACAGTGTTCTGAACATAATATAAATATTATAAATATACTATTATACTATTTAGGCTTATAAATGCCCTAGCAGTATTTTAGAAACTTATTAATAATATATAAAAAGTACATTTAACCCTCTTTATTATACTATACTTAAATAATATTCTAATCTACTTTAAGAACCTAAAAGATTATATAAAACAAATCTATACAGTACTAAAGTGCCTAGACTAGTTTAACTATTAACTTAAACTAAGAAAATATAAATTTTATAAAAATAAAGTTACTTTTCTTAAACATATAGTAAGAGTATAAGAAGTACAAATAAGTAAATGAAAAATATAAGTAATTAAAAAATAGCTGTAACTAACAACTATAAAAAAGAAATAATTATTTTTAGAATCTTTAAACGTTAATTAATAGTTTATTAAAAACTACTTTAAAATTGCTATTCTTTTAACAAGACTTAAAAGGAAGAAAATGCTTTTTAAGTAAAGTAAAAAAGTAAAAAACTCCTTCTAAATGCTTAAGAAAGTAAGTTAAGAACTACTATGCTTTTATATATTTTAAGTAGGACAAATATTACGCTTTAAAACTAATATATTAGACTTTATACTAGAAAGCTGCGCTAGTTAGCTGTATAAAGGTAAATAGTACTTTATTACGTACTATTTATAGAAGTTTTTTAGACTAGAAGAATAATATAACATTTATAACAAGAAACTATTAGCTATTATTGTATACTTATAGTATTAGAGAGCAGACACAAAGAGCTACTAAAAACTTATAATATTTATAAATTACAAGAACTTAGTTAACTTTATTACTACCAAAGTACTTAACTAATAATAAGTAAAATAGTTAGAATTACTTAAATAATATAAATTTAAAATGATACATATACTAGGAAAAAAAAACAGCAAAGTAGACACTTTTAGCTAATAATATAATACTATAGAAGCTAAAGAAATTATTAATACTATAATACTTAAAATTAATAAACATAAATTATTAGAACTAGCAAAAATACTACATATATTCTTATAAATAATATACAATGTACTAGAAAAATTGTAAAAAGTAATTATTAAATAGTACTTTAACAACTCTATATATAGTTACTTTAGTATTACTTAAACTATAAAACTAATCAAAAGATATTATTAGTTTCTAGAAATAAGAAATAAAGTTACTTTCTTTATTACTAAGTGCGTAGATTGTTAGAAAAACAAGTACAGTACTTATGCACTTTAAAAAAAAATATAAGTAATAGAGCTACTTAACATACTATACTTAGATATTTTTAAAAACTTTATTATAGGACTACTAGTTTGAAAACTATATTATTAAAGTATCTTATAACGCAATTCTTATAGTAGTTAATTGATTTATAAAATATGTAAAGTATATTACCTTTAGAATTTTTTTTACAGCAGTATAGCTAGTATATATTATTAATAACTAAATTATTAGATATTACAGCATACTAGAGTTGGTAATTAGTAATAAAAATAAGCTCTTTACTTCTAACTTTTAGATAACATTATTAGCTGTAATTAAAATAAAATAAAAGCTACTTACAGCGTACTATTTATGAGTAAATAAATAAACTATATAAATAAACTGCATAATAAAAGCCTATCTTAGAATATATGTTAATTAATAGCAAAATAATTAGGTATTACTACTACTTTTAGCATAAATAGGATTTAAGAACAAGAATTTAGAATTTATAAAATAAATACTATTTTATATAAACTATAAAAGACACCTAAATCTCTTTATATAAACATTTTTAAGCTAAAAAATAGAAGTAGCTATAACTATAGTTAATAAGCTAAAAATAGTATGTAAGTTACTTAAAATAACATTAAAGAAGGCTTAATGCTCAAGCATTTTATATGTTAACTAAAAATAACAAATAATACTTTAGCTAAAAAAAGAGGATAAAGTAAATTTGCTTACAAAGAATTTTTGCACTAAATAACTTAATAAACTACTTAAGAACGTTAAAGTTAGACTATTTTTAATTCTAGACTAGAAGAGACTAGTTTTATATATACTTAACCTTCTACTTAATGCAAAAATCTACTTAAGATTATATATTAATATATTAAAACTAGCAAACTTAGAAAAACTATTACAAAAAACTTTCTACTTTAAAATAAATTAAAATAATATTTTTAAAGTTATAAAGATCTTTATATATTAAGCATAGAATAATAGCAAAGAATACTTAGTTTAATAGTTAAAATATTTCAATAGCAAGAATATATAGAAACTAGATATAAATTTTATAAATTATTGCTAACTTCTTGCATAGTACTATGCAACTTACTTCAAAAGTTGTTAAAAGTAAGATTACTTTCTAAATAGATAAAAGAAAACGCGCTTTAATTGAATAATAGCGTACTAGGTATTAAACTACTCTTTAGAATACTAACTTTATAGTTAATCTCTTCTACAGCTTCTAAGGCTTCTATTTTTTTAATTAATTTTTCTAATTTATTTATTTACTATTACTTATAACGCGCTAGCACTTTATAGTATTTTTAAAGAAAATCTTTTTGCACGCGCTGCTAATAACACCTTAAGTATAACTAACTCCACTATATTAGCTTTAGACTTTTATTACTTTAATTACGCTAACTTTCAGTTTGCTATAAATAATTTAGTAATAGCACTTTTGCTAGAATACACTTTTTAACTTTATTTTTATAACAATTCCTACACGCCTTTTTTAATAAAAACATTTAATATAGTATATGTTTTTTAATATAATATTAGTAGGCAACTATAGTAAGTTAACTAATATTATTTATACAATTACTAAGTGCGTAACAATAAGTAGTACTATAAAAAACTATTAGGCTAGTTTATAAAATAAGAATATAAAAAAGGAGGATAGTGTTACAAACTAAAAAAAAGAGAAAGAATAGACTATATATAAAGAATAAAGGTAGGAAAAAATTCTAAACTACTTAAATAAAGGACAAGCCTTTATGTACTAATAAATAATGCTACTCTGCACTAGGCACGTAATCCTACAGGCCTTAGCAGAAATCTTTTATAGGACAAGTTACATGCATCTTAAGATATATTATAAAATCCTACAACGTTCTACGTATAGGATAGCATAAGATTCTATAAAATAGTATAGAATTCTGTAGGATAGTATAACACTCTTTTAGTATATAGTAGTAAGTATTAAGCCCTTATAGCTTAGTGTGTTTAACTTTAAGTGTAATCTAAAGATTACTTAATTCTTAACTCTTTCGTGTTATTACATTGTTATACTAAACATGCTAACATAACTCTATACTATTACATTAATCTACTAATCGTGCTGGTACAACCCCCGTCTATCGCACTCACTTATTCCAAGAGCACCAACACAGATTATCTACGGACGATCTTCACACTTTCTAAATTACTAACTCTTCTTAGTATAGTCTTTCTAGTTGTTAAAATATGAAGAATTTAAAACTCTAACTTTTTTAACGTCTTTTTATTTTTGTCACCCCTCTGTATGTAAGCTAATAGCTTATTAATACATAGGATTAAATATAAGTCTTTTTAAGTAATTATGTTAAGTTGGCAATAATTAACACAAATCTAAATATCTCTATTAAGCTTCTAAATATAGAAGATAGAGAAAGTAATAAAGCAATGCCTATGATTAGTGTCTTTTCTTAAAGTTATCTATTATGGAAGGGTAACAAAAATAAAAAGACGTTAAAAAACTTATAGTTTCAAAATATCTATATTTTAACAACTAAAAGGTCTATACTAAAAACAGTTAGTGATTTAGAAAGCTAAGATCTTCCTCTTTGAGTAAGGCGACTTAGTAAGCTGCTTAGCTAGCACAATTGCGCTACTTATCCTACTTAAGAAGAAATAAAAAAAAAGTAAAACTATATTTTAGCATGACTTTTTTATTAACGTGTAAAAATTGCTACTAAGAAACTAAATTGAATAAGCTTACGTAAGTATAACGTAAGATAATTTTAGAGGCTTAATGTTTATTTACTTAGAGTTTAATTAAAGAGTAATATAAATAAGAGTTGCTTACGTAAGCGCTCATTACGTAATATCTTAGTAATCTTTTAGTAAATTAACTTTTTTTTAACTTGCTTTTTTTGTAGTACTTCCTTTATGTCTTGCAATTTTTCTTAATTTAGGCAAGAAGTTTATACTTTATATTTATAAAATAAGCCTATTTTTTTTGTTTGTAATACACAAGAAAACTGTTCTAAAAGTATTACTAATACTTTTTATTAAATTAAACAAAAAAACATTCTTTTTTATTTACTTTGAAACTTTTAAATTGTTATCTTACAAAGATCTTAAATAAAGTAAAAAGAGTACTTAATGAAGATATTACTAAAAGCCTTAAAAGAACAAATTGATATTTATTGAAAGAAAATAGTATAGATTTTTTATTAAATGCTTAGAACGCTTTTTTAGAAAAGAGGACTATTTTATTAATATGTTTTTAAAAAAAAAGACGTCTTTTAACGCGAAAAAAGCCTATAATTATTATATTTACGCTAAGCAAACACTTAAAAACTTTATAAATAAATACTTTAACAAAGCTATACTTTTAGACAAGTTTGCTAATAAGCAAAAGCATAGTACTAAGACAAGATACTCTTAATTATGTTAAAAAAATAAAGTAGAAAGAAAATAGTTTCTACTACTAATTCAAATAAGTTTTAAAAAAAGCGAAATAACTAAAAAAAGACTTTAATAAATCTACTTTTTCTTTAATTTATTTTTAGCAGGTTTACTAATCTAGTTATAGTTTAAAATATTTCTATCTAAGTTTAGGAAGCAATTTAAACAAGTAGTAGATTAAAACTAGTAGTAATTAAAAGCTCTTAAATTACTACTTTTTTCAAAAATTTAGACTATATTATAAAGATCTTAATTCTTATTTATTTTTAAGGTATTAAAGGTAGTGGTTGTTGTTGTAGTTAAAATTAGTTTTCTAAAAAAGTAAAAAGCAGCTGCCCTCTATTAATTAGTTGTAAAAGTTAAAAAAAGATTGTGTGTAGTTAACAAAATTTAAACAGTAAGTAGATAAAGTCTAGGCACTAAGCGCTTAGAGTAGAAAAGCTTAAACTACTAAGCAAAATTAGAGTTAAAAAATTTGCTAAAAGTACTAAGAAACAACACTAATTAAAACGTGTTTAATAGCAATTACTAGCTTATAGCTAGCAACAAGATTGTAATAGAGGTAGAGGAGGTAGAAGAGAGTAAGGATACATACGTTACCGCAGCAGGAGCTTGCAATACTTTATAAAAGCTCCCTGCCTGCTGCTTCTTACCTTAAGGATTTCCTACACTATATAGTACTATATATAAACAACTTATATACAAATAATACAATGCTTAAACTATTCTTTTCCTTGTTTAACACAAAGACTAATAGCTTACATTAAGTAAAGTTAGACCTTACTAGGTTACTATATAATAAGCTATAGTAGTAGATTACAAAGCCCGCGTTTACCTTTGTTGAGCGGCCTCCCTAGTCGGTCGAAGAGGAGCTGTCGGCGGTAGCTCCTATAGTAATCAGGTGGACGCAGAGGTCGAATTCTGTCATTCATTAACACCTCATCGATGCGTCTGGTAATCTTAATTCCTATCATAAAACTAATAATAAAAAAAGGTAAGTTATACATATTGTTTTTTTCTACTTATAGGCTTATTACTTTATATTTAAATTATAAAGTTGCAATTTTCTTCTATATGAATTAATGGAATTTCTAACCTCTATATAGGCTAAGAGTTTTAGCAGGATAACAGTAAACTTTATAAGACTCTAGAAGTTTAACTTAGTTTTCTAAAAATAAAATATTGTTTTTTAAGCATCCCTCCTATAGTTCTAATTAAAATTTCATAAAAAACGTGTTAGCTTTACTAAAAGACACTTTAGCTAAAAGGCCTATTACTTCTTTAAGTATAGAAAATAATAAAAAAAGTATAGCAGCCTTTAAGGCTACTATAACACAGGAATAGGATTAATTATCTTAAAAGGCAATTAATAATTATATTGTATCTTTATTAAGGCGTTATTTAGATGTTAAAAAAGCTAAAGGTTAGTAAACTAAGTATTAGTAAGCTATTTTAGTTATTTATTTTAAAAAATCCTTTAAAAGAAGCTCTATACTATTACCTAATAGTTTATTTTATAATTTCGTTTAAACTAACGCACAAAAGAGATAAGCTAGTATTATTTAATATATGCAATTTATAGCAATTTTTATTCCTTTATAAAAAAGCTTTTTTCTTTATTAATTATGATTTTGTTTATCTTTATCTTTACTGCAAGAGTTGAGCACAATCGTGCTAGCTAAGCAGCTTACTAAGTCGTTTTACTCAAAGAGGAAGATCTTGGCTTTTCAAATCACTAACTTTTTTTAGTGTAGTCCTTCTAGTTGTTGAAATATAAAGATTTTAAAACTATGACTTTTCTAACGTCTTTTTATTTGTATCACCCCTCTGTAATATTATAGTAACTACGTACTAACTAATTACCTAATAACTAGAGTCTATCTAGTGTTTTAATATTGCTAAAGGCTGCTCGCTTAATTAAAACAACCAGTATCACTACAATGATACATAATTAAGAAGAGGAGCTATAATTATAGAGACCCCTCTTAATCAACAGCCTCTATTAACTATAATTACCTAGTTGCTTATAGCTTAAATTAATAATATCTTACTAACCTAGGAGGTGTGTTGGAGTGTTGACATACGGATTACCCTGTTGATTAGGTGATCCTGGTAAGCTGAACACGTGACGGCCCCGCTAGCGTCTATATAGACGGGCTAGATCGTCTTAAGTCTCTTTAGTAGTTATTAGACACTTAGTTGTGGCACTTATTTGCTCAATACACTCATTTTTCCACTTAGGTGATTAAACAATTGCTCCTTCTCAGCTCCTACAGTTAATTGTTGTACGCTTACTTGCAGATACTAAGGCAGAACTTAACTATGTAAATAAACTTGCCTATTTGTCCCTCTACGTACACTATGAAACTAAGCTCTTATAGTATATTACTACGCTTACTAAGAGACGTACACCTTCTACACAAGCAATAATACATAACTTTACTTTATCTTTAGCTAGTAAAGAGGTTTTAAAAAGCTAGGTTACCTGCTTTATTAACAGAAATTCTACTTATTTTATCTTACGCTAGCAGATAGGAATAGATTGCAATTACGACAAAGCTAATTAGAGGCTTAATATAGTTTTTACTTCAAGCTACTATCGAAAAAGATAAAAAAATATAATATAAAGCTTTTTTAAATTCTTAATATAAATAAAAAAGCTCTACAATCAATGTGACTAAAAAGTAAAAAACGTGTTTAATAAGAAAATATATAATTAAAAAGAAGTACTAGCAACAACTAAGAATAGTTCTAAAAAGTAAGTAACTGTCCTAGGCTGCGTTGATTTAGATAGTATAGCTCTATCTTTAGCTCTTATTTTTTAGTTAGCTGTTAGAGCTCTAAGATTAAGCTAGGTTGAAGATATTAATAATAAAAAGCACTTAGTATTTATTAGCTTATCTTCTTATAGCTAGATTAACAAGAATATAGGTTTAGCCTAGCTTAAGAAGGTTTTTAAGAAAAAAACTAAACAAAAAGCTTATTTAAATACTAATTACTTCTTCTTAACAGCTATGAATTCTACCGTACTATAAATTTTACTAATTCCTATAACAATTGTAAAATCTTATAAGCTGCATTTTTATGTTTTTAACTTATACGCTTTAACTACTTAAGATTAAATTATTTAAGCTTCTCTTAACTACCTACCTAACTAAGCATTTAGTCTAACTTAATAAAAGCTAAAAGCTTGGACTAACAGTAAAAAAAGACTTCTTTCTCTTCTTTTAGAGAGCCTAGAGTACTACTTTTAAAAAAGAGACTATTAGAAAGTCTTTTTAGGTAACTAAGGTCTATCTATCTAACTTTAAGGTTATACTTTAAATATTCTGTAAGGAGGCCTTTAGTTTAAATAAATTCTTAACTAAAATACTTAGTAGAGATAAGTACTCTAAAATAGAGACTTTTATATGCTGTTTAGCGCGAGATTATAGCACTAAAAAAGTAAAAAGAACTCATTAAAGCCTCTACTCCATTTTAGCTTAAAACGGTATTTTTTAAAAAAAATCTAAGGCTTAAAGAAAACCTTTTTAGCTAAAAAAAAAAAGATATTAAAGTAAGAGCTAACGTGGTTCACAAGCGAGCGAGCGCACCAAGCGAGCGAGCGTATCCTCACCAACGCGTCAACGTCAACACGATATTACGCACTTTCCTTACAGTCAATAAACTATTGCGATATACTAAATTTATTATTAGAAGCGCTGTTATTACTTGCACTATTAATTTTAAATGCGCAGGAAAAAGCGTTGTGTCTAGTCTACTTGCAACGCCTGTACTGCTTTTTTTTTACACTCTCTTAACGCGCTCTTACTATTACTACAACTACTACCCGCTTATTTAGCTAATACCTTTTATACCTTACTAACAGTAAAAGTCTTCTCTATCTATATATATAACTGCTTACAGCTTTAATACCTATTTAACTTGTTTAAAGCCTCTTAAAGAGTAGTAATTAGTATCTAGCAACCTAACGCGCCTACGCCTTAAATTATAGTAACTTACTTATAGTTGCCTTTTTGTATCTGCTTTTTCTCTGCTATATTTCTTTAAGCCTATAGTAACTAACTATAATAAAAATTTGCTTATTATAAATCTAGTTTTATTAAAGTTGTACATATTATTATTTATAATACACTCTTTCTACTTTGTTGCCTAAACTAAGTTAAACTAGCACTAAATAGCTACTAAGTCCTTGCAGGCAGCTTACTAGTAATTATAAGAATAGCTTTAGCGCGTACAAAGCTTTAAAGTTTGCTTAATAAAGTTATTAACTTAGTTCTTGTTAATAAAGTTGCTAGCGCGCTTATTTAATAGTTAATTAGCTATTACTTAAATATTAAGCTTTATAAGCGCAAATCCTTATGTAGACTCTTTAAGAATAAACTTAACTATAGTTTTCTCTTCTAACTTGTTTAGGCGCTTTAAGTTAAGTTTGCAGTTACGTTAAAGGTGTATTTTAGCACGTTAGGTAGATAAGTACTTTAAAACACGTTGTAAATAAAAGTAGCACGTCTTTAGCTTCAAACACGTTGCAATTAGATATTAAAAAGAGCAAGTTAAAGATCTACTTAGGTATAAGTAGATTAGGCGTTGTGTTGTTAGGGCATTTCGCGTTTTTGTGTCAACGTTGACGCGTTGGTGAGGATACGCTCGCTCGCTTGGTGCGCTCGCTCGCTTGTGAACCACGTTATACTTTTTAACTTAGTAATTCTTAAGAGTACTATAGTAGTGCTGTTCTCTAGTTGCCTAAGAAAGTCTGTTAAGCTTAAGATAACAAGATAGTTTAAAACTAGAAACTATAACTACTATAACTTTAAAAACTAAAAAGTCTTATTTAAAAGAGCAAGCTTAATTATATAACGCTTAATAAGCTAAAAAGATGCGTGTTAAGAAGAAAAGGCTTAAGAAAGTAAGGTAAAAAAAGAAGACTAAAAAAGTAGCTAAAAAAAGTGCCAGAAACCAGCTTACAACGCTTAAAAAGCTAAACAACTATTTTAAAAAAGTAATTATAAGGCCTTATAAGCCTCTACTTAAAAGTAAGAATACTAAAAATGTGTTATTGTTAATTTATCTTATGTTAAAGCTAAGATAGCTGCACTAGCTGCCCTAGCGCGCACTACCCGCCGTAGGCGTAACGTTAACTTACTAAGTAAATATAAGTAGCACAAATTAATTGCAATAATATATTTACTACAACTCTACAAAATCTTGCGATACTAGGTATTAGTGGCGGCTGTACAGCCTCATTTTTCTAAGATCTTCATGTTGGTGGGGTGATTATCACTAGAACATGATCATCTCGCGCACAGACACGGTAATTCTGAGTTGAAAGTAAGAGGCCTAATACTTACCAACACACCAATTGCGTGCCGGCAATGCCGAACAAGGGGCGTGAGCCCGGATAACTGTTGTTAGCAATAAATCTTTTTTTACCAAAAAGGTGTCTACAAAATGTGTGGTCACATCAAAAGGTTGTCTCAAAAGGCCGAAGCGAGTTATGACGCGTTGAAGTTTGCAGTATTCCAATGTTATGATGTTCGGGTGGCTCACCTAGCGCACTGGCTCACCTAGCGCACTTCGACGGTAGCGCACTTCGCGAACCGGCACACTTCGCGCACGGACACGGGAGGCAAAATAACCTTCGTAAGCAATTAGTTGTGTGACGTGAGAATTGCTTACTTCAGCCAGGGTAGATTAATTAGCTCATTTTGCTATCTAGAAAAAACTCAGTATTCAAGAAAGGCACATAAAGTATGCAGTATTGTTATTTGTATAGTTGGTTATTGTTGTCAGGTTGACGATACATACTATCCTGCACCGTGATCAGTAGTTCACTGGTCACACGTACCTTTTTGGTTGCCTGGCGTAGTGGTGCAGGGCTGCGTTCTGACAATTGTTGCAGTTAATTACGGCATACAATGCGTGCCTAGCACTTCATCTAAGGTCTAGCATCTAATTCTCAAATAAAGCTCGCGCTACCTTACTAATGTAGATTACCAAGAACTACCAAACTATTCAGAGCTGGGTACATATTATGGCATGCGCAGCACGCTAATACTATTATAACAACGTACGTGGGACCCCTTCGTAATACAAAAAGTCCGCATTCTTTGACGGAATTAGAAATGAGGTTGGCAAGAGGCATCTAATCTGCTGTTCTCACACTTGAATTTACGAAAAGTCTTATTCAACGATGGACTATCTACAATTCTCACTTCTATCATTGATCCCCCTTCTTTACTACTTTTTCTCTCAACCATTTTACGTGAAGCTACGAACACGAAAGTATCCTCTAGTTAGAGGCAAAAAGATTGCAGATGGAAAGGAATATCGAGCTGCGGTCCAGGAAGGCACAGCAAAAGTACGTCTACTTCTTCTCAACATTGACGATCTATTAAGTGATGCAGTATCCCGACCAGATATACAGACTCGATACGTCGAACTATGAGACCATTGTTCTACCTCGAAAGTACATTCATGAGTTAAAATCGATTCCAGAAGAGAAGATCAGTTCTGTGATGGATCTGTATGAGCGCGTGCTGGGAAAGTATACTTTGATTGGAACCGATGCCCGAGCACATGGGTTTGTGAACTCGATCAGAATGGACCTCAATAAACATCTTGTTCATACCTTGGATCCTCTAGCCATGGAAGCTAAATACGCAATCGAGGAATGCATCGGCAAGTTTGAGGATTGGACACCTATCCATTTGTATCCTCAAGCCTTGCGCATGGTCTCCTTGCTTTCCGGACGAATATTTGTAGGAAATTCGTTGAACAGAAAAGAGGATTGGATAGCAGCATCTATTCAAACGACTGTCGACACTTTTACTGGGGCATACATACTCTGGAGGGTCCACTGGCTACTAAGACCAATAACCGCGTTCTTCCTTCCCCAGGTACAAAACATCCACAGACAAAACAAAAAGATAGCTAAGCTCCTTGAACCATTGATCGAAGAGAGATTGTCGCAGATGGAAGATCCAAGCTTTAAGCCTCCAGTGGATATGCTACAATTCTTCCTTCAAAATCTGCCAAACAAGGATGCTCAGTATCAAGCCAGGTTACATACCGCGATCAACGTCGCTGCCATTCATACCACAAGTATGCTTCTCACCCATGTGTTGTACGACTTGGCGGCTTATCCACACCACATCCAACCTCTGCGTGAGGAAGCGCGGGAGGCTTTGCAGAGCTCAGGCGGCATTGTTGACAAGAACTTTTTGTCCAAGCTCAAGAAGCTGGATTCTTTCATGAGAGAGTCCCAACGCTTCAATCCAGCATTGGTAGTATCCCTAACACGCAAAGTTCTCCAAGATACGCGCCTGTCGGATGGCGTCATATTGCCAAAGGGGTCTTTTATTGCATGTGACTCCTGGACGGCAACTCGAGACGCTGAGCTTTGGGAAGATCCGGAAATTTTTGATGGTTTCAGATTTGAAAGGCTTAGGAAAATTCCTGGCAATGAAGCGAAGCACCAGGTATGGGTCTGCTTCTGATTTGCGAGATGAAACTTACTCTAACGCACGTTCCCAACTTAGTTTGTTACTACCTCTCCCGATAATCTGGGTGAGTCAATACCTGGTATTCTAAGGATTTATTTGCTAACGACTGGTGCCATAAAGCATTCGGTCACGGGATATATTCATGCCCTGGTCGGTTCTTTGCAGCCAATGAGGTCAAGATCTTGGTTTGCGATATCATTCAAAATTATGATATTGCTCTACAACCAGGGTGTGGGCGACCCCCGAACACATATGACAATACCATGGTCCTCCCAGACAAGACCGCAAAGCTGTTGTTCCGATCAAGATCTTCATAGGTCTTGGAATTGTGCCACTGTTTCGCGTCCCCCTTCCTTAATTTCGTAGTTGCTATTCACCTTTGGTAAAATGATTATGTGTGGGGCTAGCGATGGTTACGATCACTCATTTACAAATTCTGTCCGTAGCTTCAAAAGTACAACCTCAATTCAATCCTTCAATCCTCACTATATGCGCATTGTCCACTAATCGCAACACATCACGCATGGCTGATCGTGCATGCAGAGACCATTTAGAATTACGCTTGCAGATAATTAATGTTCTCGCAGAAAAAAAATCAGTATGCTGAATATAGCGGCTGAACAAGTACGTCAAGAGTAACCCAGTAAAATCTTGAACGTCAGAAAATTTGACACAATGCTTCAGTCCCAGCAAGAGCAATTGAAACCCGTCATCTCGCAATCCTTCTCTGTTCATGACATAGGCAAAACACGTAAAGCGTCCTCAATTGTCGTGTCTGATTTTTTTTCTCGTGAAGTCAATTATTGTTGAATTGCTGAGTTCATTCTTACAGTTCTATTATTCCTCAACATTTTTGACACGATGCTGTCATAGAGGCGAGAGATTTGGCTTACGTCAACGTACAGCGGCTTTCTACGTTAGCCGAGTCAACATCTTATCTGGCTTATGTCAGCCTGTCTTAGCTAACGACAAAAAGGATGAAATGACGTTTGAGAAAGTGTACCGAATGATAATGCTATTTCATTATGCCGATAGATTAGGCAAAAACTGTCCAGGATGTCGTAATATTATTCATCTCGTAAACTTCTTTTTCATATGCTTTAGAAATTATTATTACATAGTGAAACATCGTGCAAGATGATCGTGAAGCCTCCAAAAAGGCTACAAGACCGATCCAATTTTGCAATTTGATAAAGTTGTTGTTCGACATATCAGGCTTCGTACGAATCATCTTCCACTCATCTATAGGCCTTGGTATCCTTCGAGCGATCTTCGGCAGCTGGAAAAATGCTTTCACGTTCAGAAACGCCAGTCTTCGTCACTAGCACCACCCTCTGGTCGCATGTCGAGAAAATTGCTGCCATCGCCCTTGAACTCGCTGAGCTAGGTTACCCGGTTACATTCATTTCGGGTCGCATCTTCGAGAAACATATTACTCAGCTCCACCCAAACATCACTTTTGAGCCTATAGTTGGTCTAGACGATCAGTTGACAAAAGAAGAAAGGGAGCATTATCTGTCACGTCCAACACCAGAGGATCAGGAGCTTTACCTCTTCACGAAGGTGTTTGCGGAGAGTATACCCTATCAGTTTCAGACTTATCAAAGCCTTTTCAGGAGTTTTCAGGAGAAATACGGAGATGAGAAACCTTTGATCAATTTTCACGATATAACAACTACGGGCCATCACATTGTACCGCTTGGGGGGCCTGGAATACGCCCATTTGCCAATGTCGGGCTCAACATTCATCCTTTGACACTTGACTCGGACGATACATATCCATTTCGGACCTTCCAGTCTGTTGGACGCAAGCCGCACAGTGGTCCAGACGCAAAGGCAATTCATCGCAAAGCCTATAAGGATGCTACGAGTGAGCCCCTGAACAAAGAACTCAACAAGCACTGGCAGGCTAAATTGAAAGAGATGGGCGTGGTTAGGGACCAGTACCCTGACATCTGTCACGCTTTTAACGCGATTCCAGACCATCTACTTTGCCTTGGAGTTCCCGGATTCGAGTTTCCACGATCTGACCTTCGGCCAAATGTGAGATACTTTGGAGCTTTCAAGAAGGTTGGGAAACAGGGCCACGATGATAAGCCACACCTACCGCCATGGTGGGACGATGTTGCACAGGCCAAAAAGGACGGCAAAAAAATCGTAGCCGTCAGTCAAGGCACCGTAGAAATAAACCTTGGCGACCTGCTTCTTCCCACGCTAGAAGCGTTGCAAGATCGAGAAGATGTCTTTGTTGTTGCGACATTTGTGGTCAAGGAGCCAGAAGAGGTCGAAGGCTTGGTGGTGCCGTCGAACGCGCGAGTTGCGAAGTTTGTCCCTTATGATCTTCTTCTCCCCATGGTACGTATCTATTCAGTTTCACCCAATTGTCCAACTGAAATCACTATGACATCATTTTGACATCAATAGGTTGATGTTCTAGTATCTAATGGGGGCTACGGAGCAGTCCAACACGCGCTCCGAATTGGGGTCCCGATGGTTGTTGCAGGCGCTGGTCAAGACAAAGCAGTTACCAACACTCTTGTCGAGTGGACTGGTGCTGGCATCAATCTTGAATCCCGCCAGCCAGGTGTTCAGAAGATTCAAGATGCTGTGGCTGCGGTACTCGGAAATGATGGAATCAAGCAGAAAGTGTCTGCGCTTAGTGAAGAGTACGGGAAATACGATCTTAGTAAAGTATTAGATCAAACTGTGCAGGACATCGTTCGTGATTGGGAAGCAAAGAAGTGTCCCTAGCACAAGAGATCATGGCTGAAGCACAGAGCACTCGGTTTTACATCATGTTAGAGTGGTTGACGCGGGAGATATGTTGACTCGATACGAAAAAAAACGTTAGTGAAGATAGCTATCCGATTCTGACATCGAGGTCTGCGCCGTTTGCTATCAAAAGTTTTACTATTTCTTCGTGACCAGCAAGAATTGATTGGTGTAATGGAGTCAGCCCCGCGACGTCCTTCAGTTCTATGTCTATGTCGGGGTTTTTGACTAGTACCGCAATTGTTGAGCAGCAATTTCCGTTGATGGCACGATGGAGAGCAGACCGGCCTTCGCCATCCTGAGCATTGACATCGATATTGCGATTTGTTTGACGACGTTCCTCGAGAAGCATTACCACAATATCGGTATGACCACCTTCTGCTGCAAGATGTAATGCTGTTCGGCCGAGTGAGTCTTGTGAATTTAAGTCATTGACTGCTGGCAGGAGGAGTGCCACAAGATTTCGCTGGCCTCGTTGTGCCGCCAGATGAAATGCGGTCTTTCCTTTATTTCCTGCATCACGGCTAGGAGCATTGGCTACTCCAAGATCCTGAGCAAAGCAATATTTTTTAGTAAACATATGCGCCATGTTCAACTATGGAATACATACATCTACAGTTCCATTTTGGCTCCATGGCTCATAAGTGCCCCAGCGCGATGACTCGTTGCCGAAGTCCTCCACGGAAATGACTGATTTGGATCTTTGCCTCGTCGCGTGAAGTGAAGCACCACTCGGGGAAAATCCTTCCTTTGCTAGCTCTTTAGAGTGCGATAATAGGCAGGCTTCGTAAGCAGAAGTAGTTGCCGGATCTATGGAAGTGTCCCAACCCAGCGAAAGTATGTCGTCGATACCAAATGCCACTGAAGGCTGAGAAATCGCGTGGGGAGCGGATGATTCAGGCCCATACTGCAAGACTTGAGGTGTACCGATAGGCAGCTGTAATTGCTGGGGCGGAAGAGCAGCTGTATCTGGTTTTGAATCCAGAAAATCGCTACGCACGGAGAGTTTCGCTTTATCTAGTGATTTGTCGGGTGTATCAGATGTGACATGGCCTGAACTCTCTGTCGCCGTCAGAGTCAATGCGACGTCGCGCCATTTCTCCAGATCTTCAATTTTTCGTTTCATTCTCTCACCTGGGTTGAAATGTTAGCACATGACTAGCAGGAGGCCAACACACACAAATGCAGTGTCGCAATGCAACCTACGATAAGATTTTTGAGCAGCACGGTTTTGCGACCGTTTTCGATCCAGTGATTCCAACTTGTCACCTTTAGCCATGCTGCTAAATTTATTGTTGTTGTGTCATGAATCGCTACACAGGCGCAGCAGCTTGGTTCTTAGATGAAGACCACCGTCGTAAGCTTATCTGCTTGGTCTCTTTCTTGGAAGTTTTAACAAGATCCCACTGTGATCTGGCTCAGAAGGATTCCGCTTGACTACCCCGTTCATTGCATCCTTCGCTGCATCTACCCTGAACAAGGATTAAACTACTACATCGGTTCCGCCTATCTTACGCTGTAAGGGCAAGGTGGCTGTTACGGAATTACTCACCCAACAACCGGGTATACTTCCCTTTTGTCCAATGCAACCAGCATAGTAATGTGATGAGCGGGTGATCACTAATGCAAGAACCGCTGGTGGTAGAGGGATCATGCGCTCGAAGAGCTAGGAGCGCGTAGCCACAACAAAGTAACACGATCGAGTTCTGTTTGCATTGTACTGTAGTGCTGGTGGCCTACTTACGGGTTTTACTCCAGTCTAAGACAACATGGTGTGATCGTCGGCCTAGCTTCGGCCTAATCCCCGGGAATAGCTTTCCCCGCATGGGAATGTAAGGCTAACCATAACTCTTCAAGATAACGGGACGTCTTGAGCTGCTTGATGTGTCTTAGACTCATGCGTGAAGTTCTACAAGGCATGAGAGTAGCACCAAGCATATGGGGGGCATTGGCTCAAGATTTATCACTATTGCTTGGTTCGCAATTGGTGTGTTTCGAATAGATACGCACGAAGGCCGTTCGCGATCAGAAAATTAGCTTCTCCGGTCAAACAAGGCGTGCAATTGCGGCGGAACAGGAAAGCAAGTGGCACATTCTTGATCTCAGGGCCTATTTTATTATCAACTTGGTCTAATTGAAGGTATACAATCATGTAGTAAGGTCGCATCCATGTTAGTGGAGGAATTTTCGTTTGCTCCGTGCTCATCAGTGCTACGCCTAGTCTGGTTATAATGAAGCATGTTGCACTTACGTGAGAAATCGCGTGAGGTTTGCCATGCGCCAAAAGATCACCAAGTGCCAGGCCTATGCGTCATAAAAGGATGTGGGGACAGGTTGAGACTGCACTTCTGGGGTTAGCGAGAATCTCTCGAGACGTTGAAGAACTGGTGGTGTTCATTGGATGAAATCTAGGTAGTTGCGGGCGGAGGAGCAGTACACATGCAACTCTCTGCGTTCCTGGCGTTGTGCCTATATGTATCCACCACCAGAAAGTGAACCTGCCCCGTCACATCATGAGCGTGACGATCCGGTGGCGGGCGGGAGCGGAAGGCGATGCAGTGCCGGGAAACACTCCTCTACCATCACCTGACCGGTCATCCGTGCGGCCTGACTAGCCCTATTGAGCAATGAAGCCGACGCGATGGATTCGGCCAAAGAGAACGCCGGAGACATGACTCCTCCGCCGCCCGCTGCTAAGAGACACAAGTATAAGCACATTCTCATTGGTTAAGGGCTTGGCAAGTTTCGATATATCTTCCCGTCTACTTTGCTGCCATCGCCCTTATTGCCAAAACGTGCTTGTATGCTGCTGGCTCTTTGGCGGCCCACCATTACCGCACGACTGTTTATTCGCTCGTTCTCAACACCTTACCTCATTAGCCGAACCAAAATGTCTGAGCAGCACGCAGCCGGTGCAGCCAAGGCTGCTCTGGGGAACGTTACTCAACAAGTCAAAGTGGCTGAAAGTAAGGTCGGATCTTTGCTAGACCAGGAGACTGGCGAATACGTCAGCAAGAATGAGTTGAAGAGAAGACAGAAAGAACGCGAGCGAGTGAGATTAAAGATAGAAGGCGAGGTTAAAAAGAGAGCCGAGGGACCGGAAGAAGAGGGTCAACTGAGTGCTGAACAGTACTTTGAGATCCGCTCGCAGCGGGTCAAACGGATGAAAGAAACCCAATCCCCAAATCCTTATCCACATAAATTTCAAGTCACATACGACTTGCGCAACTTTGAAAAAGACTTTGGCCACCTCAAGAAGGGTGAGACAGCTGAAGGTCGTTCTGTCAGTGTTGGATGTCGTATCTACAACATCCGCACCTCGGGCAAGAACCTTCGGTTCTACGAGGTCGCGGTTGACGGCGCCGAGGTACAAATTATGGCTACCAGTGCTGGTCACACCAGCAGTACTCCCTTCGCTGAGCAACACGATATTCTACGCCGTGGAGATATCATCGGTGTCACCGGCCTTCCCTGCCGTACCTCTCCCAAACGTACTGATAATCCTGGTGAATTATCAATCTTTGCGCACTCAGTCATTCTCCTCGCGCCATGTCTGCACCAGATTCCATCTGAGCACTACGGCTTCAAAGATCGCGAAGAACGTTACCGGAATCGCCATCTCGACCTGATCATGAATAAGAGTACAGTCAACACCTTTTTGACACGTGCCAAGATCGTTCGATATATCCGTGACTACTTTAACAACGCCGGTTTTTACGAGATTGAAACTCCCATTCTACTCAAAAACCCTGGTGGAGCTACAGCTAAGCCATTCTATACTTACCACAATGATCTCGGTATGAACCTGGCCCTGCGTATCGCAACCGAGCTGCCGCTCAAACAGCTCGTTGTTGGTGGCATTCACAAAGTGTACGAACTTGGCCGACAGTTCCGTAACGAGGGCATTGACTTGACGCACAATCCAGAATTCACATTGTGCGAGTACTATGAGGCTTTCGCAGATGTCTATGATGTTATGGAGCGCACAGAAACCTTGGTTGAAGGCATGGTGCAGGCCATATGCGGCACTCTCCAGACTACATTCACTACTCAGCATGGCGAAACTTACAACGTAGACTGGAGCCGACCGTGGAAGCGAGTCGAGATGATACCAGCTTTGGAAGAAGCTTGTGGTGAGAAGTTTCCACCTGGTGAAGAGATGCATACCGAGGCTACGCATGATTTCTTACAGCGCATGCTTGCTAGGATCAATGTGGAATGCCCTCCTCCACTCACCAATGCCCGTATGCTGGATAGACTGGTCGGAGAATGTATCGAGGAAAAATGTATCAATCCAACCTTCATCATGCAACATCCACAGATGATGTCGCCACTCGCTAAGAGTCATCGCTCGAAGCCTGGTTTGTGCGAAAGGTTCGAAGCATTCGTCTGCAAAAGGGAAATCGTGAATGCATACACTGAGCTCAACGATCCTTTCGATCAGCGTTTGCGTTTTGAGGAACAAGCAAGACAGAAGGCACAAGGTGATGACGAGGTCCAACTACCAGACGAAGGCTTCTTGACTGCCATGGAATATGGCCTTCCGCCAACAGGAGGCTGGGGTATGGGCATCGATCGCATGGTAATGCTTCTAACAAACCACTACAGCATTAAAGAAGTCCTTGCATTTCCATTTATCAAGGATGAAAATGTACAAGTAAAGCCAAAGGCTTCTGTTAGCGGGAATACCCCTGCTCTCTCATCTCATACGCAAATATAGCTTCCCTCCTTCATAGCTACTCATTCGACTCAGCCCTTCCTGTCTCTTTCCCACTATGCGTTGTAGTCATGAGCCTAGTCGCACAGCTAGTGTATGAAGCCGTTCTCATTGGCAGTTGTACGTGATGTTGTAATGCTGTCGCATTTGCCTAAGCCAGCGTTGCGTCACCACCGTACGCACTGTATAACCACTTATAGCTGGGGTGAGTTCGCGCATCTTTAGGGCTCGAAGAGGTTGCCCAGCTTGCTAAACATGCGCTCATACTCATAACTTGAGGCTGGCATAGAAGATAAGGTCGAGGGCCATCTGGGCGAGGTTTGGGTAGCGATTGCGCAAGCCCACCCAGTACCATGGCGGCCTTGCTACCCTCAGTGGCGACCATAGCGTTTTCGGTTTGGGATTCATGTAATCCCAACTCAAGTGTGAGCGGCGCCGCTTAGGACGTGCTAAACGGGGCTTAGCAAAACTGTTAAGACTCTTAGATTAAGTTTGACTTCCTGTCATTACCGAAGCTATATATAATACAGATACGATACTACATACCACAGATTCAAATCATCTTCAATTTGCGTCAAGGAAACATAGGCCCACATGTCAGAACATGTCTCCTTGCTAAGACCAGCACCTGAGCACTACTCAGCCCGAACTTCGTGCCAATGACCGACAGCCGACCAAGCAGCCAGTCGCGTTGCTCTTGCGGTGCCGTCTCGGCGTTTGCTGCGACATATAGTGGCCACACCAGCGAGTACCCTCCAAATGCTTCCGCAGCTGCAGAACAGTCAGCAATCTGCCCATTTCCATGTTCCAATGATTCCGACTTACCGTTCTGCTCCTGGCCCATCTCTTTAGCCACTGGTTGCAGTTCGTAGCTCATGTGAAACGGTACGCATGCACTAATCTCATCCACCATCATCTGAATGACAAACACACTCTTATTCCACGCCTCATCGCCATCTGCGTAGTTACCACTGAAGCTCAGCCATGTCACACATGCCATAATTACTCTCCGACAGAATATTCGACATACGCGGTAGTCGTTCATTATGCTCGCCAACGGCACGTCATGATATACATGCTGTTCACCTGGCCATCTTTCTGCCAGCGCGATATCATCGGATGCAATCGCATCGCTAACGATACCGATGATGCGATGTTTCCACTCTGGAGGTAGTGTGCGGTACCATTCTTCGAGATTGCCGTCAACCGTTTGTGCAAAGTCGAGAATTTGCTTCGCTTCCGATTCGTAAGCGGGGTCGTAGGGTGTAGTAGTAAGGGTGTTTGCGCGGGCACGTAGGTTTGGAAGGTCGATACAAATGAGTGTCAGGCGGTTGGCAGCGTTTTCCTCGGATAAATCGCCGTTACCGACCCAACCCTTTGTGCCAGGGAAAGTGTCGATTGGTTTCGAGCGTTGAACACAGCTTGTGATCTGGTTTTCGTTAGCGTCTGAGATGCAGCATACAGCATATTCGTCTTTACCATCATCGTTCGTACAGCGCGGAACATTGCATAGGACATTGGGTTATTGAACTGATCCATTCCTCTTAATTTCGTCAACACAACAGCACCGTCGACATGATTTCCCCATGCTGTGATAGTATCGTCTGTACTCATGATAGTCTGTCATTAGTTAGCTCAACAACCATATCTCGCAAGTGGAAGAACAGGCTGATGAAGACCTTCGAGAAGAAACTAGTTTACATACTTCATACAAGGAGAACATTAGAATAGCAAGCACCGTCTCATCGCTCTTTGCCATCACGGGATCTTTCAGATCGTCATTCAGCTTCTTGATAGCTTTGCCGTAGGTAGATACTGCTTCGCGGAGGAGCTCTTGTCGGCCAGGGTACTGACCACATGTTGCCATTGCGACAGCGGTAGTAGCTAGATGAAGGACGGAGGATGGACGAGCGCGGTTATAAAGTGGGACCAGATACTCGAGGTAGCCTCTTGTACTTTCCGCTTGTTGTGGTAGGGTAATGAAGTTCTTGAAGAAGAATGGTACGGCTTCGCATTCTGGCGCAAGTGAGATAGTAGGTGGTACTGCATTTTCGAGATTCCCCACGAATGATTTGAAGTCAAACGACTGGTTAAGTGGCAGTGGTGGTGTTGTGTAATTAGGCAAGGCCAGTATTTGCTGTGACTGGTTCAAGTCTGATGGTGTTCTTGATCGTGACGTTGTTATCTGAAAGGCTTTCTCGCCTGGTACTGCGTTTTCTTGCAGTGACACATCAAAGGTTGACGAGGGTGACCTAGTCATGTCAGTAATTGTGCAAATGGCAACGTGGATCGTCATCACATGCAGATACCCACAGACCCTATACAGCATGAACAAGGGTACCCAATGCTAGGCAAAGCTTGTTGGTATCCAGCATAGGCATGAAGCGGGGCAAGATAGAGAAAGTAGTATAGAACATACAGATGTGGAGAAGTGTTTGAGCTTGATGCACCGGTGCTATTGCTTGATGCAGTCGTCCCAGAAGATTTCCTTGCCTTCTTGGCCATAGCTTTGTTCTCATCTCGAAAGACCAAATCGAAGTCATCAGGATATCCGGGACATTTTCGGGCAGACTTCTTGCAATTGCCACACGTTGGTCGCTTTTCATCGCACTATGCACAGTTAGTAAGCGCATCCGAATACGCAGGGAAGCGATGTTGCTAGTCAAGAGGAAGGAGAAATTGTCGCAAGGTACCAATACATGCCTTAATTCGGCGGCTCTTACACATGCCACATCCTCGGCTCGGCTTTCCTGTGTAAACCATCGTGACTTAATTGTAATCCAAGGACTGAAAGAAGAGAACAAGGCGGAGTTTGACACCTTACGACCAAATAAAACACCTGTCTCCCAAATTTTACCCCCAGCTTCTGATTATAAAAGACGCTGTGAGTAAACAGCGATATTCCTGATTGGATTTCAGGCAACTCCGCCTCTGAAGCCTACGACTACCATCAAGCCTACGTTACCACTTAATCCCTAGTGACAAGCTTCAGCTCGTGTCTAAATAGCCCCTGTATGTGAACGCGGGAACGAGAACTCCCATTAACCAAGGCACGCGATAGTAGGCCCAAGAAGATTGACGTCGACGTAGGTTGGATAAGGCGTACGGCTGATAGTGCAAACAATTGCTGGGGAAGGAATTCGCGATCGGATCACCGAGCGTATCCGCAGCGTATAGAAAGTGACCTATGGGAAGAACAGGAAGACGGTGAAAAACCCGTAAACTGCATTCTGAAACCGGGCGGGGGATGGCATGGCAATCCGAGTCGGCTGGCCCGGCTCACCGAGATGCGTATCGCAGGAAGGGGCCGTTGTTGAGGTTAATTTTTCTCGCAAGCAACACCAAATTGGGTTTAGGGCTGCGCCCAAGAAGTGGCGCAGCATGGTTTCCACCGATTTTGATATTACCAGCTAAGCGACGAGACACGAATAACACCTTCTTAGGTGTTCTCAAACGTTGCTGCCTGGTGTCTTTACTACATGTACCTCAGGCACTGACGCAACCGCTTACGCACGTCGCATTTTGCCCTCTTTCGGGACTGTGCGCGTTCAAAGGAAATCGCCGACTCGCCCGAGCCCACGAGATTAGCCGCACGTCAGCAATTGCGCCCTTTCCCCAACGTGTCTTCTCCAAATCGCGATGGAAGATGGGCTTCAATGACGGGGTGATGCAAAGCGACGGATTTGTGATGGAAGACGAGTATACTAAGGATGGTAAAAGGGGTGAGAACGCGATCAACACGGACCTCGACCGGATACGCCAATAACACAGCAAAGTCCTCCTCAACTGACCGGCGTTGGAAGGGTGGGAAGTATGCATGCTCATACGGAGTGTTCAAAAGCGTTGATTGTAAGGCGTGCGCTAAGCTCACAGGAAACGGTCAATGCCGTGGCCTTGCTGCTCCGTCAAGAAAAGTTCAGACATGAGTACGAAACCTTACTCGATAATAGCTGCTGTTATCAAACAGTATGCTGCAGACACAATTATACTGAAAGTGTGACAAGTCAAAGGTGGCCGAAAGCCTAAGTGAAAAAGACAAAAAACAAAATGTCGAATGCTACAGGAGTTGTGCCCCTCGTTCCACTGCTAGGTCCATCGAACGTTGGGGCATCCTGGAGATTTGGCTTAAGAAGAACACTCTTTCGGGATGCCATGCTAGAGCAAGGGAATTGAGCGATCCTAATGCCCATTTACGCGCTTCCAAAGCGTGTGTTCTTCTACCTTGTGGACCGATCACATGTGACCTTGGCTTTGGTCTATCTAACAGAATGGTCTTGGAGCTCCGAGATATGATCATGGTATCTGTGAAGATTGGTATGTCTCCAAAGGCTTGTGCTCACTTTCGGGTGCAGGAAATGACGCATCAGGTGCGTTCGATCGCCTTCCGTTTCGTCGGCGAAGCAACAACATAGCAAAGATAAGCGCGGCGGTACCGGCCACACCGAGTGTGACGCCCAGGCCAATGTCTATCTTTGCGCCTGTTGACATTCAGTCTTCTCTTGGAGGGGCGGTTGAGCCGGATGAAGTTGGCAACGGGCCATTCGTCGACAAAAATGGGGATGTGGATGTGAAAGACGAACTTGTGAAGCTTCTAGAGCTACTAGAAGGGCTCAAGCTAGAGGTTGGAGATGCGGGACCGACGTTGGAGCCCACCACCGCGATAGCTCCGACACTTGATTCTTGGGCTACCGTTGTTTCCACCATGCTCCAGTCGTTGGAAGAGCCGAAAGGTGTCGAGGCGTAGGTCAAGACCATAACCTTGGTTACGCTGGATACACAATCACCGTTGGCAGGACTGCTTATGTGAAACAAATTGGAGTAACCTCTGTGAGCGGGTAAGCCCCAACGGCAGAAAGGTTGGTTATGGTTGACTTGCGAGGGAAAGCACATTATCTGGGTCGTAGAAGTATCTTTTATGTAAGTCGCGACAGTCGTCCACAAATCGGGGCATATCAAGGGCTGAATGCTTAGAGCTGTATGCTCCTCCCCACCCACGCTCAGTAGCGCCTGCTCCCACTACGTTGCCACCGCAGAAGGCACGCATGCGACGTTCTCATCAATATCGAGACCGTGGCCTGGATCGAACGCTACGAGACTAGGTCCGTTAAGCCTGAAGATGAATTCGCAGCCAGCTGATGGAGTGAAGGTACTTGTAAGCGGAATCAAGGTCACTTCGCCACCGTCAGTCTCTGGCGTTGCCGACATTGCGAAGAAAAGTTCTCATCGTAAAAGATTCTCCAGGGCTGTAGTATTCGAATTGTTTGGGTAAAAAAGCTAGGCTCATCTACGAGATCGGAAGTGCCATTGTCGAGGGCTCATCTTGTGGTCCCAACGCAAGAACAGGCGCGTCCCCTTAACGCATTTCCACATTCGCGCCGCACGAGAACTGGGCATCAATGATATTGGTTCGCATACTCTTTGATTTTTGATTTGATATCTAATTAGCCGACTGCAGGCCTGGGTTATGATACGCAGTACGCGTGGTTTCAATTCCAGCGCTAACGCGGGAATGTGGCATGGTTTTAATCCTTTTGTTGAACAGAGGGACATGTCAACAATTCTTGCTTTTGAATATCCGATTCTACTTTTTAGGACTCATCTATCTACAATTTCCTAGTATGGCTAGGTCTTCTATGCGCAATCTAAAACGCGAGACACGCCACGCTCGAAAGGCTAATGGGCACACAACAGCCTCGCCAATTTCATCCGCTTGGTTGGTCTCCAGAATGCCATACATCACAGAGATTATCCTCGGGGTGACTTTCTGTCTTTGGCTTTCGTACCAAACCATCCCATCGACTCTCACTCAGAAGTCGCTGCCTACCCCACCTAGCGAGTGGGAAACCCGACAGCAACAGGTCAAGAATGCTTTCGTCAGTAGTTGGGATGCGTACTCCAAATATTCCTGGGGTTTGTGAAACTTGTTCTACTGTCAGAAGATCATGCTTACGCCCTGCAGGCTACGATCAATTTCACCCCATTTTCATCAAAAAAAGGCTCAATGATGAGCCCTAAGGGACTTGGTTGGATTATCGTCAACGGCGGAAGCGACAACGCTACAGCCCAAGATGAAGTATCTGTCGAACGTCACCGGTAACGATGTATACTGGTATAAAGCTGAGTTATGGAAGTTGTTGATGGTGTAAGCGTGCACGATGGCCTAGTACCAATCTTCATTACGCCCCGTTCGGGTCAGTTCACGACGAGAGAGATCTGTCTTGGGGGTTGAGGTGGCTCTTATATGGCGACCCCCTAATCATCTAATCAATTACTCCCATACTAATGGTTGCAAAATACCTCATCAAGCAGTACCTACAGACCTCCGAACCAATCTACCTCCGAATGTGGGAAGAGGCTTTGTCAGGAATCCAAAAGCACATGATCACCCCTACGAAGCACGCAAAGCTCAGCATCGTCGCCAAACTGCCCAGCAGAATTGGCGGCCCTCTATCGCCGAAGACGGACCATCTCGTCTGCTTCCTACCAGGCTCCATCGTACTCGGAGTCACCAAAGGACTAACCGAAGCCGAAAGCCCGCCACCTACCCAGTTGGAACACCGAGAAGTCGCAAGTCGCAACAGTTGCAACTAGCAAGGGAACTCACGAAAACATGCTGGGCCATGTACAAAGTAACCGACACTGGAATCGCACCGGAAATCGTGTGGTTCAGCGCAAGCGACGAGGTGCCGCAGTCGAAGAAGAACATGCCGCGTGCGCGTTTGTCACGTAGCTCGAACCCGGGGGACGCCTGGAAGAAAGACTTCAATATCAAACCCCTCGATGCACATAATCTGTAGCGACTGGAGACAGTTGGGAGTCTGTTCCTGATGTGGTGCGTTACCAAGGATCCCATTTACCGAGAATGGGGTTGGGAAATCTTCCAAGCCTTCTTGGGCTATTCAACCGTTCCGCTCGGAGAGGGTTTCGCTTCTCTAGAAAATGTGAACGCTATCCCACTTCCACAATAGGATAACATGGAGAGCTTTTGGCCGGTACGTGAGGCTAGAAAATGATGGTAGTATGTGTACTGATGTGCGTTTTAGGCCGAAACACTCAAATACCTTTATTTGTGGTTCTCTCCGGACAACGCCCATGTATTTCCTAGAATGGGCTTGGGCAAAGTTCAAGACTGGCCGGGAGCGCAAGCTTAGGAAAGCAGGCTGAGGAACGTAGAATATATAGTATTGTACGAGGTCATCAACAGCTGAGCAGCATACGCTTGGGGCGCTGGCGCCGCACGCAGTATATACACATGCCGAATGAAATATTCAGTCGACATTTCCTACCGTTCTGAAGTACACCAAACGATCGAGTATCACCCGTGAGCATGGAAAATAAGATTATACTATCGGTGAGAGAGAAACTGATTGATATGCTCATCCCTCCGCCAAAATCGCCACATTTGACAGATCATGGACGTGAAGTAGCGAAACGACATAATGATAGCTTTCGTTTAAATACATTCATACCCTACTCTAAAACAAGGATATCCCGAAGTTGCCGAGAGGGTTCCTAACGCACTGTGGCGTATGTGACCCCCTGGCGTTGAGCCGCTGATCCTAAAAAAAAGAAGCGTTTACTGCCAAATCGGAAGCCTACCGATTCCACGCCTCCCGGAGCCAACGCTGACTCTTGGTAGCACGTGTGATGCTTAGTTTAACCAGGCTTTGTTTGTGTTTCTGATACAGATGAACATGGTACATAGAAGGGCCCACCACACATGCTTTCGGCCAACCCGAAAACCCCGGCCGCACCGTCGTCCAAGTCCTTCCCGGTTATCTGGACACTGAACTATCTGTTATATACCAATTCAAAGAGATACTCGTCGTTTACAATGCATACTGTAACACAGAGGAGAAAGAAATCTTCGCTGACCAGTTTCTCAATGCATAGGACCACCCCATTCCGTGCGCCTTTTACTTCACAGAATAACAACCTGATTTTCGAGACGAAACTGTACTCTGAGAAAGACTACAAGGTCGCAGCGGCTTCGAGTGATAACTGCGTCCCAGGTGGTTATGCGAATGCGAGTTTTCAGCTCTGGGAATAAGGTGGAGAAATATATTGTTGAGAAGAGCTAGTGGTAGGAATATTGCAAGGAAACGAAGAGTGAGATGAGCTGCTCGGATATGGAATCTAGAGGCCTTGTAGATACGGGTGGTAAGAAGAGAAGCTTGGAGATATAGTGGCTGGAAAAATGGTGTTAGCATACGGATCGTCGAAAAAGATATTCCGCTGCTTTCCTTCTACCATATCCTATCCACTCTTCTAGAACTCAGTTTTCTTCTTGGCGTCTCCGGGGCATGTTGAACATACTACGAGAAGCACTATCATTCTTGCAGCGCTTCACGAATGTCGAGTCTGACATGTGCTCTAAAACCTTTCTTAGTAGTCGGCTTATTGTTCTCGCACCTCGCAGCTAAGGGCAAAATGAAGTATGCAACCTGGTCTAGACGAGCCTGTTACCCAGATGATCTTGACATGCTTTTTAAACAACCCAAATGGTTTCAAAGACTCTGGTGCCACATCACCATCATTCGGATCTTGCTGCGATCCCGCACACGCCAGGCACTTGTGACGCAACCTCGCAGGCATCACAGCCTCGCTTCGCCATGCGCGAGGAAAAGGAAAAGGAAAAGTAAGAATGCAGCGCGATGGAAAAGAACTCGCCGATGCAGTCTTTTCAGAGCCGCCGTGAAGTTCTAGATGTCGCTCACGATGTGGTTCGGCTACTGCACGTACCTGACTGTACGTATGCAGGTTGCAACTCCAGTCGCGTCGCATGACAACGGATCCCACGCTATCGGTCCCACCGCGTATCGAATTTCATTGGAAAATTCCTTGGGGGTGTGCCGGCGCGCGCCTGTCCGCAGCAGCGGAAAATCTCGATGACTCAGATCTGCAATGCTGATTGCACCTTCAACTCCAGACATCCCACACAGCAAGGAAAAGACATCTTGGTGGCGACATCCCCCCCTCCCTCACCTGGCAACCACAACGTTGCGTCTCTCGCGTGTAGATGCAGCCCCTTGTTCCTGCGTCGATCATCGCAAAACTCTATTCTTAGCCAGCCTTGCTTACCGGTACAACTTGGCATGTGGTCGGGTAAACTGTAGTAGTCTGTAGGGGAACAACGCACGCGAGGTTTTGTCCGGTTAGAGCGGCCCGGGAATGAATCAATGATAAAGGTATTCCTTTTTCCCTAGTCTGGAGTAGTATCGTGTGTGCAGTCCAGCACGATAGGAATCGCGCGACGATGCGGCGAAAGGAAGTCTCGGTCGGAAACCCAATTCAGTGCCGAACAACTGCGATCATCGCATTATTATCACGCAAAATTGTCAGTTGGGAGGTTTTTCCTTCTGTGTGACAGTTTTATTTGGTTTTGGCGCAAGCTCAAAACAGTGAGCTAGAAGAGAAAGAAAATGGCTATTCTTATCGTCTCTTTTTTGGCCGGATAGTTATCTTAGGATGACGATACAAAGGCTTGGTGGTTTACTTGGTCAAGATGAAATAAGGTAAGGCTCGAGCGAATGCCCAGCTATCCGCGAAGTCTTGTCGTCCAGGCTATCGCTGTTCAGGGGAACGATCATCGTAGCACAAGACCCGTCGCGTGTTAGCGCTGCAGAGAAATTTGGGACGGAAGCGTGCGCGTGGCCGTAAGTTCTGTGGGTGTGCCTCTCAGGGACTAACTAGGGCCATGGTTTTAGTGTTTGTCCAGTGCGAACTCGGGGCGGCCGGTATGACGTTGAGACCGTAGTTTTCTTTATCTATTGATGGGCAGGCGTGGCCAAACTTAGAGAGACGGAAGGACGTCGGCACTGGAAAATTCTCGCGATGTCGAATCAAAGGCCGTTCCGTGGCAGGCCTGAGGGTTGGAAAAGAGTCCGTTCGCAACGCTTCGACGGGAGGCTGCCGATTCATCTCCCGGCGAATCACGCGACTTTGACCTCGTCTACTGGCTAGTGGTTGTGTAGATCCATGGCATTTCACTGGTCGCATGAGCAGAATTTCTGGCTTCGCGGCCGACCTTCCTAGAACTGTTAAACGCGATGGTGTTCTCATTGGAGGGGGCTAAATGTACGGGTTGCATGTATCTGGCAGCCAATCCACTACGAGTCTAACGCGAGGGCCGCCCTTGGGCAAGGTGTTGGGGTTGAACACATGATCGCCCAACGGATAACGGATCCCAGTCAGTTGGTAAAGGTCATATCGTGTTTTGGCCCGCCGTCAGTAAAGCGCATAGTGCATGTTGACTAGTTCGGCATGGTATGAACGGGCCTGATTAAACCCTGTTAGCATCAGCGATATGGGCTACTCTTACAGTCAGTATATAGACTCGAGGCTGCCTGTCTGTACCTTGGCAGGCAATCCGTCGTACCCTTCCGTCACTCGCTTTCACGTTCGCCCGCTTGCCTTTGCCATTCGTTACCAGTCTCGATAATCGTCTCAGTCGTTCAGTACTACGCCGTGTAATACCCCATAATCATCATCGTTCGGCACCCGAAACCTACCGTCACACACACAGTACCTACCTCGACATGTCTTTGAAGTTTCTGTCCCTCGCTCTTGCGGCTGTCGCAGCCGCGTCGCCATTTGAATCCATGGCCAAGGCCACGAACGACGACCCTTACGAGGCATGTCAACCGCAAGGAGCCTCAGGCACAACCCCACCAGCAGTTGGCACCGAGCTCAGCTCTCTGTACACTGATGTCCTCTCGTCAATTCAGGGTATCACTTTCGACAAGCGATCTGTTCATGGCCGCGCGGATGGTTTCGGTTGCCGCCAAAGCCTGGACTGTGTCAATGTAAAGAACATCAATGTCCCGATGTGCTACGACAAGTTCACCACCAACTTCCAATTCCCGGACGGCTCTTTTGGAAATGTCGCTGCCGGAACCTACAGCTCTGGAGGTACTGAAGTCGACCTTATTAGCGGTGATTACAGCAAGGATGGGCAGACCGCCAACATCTACTCCAACAACGAGGCCGAGAAGCCAAACACTTCAACGCTTTCGGTCCCTGCTCAGTACACCGGTACCGGCGTTGGAGCCGCCATTCCAGTCACAGAGCTCGGATCGATCATCGTCTACACAACCACTATTTCTGCCGTGACATACTCTGCGCCCACCACTGTTGCGGAATCCGTCGAGGTTGCAACCGTCAGCGGACTGGAGGTTTCCACCACCCTTCCCGCTACAACCATCACACAAGCCACTACGATCGCCGCTAAGACCAATGTTGTAACACAAACAGACACCGCCGCAGCTGCACCCACAAGCACTGGAGCCGCTGGACAGGTGTCTGTCGACACAACAAGGTCCTTCGGAATGTCGGTCGTTGGTGCCTTGCTGTACGCGCTTTTGTAAGCAACTTGTTCCTTGGAATACATACTCGTCGCAGTGAACTGTTTGGATGGGTTGGTTTCAGGATTTATATTCGAGGCATACCTCAATGGATGATACCCGCTGGAACTTTAGCATGTACATGTTGTATACATACTGTGGCAGTCCAGTATTGATGTGCCACGTTAATTGAATAATATCGTACCCTTCACACAGAATTTTTGTTCTTTCTTACTTTATTCTCAACAAAACTTCTTGCATCTTGCTCACTTCCTGGCCGTCTGCATCTTCTGCAGGGGTTGTAATGGCTGCTGAGTGGAGCCATAGTATGTGGGTCCTCCTCTTGAGCTCCTCGATGTTTGTGCTTCTGACCCCACCGCCGGCGACCAACAACAGATCTTCTCCAAATTTTGACTGTAATTGACGGAGCTTATCAACACCTTCTAGGGCGCTTTTTGCGCCGCCACTAGTCAACAAGCTCTTGAATCCGCAGTGTACCAATATTTCAACAGCGTCTTCCAAATCTTCCACTTCATCCACTGCACGATGAAACGTACATGGAAGCGGAGCTGCCATCTCAACTAACTCGCGGTTGCGAGCGTCGTCTATACGACGACTGGCGTCTAGGATGCCAAAGACGAATCCGCTAGCTAGAGGCCTAAGCATCTCCATCTCTTTCTTCATGAGAGTAAACTCTTCATCGGAGTAGTAGAAATTGCCAGCCCGTGGTCTAATCATAACATTGATTGGGATCGTGGTTCCTCTCTTTACATCCTGTAGTGTCGAGAGGGAAGGCGTTACCCCGCCAGCTGCGTAGTCGGCACAGAGCTCGATTCGATCAGCGCCTGCTTTAGCTGCTGTGATTGCAGAAGAAGCGTTGAAACAAGCTATTTCAAGCATTTTCGTATTAATATTTGTGAGGTGGAAGTCAACGTGCAAGGCTGAGAGGAGAGCAGCAGGTGGGCTGTGGAGCTAAGCTTGAGACAGGCTAGTGCTGGAAGTGGATTGGCTGACGACATGACTACGCTACAAGTTGAACATCGTCTTTCCAAGTCTATGAATAAGTGAAAAATAGTGTGGAGGGCAGATAAGATGATTTGTAACGAAGAATGAGGTGGGCTGCTCATGCCAGCGGAAGATGGAAATGAGACTGATGGCCGCCCTGCTCCTTTTGAGCCCTGTGAAGACTAGAGGGAGTGGAGATATTCAATTTACCTTGCAGTGATTGATTTGTTATCTCTCGAGAGATAATCTAAAACAGCTCAGTTATACCTCTGGTGTGTGAGGGAGCAAAAGAAAAACCAAGCACAAGCGCTGTCTCAACTCTTGAATTATGCATGCATCAAGACCAAGTGACGTGACAGTGTTTTATTATGTCTAATTGCAAATCTCTTTCTTACCTTTTGGAAGGTGTATGTAAGGTTCGGCTCACCTATGTGTTTCATGTTCGGAGGTGCATACCGTCACCTCACCGCGCCCTTACCTCTTTAGTATAAGAATGGCTCATATCACTGCACACTTAAGGTGAAGGTGATTCAAAGAGTGCCTAATTTAACCCCGCTCTATGCTCCTACATAGCTTGAACTTCCGCCCTCTTTCTCTTAGCTATTTCCTCCCCAGAACAGCACTTCTTCGTCTCTATCAATTGCAACAGCACAACATCAGCATCATCAGTCAACATGTCCGACGTGGAGAAGAAGACACCGAACAAGACAGGCGCAAGTGGTGCTGCTTGGTCTGATGGCGAGAAGGTGACTATTTTCTGCTTACTCCTACTTTTCTCGACTAACCACGGCATAGATTGCGTACCTCATCGTGCTCTGCGAGAATGAGGGCAAGATCGACACCAAGATCGGAGTAAATCATTTCCCTAGCTGTCATACTCATCATTGTGCTAAATCTCATCGCAGAATGCACCCATCCCCGCTGGCCGCTCCATCATTTCGTGCAGGAAGCTGCTCGTACGCCTAAAGGAGAAGCACAAGCAGGATATTGAAAAGATCAAGAACGGCCTGCCTCTAAGCTCTGCTGCTGGCGATGGCGAAGCCACTGATTCTCCGGAGAAACCCAAAGCGACGCCCAAGAAGCGCAAGAGCAAAGTCGCTGAAGCTAGTGCGGATGCCAACGGCGAGGATGGTGCTGCTGAGGGTTCACCTAAGAAGAAGGCTACTCCACGTCCTCGCAAGAAGAAGGGCGAGGCCGTCGAGGAGGTCAAGAGCGAGCCGATTGAGGATGAGGAGGTGATCTAAGGATCTATCTCTGCGTCACACATCGTATTGGTGCGCTGAGGCATTGGGGGTCATCTTGCGGATACTGAACGGTTCGGCATTCCAAGGTAGCTGTCGGTCACCAGCAGTCGCTATGAACGCTGTCTCTTTCATTGCTTTGTCAAGTGGCTGGGCTTGGAAATTGCTGTTCAGCGACCTGCACATCACATCGTGATATAGATAGGAATGAATTTGGCCATCTGTCGCCTGACTCGGCTTCCCATGCCTGACGTGATGCTGGTCACATTTGCATGTCCTTTTGAGAATGGCGCACAGGGTAGCGTGCTTGAGATTAAACCTGAAGCGTGTATTCACTGCTCTCATGAAGCGGATGCAAGTGGAGACGAATGACGACGGTTCGCGAGATGCGGCCAAGCTTGACCAGGGGGCTGTGGCGCATGCAGCTGCAGGGCTCTTTCGCCAAAGCCCTTCCGTATTCATCAATTGTCTTTTTGCCTTTCTTCTTTGTGCCTACTACCTTTAATCCATAGCAGCTGCATTTGTGCTGCTTCGTTCATTCACACGCCTCACTTAGGGTTGGCATGCTGCTTGGCCGAGTCTCACTGGCCGCCTGCAAACGAAGTTTCCTTGCAACGCCTTCACGCAACCTACCGCTGCCCGTGTCACGGCCACTCTCCCTCCTTCACACGCAACACCGTACGAGACTGCCCAGCTCTACCGCACCTGCCGTCGGCAAACACTCCCTACACACGCCTACGTCTACAAATAATCCACCGCCAATGGAACAAAATGGCACAAGCAAGCGCAAGCAACCGCCAACGTCACCCTCAACAGACCGCCCCTTGAAGCAAATCAAGCCCGAATTAGATTCACACACCTCAAACGGAGTCGTGTCGCGCTCACCTGAACAGGAGGAGGCCACGGACGATGCGCGCAGCGAGTACAGCTTACCCGAAGAGCTCCCATCGTCGGCGCACATCACCGCCGTCACGGGACAGGACACGGCAGAGTGGCAGAGGACGATAGAGAATGTGGTCAGGAGCGTCGTGTCGATACACTTCTGTCAGACGTGTTCGTTTGATACAGACCCGGCCATCAGCTCAGAGGCGACAGGCTTTGTCGTGGATGCTGAGCAGGGGTACATCCTCACCAACAGGCACGTTGTCGGCGCAGGGCCTTTCATCGGCTACTGCATATTCGACAACCACGAGGAATGTGACGTCCACCCCGTCTACCGTGACCCCGTCCACGATTTCGGAATCCTTCGCTTCGACCCCAAGAAGATCAAGTACATGCCCGTCACCGCCCTTAAGCTCCGCCCAGATAATGCCAAAGTTGGTGTCGAGATTCGCGTCGTGGGTAACGATGCTGGAGAGAAGCTCAGCATCCTGTCGGGTGTAATCAGTCGATTGGATCGCAATGCGCCTGAATACGGCGAGGGCTACTCGGACTTCAACACCAACTACATTCAGGCGGCAGCTGCAGCGAGTGGAGGGTCTTCAGGCAGTCCTGTCGTGGATCGCGATGGATTTGCGGTTGCGCTGCAGGCTGGTGGACGTGCTGATGGTGCTGCGACTGACTATTTCCTGCCTTTGGACCGGCCGCTACGTGCTCTCGAGCTCATCCGCCATCGTCAGCCTGTCTCTAGAGGCACCATTCAGACCCAGTGGATACTAAAGCCGTTCGACGAGTGCCGGAGATTAGGTCTCTCGCCTGCCCTAGAGAAGGAGATCCGCACCAAGTTTCCTAAAGAGACAGGCATGCTGGTCGCCGAGGTTGTCCTCCCCCAAGGGCCTGCGTCTACCAAGGTCGAAGAAGGTGATCTTCTCTTACGCGTCAACGGAGAGCTGCTTACACAGTTCGTCCGACTCGACGCAATCCTGGATGACAATGTTGGAAAGACCATCTCTGTGACCATACAGCGTGCCGGGGAGAACATGGATGTTGAGCTGGACGTTGGCGATCTCCATGCCATTACCCCCGACAAGTTCGTTTCTGTCGCAGGCGCATCTTTCCACGACCTCTCGTACCAACAGGCTCGCCTCTATGCCATCTCGCTGACAGGCGCAGGTGTATACGTCTGCGAGGCAGCTGGTTCCTTCAGGTTCGCTGACGGCTACACATCAGGGTGGTTGATCCAAGAAGTTGACAACCAGCCAACACCCGACCTTGACACCTTTATCCAAGTCATGAAGAAGATCCCGGATCGCAAGCGAGTGGTTATGATGTACAAACATCTGCGTGATCTGCATACTGCGAATACTAGTATTACTGCTGTGGACAGGCATTGGCATGCAAAGATTCGGGTAGCAACACGCAATGACGAGACAGGCTTGTGGGACTTCAAAGCAATTGCCGATGCCATTCCATCTGTGCCCCCAGTTTCTCGCCGTGCGAACTTCGTCAAGATGAGCTCAAGCTATCCCGAGGCTGTAGATATTGTCCGCAGCTTCGTCCGAGTGCACGTCTCTATGCCTATTAAGCTAGATGGCTTCCCCAAGATGAACAAACAGGGCTATGGACTCGTCGTTGACGCTGAGCAAGGACTTGTCCTTGTCTCGAGAGCAATTCTGCCATATGACCTTTGCGACATATCGTTGATCATCGCTGACAGCATCTTCGTCGACGCCAAGGTTGTCTTCATGCACCCATTGCAGAACTACGCCATCGTCAAGTACGATGCCTCCCTTGTCAACGCCCCTGTAAAGACACCCAAGTTCGCCACCGACTTCATCAAGAAAGGAGCTGAGACCATCTTCTTCGGCATCAACCAGAACTTCCGACCTGTCGTAGCAAAGACTGTCGTCACTGATATCACCACAGTCGCGATCCCAGCTAGTGCGATAACACCGAGATACCGCGCCACCAACTTCGACGCCATCACTGTGGACACAAACCAAGCTTCGCATAGTGGCTCTGGTGTGCTGGTCGCGGAGGATGGCACCGTTCAGGCTCTATGGCTCTCGTACCTGGGTGAGCGAACGTCTCACAGTGGCAAGGACGTTGAGTACCACCTCGGTCTTGCGACGCCCAACCTTCTGCCAGTGCTCAACGAGATCCGAAGCGGAAAGACACCCAAACTACGTATCCTGAACGTCGAGTTCCAGACAGTCCAAATGAGTCAAGCCCGTGTCATGGGTGTTTCAGAAGAATGGATCGAGAAGACCGAGACAGCTGATCCAGAGCGCCACCAGCTCTTCATGGTTCGCAAGGTCGACTCGGGCCATGGCGATGGTCTGAACGAAGGCGACGTCCTCCTTACACTAAACGGCAAGCTCGTCACACGCTCACCTGACCTGGACGTCATGTATAACAATGAGTTCTTAGACGCTGTTGTTGTGCGCAAGCGCGAGGAGAAGACTATTAAGGTCTCTACAGTCGCAACAGAGGACCTTGAAACTGACCGCCTGGTCAGTTTCTGTGGTGCCACCTTCCATCGCCCTCACCAGGCTGTACGCCAGCAGATCAGCAAGATACATTCGGATGTTTACATTTCGTCGCGAGCCCGTGGTTCACCAGCATACATGTACGGGGTAAGTGCTAATTTCTTCTTCTCTCTTGTTCTTTTTGTCGTTCTTTATTTTCACATTCCCCTCTACACTGGAGTCTGGACACGCTACTGGATATTGCACGTTTGCACTCATATCCTGGATACCTTCGCTGGATTGTGCAACTTCGGAAGCTGCAAGCTAAGGACGGCCGCTGCACCCTCAGCGAGTTTTTATCGGGCCTCGCATAAAGCAAGCTGGCAGTCTCTCACTTCTTTTCCATGGCCAGTCGATATCACGAAGAAGCCTAGATGTCTTCGCGCAGTGTCGCAGACTGTGGTCATGCACATACAATATTGGGCACCTTTGCGACACGCCGGAAGTTTGCTCCTTGAAGACGTCCGTGCCTCACCAGTCTCTCACTTGCCAGGTTAATGCTACAGAGTGGTCTGGATGCTTTCGTGGAGCTGCGGAAGCCTCTGAAGCGAATACTTTCAGGCTGCATTTTTGCATACTAAGTTCATGCTATGCTGCGGCATGAATGCCATCTTGGATCCGACAGCCTTTGTCAGCGAGTGCCTTGAGGATGCACCATCTCCACCTTGAGTTTCCAATCCCCATGCCAGATTTGTGTTATCATGTGGCATGGATGCTATAATGGAGCCACGAAAGTGTCTTAGCGAATACCTTCAGGCCTCACTTTGGTAGCTCCAGTTTTTTTGTCCTCCTGCCATGGCCCGGTCTGGGCTTTTGTCGCGGAACCATGGATTTCGAACCGGGGAATACCTTTAGGCCTTCCCTTTGGCAACCTGCCACTTATCATCGATGTCAAGAATGCCTTACTGACTATGTAATCAGCTCGCGCCAACGAACTTCGTCACACACGTGAACAACGTCCCCACTCCTAACTTATCGGCTTTCCTCACCGAGATAAAGAAGATCAAGAACAACGAATACTTTCGCATGAAGGTCATGACCTTCGACAACGTACCGTGGGTCGCGACAATGAAGAAGAACGAACATTACTTCCCAACCATCGAGCATATTAAGGACGCCTCGGAGCCACTAGGTTGGAAGAAGATCATACATGAGTGCGATGACGGCGGTGCGAGGGAGGAAATGGGGCCTAATGAACTGGAGGCTGAAGCTGGGGATGATGAGTAGAAACCTTAGAGAATGTTCACCGCGTGGCAAATACGAAGTGTAAAACTTACCATTTAAATCTCTCGCAAATTTGGTCTTGATGAATTCGCAGCATTATTGGCTGAAAGCAAAAGGTAACCAGCGCCGTGAAGGCGTTAGGCCTCTAGTTTGGTAAGGTAACCATGGATTGATGGTTCGCAGCGATGTGGGCCGTGCGCGCTGGCCATAAGTCGAGATCCGAAACCCTCCCTCTTCCATCAACTCTACACTCTTCTCTCACCACTGCACAATATTTGAAGCCACACCACAAATCACAACGATGACTTCATCGATCTTCTACAAGTTTAAGAATTCGAGAGATAGTGAGCGTATAGTATTTAACGGCACCGATTTGAGCGTTTTCGAGCTCAAGAAGGAGATCATCAGCGCAAGCGGCCTGGGTGACGGAACCGACTTTAACTTACACATCTACCCCCAAGATGACCCCGCTTCCGAATACAAAGACGACACTACCCTCATCCCGCGATCTTCCACCGTCATAGCGATTCGCCGCCCAGCGCCAAGAGGGCAGGGCAGAGCTGCGCGGTATGTCACCGGTAGAGCGCCTTCGCGCGCCATCACCACGCAAAGCAAGCCTGTCGCACCTTTACCTCACACGAACAATGCGGCACCAGAAGACGCCGAAGCAGCGTTTTTAGCTGAGTCAGCCATGGCCTGGGATGCACAGAAAGAGGCTCTATCGCATGCAAAGCCCGTCTACCGCAAGAACAACACCAAGAACGTCGTCGTCCCTTCACACCCTCCCCCTCCAGGCTATGTCTGCCGCCGCTGCAACATCAAAGGACATTGGATACAAGCCTGCCCCACCAACGACGATCCCGACTTCAAGCCTGTATTCCAAGCCAAACGCACGACCGGTATACCACAATCCTTCCTAAAGAAGGTCGAGAAGCCTGTCGATGAAGAGGCCGCGAAGGGCGTTATGCTCAACGCTGACGGTGAATACGTACAAGTGATGACGGACCAGAAGACATGGGACAAGTTTCAAGAAAAGACGAACGCATCACGAGCACGCGCTGCGAGTGCCGACGCTGCGAGCAAAGAGCTCCGCGAGCGTGGTCTCGAGTGCCCTATCGACAACCAGAGATTTGTCGACCCAGTCAAAACACCATGCTGTGGTAAGACATACTGCCGCGAGTGTATTGACAATGCGCTGGCAGATGGAGATTTGATTTGTCCAAACTGTGCAAAGGAGGATGTTTTGATGGATGATCTCATTGCCGACGACGATATGGTCAAGTCTCTCAAGGCATACGACGCAGAAAAGGCAGCAGAGAAGGAGAAGGCAGCAAAGGCAGCAGTTGCTTCAGAAAATGAATCAGTTAATCAATCACATGCTACTGACAACGTATCTTCTTCTATCGCAAATGACGATACAAATGCCAATACTGCTACTCCGCCAGCGGCGGCGACTACTGCTGTGGCTGACGAAGTCTCCGATACTGACTCAACCTCTTCAAAGAAGCGCAAACAGCCTCCGACAGACATTAAACCACCCACCGCACCGAAAGCCATGCGTCAAGCTGCCGACCCCGCCTCGAAAATGGAACAAGACTTTATCCAACAGATGGAGATGCTGAAGAACACACCGATGGGCCCCATGGGAATGCCAATGGGTATGCCCATGCCCATGCAGATGCCTCAGCAAATGGGCTTCCAGAACAGCTTCCAGATGGGCTTCCAACCACAACAACAGCAACAAATGCCACAACAGCAGTGGTTTCCTCAGCAAAACTTCGGCTACGGTCAACAACAACAGTTCGGTCAACAATACGGCCAACAACAACAGCAGCAGCAACAGTACGGATGGGGTGGACAAGCACAAGGACAAGGACAATGGGGCAACGGACAAGGGCAGGCACAAGGACAGCAGGATAACAATGATGCGTACGACAGGCAGCCTGTCAACCCTCGTGGTCGCAACCGCAGGTCTCGCGCACCAGACTTCCGCTACCTGTGAGCACCAGAAACCCTACAAGCCTCTCATATCACATCATCACATTTAAAGTCAACTAAGACCAAAAAAAATCACGATAATGACTTCATCAATCTTGTACAATGAGCATCAGAACTGGACGGGGGTGTACACTCGGCGTTTGCTTTTTCTTTTCAGCACAAGGGATCTTGGAGCATGCATCATGGGGCGGCTAGAAAACCACTTATACATCATGGGAACGAGTGGGGGAGGGATGACGGGCTATTTGCTTTTTGCTTTCTTGTATTTTCCCCGGCGTTTTAGGGGGATGAATTGGACCTTTTTTTTTGGGGGGGGGGGGGGGGGGGGGGGGCAATGTCAATCAGACAATCAAAATATTAAAAATTACTTCGCCTCACTTTGACGTGATTATACTGTGGCGTAAAATGTCGCGGAGGTCTGTCTACGCCTTGTAGCCCTGTCTTGATACTACGGCAAGTACGATGTGAGAAACCCGTGTTTTATTCGTCTTGTCTCATTTGTGCTGTGCTGTGCTGTGCTGTGCTGTGTCGCTAATTAGGTAGTCATGATAGTCATACCATCATTCACTGTTTGATCTTGTCTTATCGTGCCCTGCCTGTCTTATCCTGGTCGTTCTGACCGCAGGACTACCATATCTTGTCTGGTGCACGAAGAAACTTTGTTAGTAGACTAGATATTTTAATAGGTTAGTAGTATCTTTCTTATCAGCTTCTGTGGAGAGTGTACGGGGACGGAAGATATTGGATACTGGAACTGGGTTATACTTTGGCACGTGGGGCTGATGACAAGTTAACATGATTACTGGGTGTTTTAGCAGTGGGAATGAAGAGTAAATGGGCAGTAGTTGTGCTACTAGGATGGTAGATGTCTTCGATATGATGATGGGCAGTATGGTGTGGAGAAGGATGAAGGTCATGGTACGGCTGCGAATAGATGTGGATAATTTGAGTGATCTGCGCATGTACCTGGTGGATGGTAAGGTAGATTGTGTCGTGAGTGCCACATGGATTGTTCTTCTCGCGTTTTACTTTTCATGATGGTGTCACAGAGCTATGAAAGATGGTTGTGGGGAAACGCTTGTACTGCGCAATGCATGAACCTACATGACTATGCAGTTAGTGACTAGACTCGACAACGAAGCGCTGGCTATCATCGTGATCCATGAGGGTGAAATTAGCAAGAAGGTATCAGGGTATTCCTGCAAAGGTGCGCTTTTCCGACAAGCTGACTTGCGTTGGTACAAGGTCGTACGATGTAACTGCAGGATACTATTTCATTTCTTGCTCTATACGATGCACCATTTCATGCATCCTACTAGGTAAGTATGAAGTAACAAGAGCATCTTCGAAAACTTTGGTAGTGAGAAGAATCCCCGTTGACTCTGGCAAGCGTGTTTGTCGAATCGTAACGAGTAGAATGCGCTCAAGCTTCGATTAGCTGTCTGTGAAGACTTGCAAAGGCACACTGCGATGTCTCTTATCAGAACGAAGCAGGAATCAAACGCAGCTTTAAGGGACGAACCGCCGTTAAATTAAGGTAGAACCCTGAATCTGCTTTGCTGGTATTGAGGACCACAGAATATTTTCGATTGGAGATACGGAACGTGGTATTGATGGGGCGGGTTTGAACAAGCGGATCCAGTTCAGTGCAAACTATAAATCATCTGCAGAGTTCTCTCAAATTCTTCCCACATGACCGCCAGAATTTGAGGAAGCCAACAAATTGGAGCGACAAGGAAAATGATGGCTGGAAGAGTCAGCGACTACTACCGATGACCTGCAGGAACCCAGCATCGCTTCGTCCTTCAGGTTAACTCCACTTTACTCCATTTATGTCTCTTTCCGTTGCAACAACTTTTTAATTTCGTGTTCCGCGCTTGACGCAATCCCGGCGTTTGGTACCAAAGGTGCAGTGTATTCGCTACCAACGCAACTTCTCAAATGTCTCCGGTACGAGCCTCCCAAATTGGACAGTAGCAGGAGAACGTACCTTGAAGTTATCTACATTCTACAATTTCCTCCTAACTGCAGTGTATAATATAGAGTTCAAATTCAGGGCGTACTTGATAAGGGTATAGGCAAGGAGGTACAACTTGAGGAGCACGAGTAGAGTTTGCTCAAGTGCTCCCTCAGGAAAGGGCTCTCTCGTCTAATGTATTGTTCACGGCAGTGTATCATGAGGCATATGTTCCTAATCGAGCCGCGATCGATCACAAAAAAAATCAATTAATCGCCAATGACATCATTCCTCATGATCAATTCGCTGCCGCCCATTGTTCAAAAAGCAGCAGGCAACTACAGCAGAAGAGGAATTTCCTATGGCATGATTCGTGGCTTTGTTGCAAACTGGATGAAGTTCGTAGGTGTACCATGTCACAGCCAGCAAGAATTCAGTTCCCACACTGTTCTTGGCCCAAGATACGCTTCGTACTCAACTATATATGAGAAAGTATATTCTTCCCTCACGAGTTTCATCAAACAACTTCTTCTCCCACAGATATTCAACACCAAGTTCCCACAATGCACACTACACACCAAAAAATGTCTTCTAGATACTGCAACCAGATACGAAACGACAGCCTGTACCACAACCACCGTCCACACGACTCCAGCATTATCACCAACAACATCTCCAACGCCCCATCTTCCGCCTCTAACAATCACTTGTCCACTGCGAACACCAACACAACCGCCAACCGGTCCTCGAAAGCATACACTCCTTGCACGCACATCTCCAGCAACACATCCAAGAAAATACTCAACACTCCATCTTCCACCCCCGCTACAGGCAGGCACATGCATCTGGCCAGCCGTCTACCTTCTGCCTACCATGTACACAGTATAACCAACAGACCTTCCACAAGTACCCCCAAGAACAGCAACAACCAAAACCGCAACCACCAAAGCCACAATAGCCTAACCCACCCCAACCAGCTCTTCTCAGCCCACAATCGCCCACCACTCCCAAACCTTTACATTCAACGAGTTCTCAACCCACCTCCCAGTCTCTACATCCAACAAGGGCGCAAATCGCCCCCAGGCTTGAACACTCTGCGAGGTCAATACCCAACAGAGCTCTTCACAGCTCTGCTTTACCAGCACGAGTGTCCTGGCTGCGCGCACGAGAGACTGTGGCCTCGGGAGTTTAGTTCGTATCACTGGGCGGTTTGTCTTGTGGCTGAGAGGCGGGCGGCGGTGGGTTGGAGGAGGGAGGGTAGTGGAAAGGAAGGATGTGGTAGGTATCACTAGCGTTAAGCCACGTGGCTTTTGGAATAAGATATCTTGGTTCGGGTACAGAAATTGGTGGGGGGGGG
>WBOK01000113.1:0-189508 GCA_009289805.1 Alternaria gansuensis
TCTACAGCCTCATTTTTCTAAAATCTCAGTTTGGTGGGGTGGCTCAAAACATGAACTGGCTCAAAACGCGCACGGACACGGTACCGGGCCAACGCGCAGGACGGGCCAACGCTCACCACCCCAAAATACTACCACCTTTTAACACCTGATAACTCCACCAATATAGATCTGATCCACGAAGCAATTGATGAAATTAATTTTACGCGCACTAGGCGTATCTTTCTAATATGAAAAAGCTTGCAGAAAAGCATAGTATAGTACAATCTAAGCTTTTTTAAAAACACTAAGGTGTTTTAACCTTATTTATTTTAAAGGTATTAAAGGTGGTGGTTGTTGTTGTAGTCAAAATGGTTTTTCCAAAAAAGTGAAAAGCAGCTGCCCTCTACTAATCGTTTTAACCTTATATAACTTTAAGTTGTAAAGTTAATAGGCTTTTTATCTATAATAAAAGCTAGAGCTTCTATAGTACATTAAATAGCTTACTAAGCAAGGCCTTCTACCTACACAGGCTATAATACAAGATTTTGCCTAATAAATTATAAGAAAAGAGGTTAAATTAAACTAAATTAATTGCTTTGTTTACTAGTACCCTAATAAGCGTATTTTGAAATAGAAGATAAACATTAATAACAATTACTACAAAGCTAATTTAATAGAATAGTAGAGTTTTTACTTTGATTTCGTACGTAAGAAAGTAAAGTAGGTTTATATTAAAGAGATTTATATGTATAATGTTCATGTAACAGCTGGCCTAACCAGTCAATAGTTTCTTTACTCAGCCCATGCACGATTAACAAGAAGAGAGGGATGCTAAAGCGGAGTATTTTAAGTACTTTGCTAGTATTAGCGAACACTCTATAGATCTTGTATTCCTTCTACAACTAGCTAAGTCGAGGCTTAACATTCTTTTTGTATATAGAGATATTGCGGATTCTAGAGTTATTTATAAAGGATATAATTGTAAAGTCCTAGAGAGGCTGAGTTTATAGATGCTTAATAAACTTAAGTGTCCGCATAATTAGCTTAAGCTAGACTAGTTTAGGGGCTAGGCGTATAATAGGAAAGCTTCTTGTCTTTAGATAAGAGTTAAGGTTAAGGAGATGCTTATTGCAGAGGTTGTATGCTATATTATAGTACAGTAGATTGTATGCGAATTATTTATATACAGTGCTGTTTATAAGATAAGAAGTAGTAAATAGGAAGTAGCAGCTTTATAAAGTATTGCAGGTTCCCGCTGTAGTACGTACGTGGTTCTTTCACTTCTCTATTATATTATGTTGCAATTCTATTGCAATTCTACTGTAATTCTGTTGTTAGCTATAGGCTAGCAATTGCTGTTAGACACGTTTTAACTAGTGTCGTTTTTTACTACCTTAGCAAATTTTTTAACCCTAATTATTGCTTAGTAATCTAAGCTTTTCTTCTAGAACTTATCTACTAATTGTTTAAATCTTGTTAACTATATACAATATTTTTTTTTTTACTTCTGCGATTAATTAGCAGAGGGTAGCTGCTTTTTACTTTTTTAGAACCGTATTTTAACTACAACAACAACCACCATCTTTGACACCTTAAAAAATAAGTAGATATTATTATTTACAAAACTTTACTTCTGCTTTATTGCCTTAATTAGATTAAACTAGCGCTAGATAGCCACTAGGTCCTTATTGACGGCTTACTGCTAATTATAGAGACGGCTCCAGTATGTATAGAGCTTAGGAGTTTGCTTAACAAAGTTGTTAACTTAGTTTTTACTAGTCAAGTTACTCTTCTACTTATGCAATAGTTTATTAGCTATTACTTAAATATTAGCTTTTGTAGGCGCAAAATTTTACGTAAACTCTTTAAAAATACGCTTAACTACAGCCTTCTCTTCTAGCTTATTTAGGCGCTTTAAATTTGCTTTGTAGTTACGTTGGAAGCGCTCTCTAGCGCGTTGCTGTTAAATTGTTGTTTAAAGAACGTTATATATCTCTACAGCACGTTTTACACTTTAAACACATGAAAATTGAATATTAAAAAAAGGAAGTTGGATATGATATTTGTTGTAAGTTAATTAAGAGTTACGTTATTAAGACATAACGCGTTGTTGTGTTAACGTTGAAGCGCTAGTAGGGAGCTGCCCACTCGCTTAGGGTACCCACTCGCTTGTGAACCGCGTTATATGTAGTTAATAAGATTAAAATAGTATGTAGATAAGTTCTAAAAAGAAATCTTAGACTAATAAGTAATAATTAGAGTTAAATTTTTTTGCTAGGGTACTAAGAAACAACACTAGTTAAAACATGTCTAACAACGATTGCTAGCCAATAGCTAACAATTAGATTATAGTAGGATTATAATAGGATTATAATATAATGCAATAAAGAAGAGAAAAGACACGTACGTACTGCAGCAGGAGTCTGCAATAGTTTATAAAGCTAAAGCTGCTACTTCTTATCTACTACTTTATACCTACTACTTCTTACCTTTTAAACAGCACTGTATACGAACAATTCGCATATAATATACTGCAATAGCTTGCAACCTCTACAACAAGTATATCTTTAATCTTAACGCTTATCTAAAGACAGGAAGCTTTCTTGTCGTACACCTAGCCCCTAAACTAGTCCAGTTCGAGCTGATTATGCGGACACCTGAGTTTATCAAGTATCTACAAACTCAGCCCCTCCGGGACTTTAGTAAAAAGCTTTTATTTATTTTTAAGGTGTTAAAGGTGGTGGTTGTTGTTGTAGTCAAAATAGGGTTTCTAAAAAAAGTGAAAAGCAGCTACCCTCTAGAGAAAAGTAAGAACACATACGTTACTGCAGCAGGAGCCTATAATACTTCTTTATAAAAGCTCTCTGCCTGCTGCTTTCTACCTTTAGAATTTCTTATACTATATAGTACTGCATATAAATAACTTGTATACAAATAATACAATGCTTAAACTATTTTTCTTTTCTTTTAACACAAAGACTAATAGCTTATATTAAGTAAAGTTAGACCTTACTAAGTTACTATACTAAAAGCTATAGTAGTAGATTACTAGCTACCTCTATTAGTTAAAAAGAAGCTAGTAGCAATAGTCTCTATAGTAGTTAAGTTAGTATAGAGGTTAGAATATAACTATAGTTAAGACATCTTTAATGCGTCTAGTATTATAAATGTTAAGGTTACAACAAGAACTATAAAAAGCTAGTTTAGCTAGTACACTATATACACTGCGTATGTTAATAGTTTAAGTGTAGTAAAAGTATATTACTTTAGTAATCTTCTCCTACGCAAATACAACTTTAGTAAAAAGACTTAGAAGTAGCTTTACAAGGAGCAAAGGCGTATTAAAACAGCTATTAAGTAGCTAAGATAAACTAATAAGCAGGAAAATTTTATAAGTTGCTTCTAAAGATAAAAAAGCTGTGTATAAATAGTAATGCTGTTGTTGTTTATTTACATCTAAGAATAGGCACTAAACGCCGCAACTATAACACTACTAGAATAGCAACAGGACGACAGAAGTTGCAGTTAGCAGTAAATAGTTAGCGGTAAATAGTTATTAGTTAAGAGGGTTAGTTAGAGGGATATCGCGCATCTTCGTTTCTGTTTAAACATGCTAGAGCGACACACTAATTGCGTGCCGGTAATGCCGAATAAGGGGGCATAAGCCTAGATACCTGTTGTTAGCAATAAATCTTTTTTTACTAAAAAGGTGTCTACAAAATGTGTGGTCACATTATCCTTTAGCAAGTTTTTTAACCTTAATTTTGCTTAGTAGTTTAAGCTTTTCTGCTCTAAGCGCTTAGCGCGTAGACTTTAATTACTTACTATTCAAATTTTATTTACTACATATATCCTTTTTTTAACTTTTACAACTAATTAGTAGAGGGCAGCTGCTTTTTACATTTTTAGAAAACCCATTTTGACCACAACAACAACAACCACCACCTTTGATACCTTAAAAATAAATAGGCAAAGTATAAAAATTATTAGCTAAATAGATAAGTACTAGTTATAGTAATAGTAAGAGTACGTTAAAGAGAGTATAAGGAGAGAAGCAGTATAGACGTTGTAAGTAGACTAGGTATAATTAGGCTGGTAAATAGGTCGTGGGTACCCACGCGTGGGTATAGGTTGGGTTGGGGTCGCACTGACTAGTAGTTGTAGTTGTAGTTAAGTTACACTAACTAGTGGTTGTGGTTGTGGTTGGGTTATAGTTACGTGCTATTTATAGTGATAAATAGCTGTGTTAAACAAGTAAGATTAAGAGAGGTAAGATTAAGAGAGATAAGCTAAGTAAGCACTAATTTAGTTACAACCTTAACCTAACTACAACTACATGTAGTAGTTATATTGTAGTTGTTAACACAGTTAGTTATTACAGTAATTAAAAAAGCATCTTTATATTATTATATACTAAAAGAACTCTAACTACTTGCTATGCAGTCTTTTTGTAGAAAGCTACAAGAACATAAAGTTAGTACTAAACTTCTTATAGTATCTAACTACTATCTTTAAATCTTTAGCCTAAATAACAACTTTCTTTACATAAATAGCATTAAGGTTACAGTCTGTATTTATTAGTATAAAATTTAAAAATAATAAGAGTAGTTATAATACCTTTAAAATAGCTAACTAAGAACGCTTTAGCTAACTTTTAAAAAGTATAAATTGCCTCTGCTTAAAAGCGCAAATTAGAGTAATAAGTATACGCAATCTCACAAACAAGACAGCTAAACAAAAGTTTACGCAGTAATAGTTTAGTTAACTTTTACTACTTTTTAATCTCTCTTAGCGCAACAGCTATACGCTATTAGTGTTTAACTATAATAAAAGACTGTAATAACTTACTGCCTAGCTTATATTAACAACTCTAGCCTTTGTAAATAATACAGGTAGTTTTTAACTAGCTTTTGCTTATAAATTCTTTATAGGCGCCTTGCTACTAGTTAAAGCTTACGTAGTTTGCTTAGTACGCGCTATTATATTAGTTATAAGGTTGTTAAAATTTGTAGTAAGTATATAGAATTATTATTAATTGTTTTTACAGTAATAAGGTGCGTAAGTAGACGTAATAAAAAGCTGTTACAATGCAACGTGCTAGGGTGTATTATTAGTAGATAGTAATTAGTGGGGTGTCTAAATATAAAAAAAATGTTGATTTTTAGTTAGCTTTAGTAGGGGCGCACGGGCTACACTAGCTATAATATAGTAATATTTCTGTATCTCTACCTACTATGCAACTACTACAACTAAAATTAACTAATTATAGTTTATTATTATATCTATCGCAATAACAACAATTAAAAAAAAACTAAGCAATAGTTTCAAAGGCCTAGTTCTGTGCATTCTAATTTTAGTGCTACTAGGTTTTAAACATAATAAGTAGAAGAAGCTTACAGAGGTATTTAACACAGCTATTAATTATAGCGTATACTAATTTGTAAAGGGTTATAAATGCAAAAAAAACAAAATTACTAATATACTTACGCGACGCGGCTAAGGCAGTTTAAAGAAAGGTTGCCCTACAAATTTAAAAGTCTTAATAAAGAAATTGTTAAGCTTTAGTTCTTAAGCTGTTACGCAAAGAAGTTAAGTAGCTTAACTTAATTTTAAGACAAAGGCCTTATAAGACACACATACAGCTAATTGCACTGCTATATACTAATTAAAGAAAAGAATAGAAGGCATAGAATAATACAAGAATGCAAGTGTAAAAAGGCGTAAAAAAATAATAAAGGCAGTATAAAAAGTACTTAACTAGAAGTAATATAACGCCTAGAAGAGTAGTAACTTAATATAGTTATTTATTACAGAGTTATACTTACATATAAATAGGTAAGTAGCTATGAATAACTCCTAATTAAATTTATAAAAACTAGAAAAACGCATACTATAAAGTTAATATAAAGCAGCACGCAAGAATTTTAGATAAAGCAGCGCAGGCAATAAAGAGCTTAAATAATAGTAGCTAAAGTCGCATACATACTTATATTTATAGCTCTAGTAGTATTTTTAAAAAAGATTATGCGTTGCACCTATAATAAAGGATTAGCAAAGCTTCGCACTAATACTTTTAAAAGTAAATAAGCTAAAAAGAAATAGCAACACTTTGTTAAAAATATAAGTCTAAAGGAGTTAGCTGTTACTACAAGTAAAGATTAGAAGTAAGTTTTAACATATTTTTTTATTATATATACTTACTAACTAGTATAGACTATTTAAGCCTCCGCTAGTGTATAAGTCTTTAGAACTTAGCGACGATACTATTTTACGCAGCGACAAGCTATATATTAAAAGACATAATAGTAATAAATGCAAGAAAAAGGTTAATAATAATTCTAATATTAATACGTACTACAATTAATATAAAGATAAGTATAAGACTAAGGAGTAGTAGTAGGAATTATAGGCTAAAGTTAAGAACAAAAATTAGAATAAAGATATAGATTCTAGCAATTCTATAAACTTTAAAGGCTTTTTAAATTAATTATAGTAATATTCTTGTGCTAAGTTATTAGCATTAATTAGCGCTTATTACAGCTAATTAACACAATTTATATAACATAAATATTATTATATAACTTTATAACTATACTGCTTTTATTCTAACGTTCTTTAAATTAATAAAGTCTAATTAAAAAGCGGCTAACTGTAAAGATCGTCTGTAGATAATCTGTGTTGGTTCTCAGGGAATAAGTGAGTGCGATGGACGAGGGGTTGTACTAGCACAATTAGTAGATTAATGTAATAGTACAGAGGTGTGTTAGCACGTTTAGTAGAACGATGTAATAATACAGAGAGGTTAAGAATTAGGTAATCCTTAGATTGTACTTAAAGTTGAACACACTAAGCTATAAAGGCTTAATGCCTATTACTATATACTAAGCGATAGTCGCTAATAGTCGTGAATGCTTCTAGCGATAGTCGCTGATAGTCGTAAACGCTCCTAGCAATAGTCGCTAATAGTCGTGAGCGCTTCTAGCGATAGTCCTTGGCGTAGTAATTAGTCACGTAACTTCCTGCTGTAGTAGCCTAGCAGGCAGCTGTCTAGTTCTTAGTTTATTAGTTGTAGTAGTTCTCTATAAGACTTAGGTTCGTAACTAAGTCGTAACACTATTCTCTCTCTTTTAGGATCTATTCTTAGATTACCTAATCTTGTAGGGTGTTTAGCTTATAAGTAGGGTTGCCTTGCGCGCTGTTATAAGCTTTAAGATTCGCTATGTTGTCTAGTTCTTAAAAACGCTAAATCTGTCTTGCCTAAGAAATCTTTAATGCTAATTTTATTTTTAACTTTACTTGCAATAAGTATTTTGTTAATAACTATCCTTATTATATTATGCTAAATTCCTTTTTAAAGTGTGTAAAGTGTACGCGTCTAGGTTAGGCATGTGTAAATATGTCTTAGGCCTCTTTAGATAAAACTTGTAAGGAGTATTAAGCAAAAGTAGATGTAGACAAGAAGTTATTATTTAAAGTAATTGCGCGTTTATTGCGTAATAAGAAAATACTATTGTAAGCTAATAAGCGTGCGTAAAAGAAAGCGCTTTGCCTTGCGTTAAAGTTAAAAGTAAAGGGTAAGGATGTAAATATAAAGTCTCTTAATTGTCCTGCAGTAGCTATTAGTATTGCGCACTCGCTAATAGTGTAGTCTACCCTAGGTGGTATAGACGATGCGGTCGCTTCGCTAGGTGTTAGTAGTGTTGCGCTAGAGGCTAGTAGTAGTTTATAAGGTACGTTGTTAGTTTTTTATTCTTACTGTTTAATTGTTGTGACACAGTAGCGTTGTAGTAATAATTAAATAGGTTATATTTTTTGTTAGTGTATGTGTCTAACGTTCTTTAGTTTAGTTCTAGGCCTAGTTATAGTATTTTTATATTATTTATTAGCAGTTTATTAAGTTTGTGTCTAGTTTCTATGTGTTGTCGCTGTCTAGGTATTCTAACTATTTAACTAGGTATTTATTACTATTGTTTTTTGTTTAATATGTAATAATCTTTTTAACTTTAAATTTGTTTTTTTCTTCTATTTTGTAGTAGAAGGTTTTCTAGAGTAGCGTCTCTAGGTCTGCTAGTTTTAGCATATTAATATAGAATCTTAGGTAGATCTTTGCATCTAGTAGAAAGTTAAGTGTGTACGTAACTAGTCCCTTCTAGTCTAGAATTAAAAATAGTTTAACTTTAATATTGTTAAGTTCTTTGTTTAGTTATTTAGTGCAGAGATTCTTTGTAAGCAAATATACTTTATCTCCCTTTTTTAGCTAAGGTGCTATTTTTTATTTCTAGTTAATATATAAAATGCTTTAGCGTTAAGCCTTCTTAAGTATTATTTTAAGTAACGCAATAGCTACTTTTGTTTTCTAGCTTAGAAGTATACGTGTAAAGAGATTTAAGTGTCTTCTATAGTTTATGTAGAATAGTGTTTATCTTATAAACTCTAATATCTTGTTGTTGTATGCTATTTGTGCTATAGGTAGTAATAATACCTAATTGTTTTACTATTAATTAATATATATCTTAAAATAGGCTTTTATTATGTAATTTATTTATTCTATTTGTCTATCTATTTGCGGGTAGTAAGCTGTTAATAGCTTTTATTTTATTCTAATTGCGGCTAATAGCGTTGTTTAAAAGTTAGAGGTAAAGAGCTTATCTTTATTACTAATAATTAACTTTAGTATGCTATAGTATCTAATAATTTAGTTGTTAATAATATATGCTAGCTGTACTACTGTAAAATCTTTTTTAAAAGTAATGTACTCTGCTTATTTTGTAAATTAATTAACTACTACAAAAATTGCGTTGTAAGGTACTTTAGTAATAAGGTCTTTTAAAACTAGTAGACCTGTAACAAAGTCTATAGAGATGTCTAACTATAGTGCGTTAGGTAGCTCTATTGCTTGTATTTCTCTATAAGGTGCGTGGGTATTGTGTTTATTCTTCTAATAGTCTACGCACTTAGCAATAAAGAAAGTAACTTTGTCCTTTATTCCTAAAAACTTATAATTTTTCTTAATAAGTTTTATAGTTTGTGTAATACTAAAATAACTATATACAAGGTTATTGTAATATTATTTAATAATTACTTTTTATAATTCTTTTAGTATATTAAGTATAATTTGTAAGACTGCGTTTAGCGTTCTTGCTAGTTCTAGTAATTTATTTTTGTTAATCTTAAGTATTGCGGTGTTAATAATTTCTTTTGTTTTTATAATATTATATTATTAGCTAAAAGCGTCTACTTTGCTGTTGTCCTTTCTAGGTGTGTATATAATCTTAAACTTATATTGTCTTAGTAGCTCTAACTATCTTACTTATTATTAGTTAAGTACTTAAGTAGTTGTAAAGTTAACTAAGTTCTTATAATCTGTAAATATTGTAAGTTCTAAGTAGCTTTCTGCGTATACTCTCTAATGCTGTAAGTATATAATAATAGCTAAGAGCTCCTTGTTGTAGACGTTATATTGTTCTTTTAGTCTAGAGAATTTTTATAAATAGTATACAGTTAGGTGCTATTTGCTTTTGTATAATTAACTAGCGTAGCTTTTAAGTGCGAGGTCTAATGCGTTAGTTTTAAAGCGCAATAGTTATCCTACTTAGAATATTCTAAAGTATAGTAGTTCTATGCTTGCTTTCTTAAGTGTCTAGAAAGCGTCTTCTACTTTTTTACTTTACTTAAAGGGTATTTCCTTTCTTGTAAGTTTTATTAATAAGATAGCAATCTTAAAGTAGTTCTTAATAAACTATTAGTTAAAGTTTAAAAATTTTAAAAACAATTATATTTCTTTAACTATTATTAAGTATAGCTATTTTTTAACTACCAGCATTTTTTTTTTACTTATTTATACTTCCTATGCTCCTACTATGTATTTAAAGAAAGTAACTTTATTCTTATAAAACTTACATTTCTTTAGTTTAAGTTAAAAGTTAAACTAATCTAAGCACTTTAGTATTGTATAGACGTGTTCTATATAATCTCTTAAGTTCTTAAAGTAGATAAGGATGTTATTTAAGTATGCTATAACAAAGATGTCTAAATATGCTTTTAACACGTTATTAATAAGTTCCTAAAATATTGCTAGGGCGTTTATAAGCCTAAATAGTATAATAGTGTATTTATAGTGTTTGTATTGTGTTTAAAATGCTATCTTCTATTATTTACTTTTCTTTATTCTAATAAGGTAGTATTTATTTTAGAAGTCTAATGCTGTAAAGACCTTAGCGCGAGATAATTAATTCTAAAGTTCTATAATATTTAGTAGTAGATATTAATTCTTTACTATAATATTGTTAAGTTTCTAGTAGTCTACGCACATCTTTAGTAGCCTATTCTTCTTTAGTATAAAGAGTATAAAAAATCCTATTAGTAATGTTAAAAGTTTAATGTATTTTTTCCTTAAATCCTTATCTAGCTTAGTCTTTAGTTCTTTAAGTTCTATCTTTAATAATTAATAAATTAGCCTAAAAAGTAAAGTCTTCTCTTATTCTAGGATAATCTTGTAGTTCTAGAGTTAGTGTTTTAGTAAGGCTTTGCTATCTACTACTTCTGTAAAAAGGTGCTAAAATTCTTTATACTTTTTTAGAATATTTAGAGTTACGCGCTTCTCTAAAACTCTAACTTTGTGACCTAGAGGTGCCTTTCTAGTGTCTGTTAAGTTAAACCCTCGTGTTGTAAGGCCGTTCTTAGTTAAGGTTTACTGTTCTTTAGTAATATTGTTAATTTTTCTCTTATCTACTATTATAGTTATTAAATACGTAAGCTAGCTTGTAGTTGCGTCTAATCTATAGTACTTAAATAAGAACTTTTTTAACTTTTAGTTAATCTGCAAGTTGTATTCTTATAACTAAGGAATTCTTAATATAATGTTGTAAGTAGCTAATCTAAAGACGTCTAGGTCTAATTCTTTCTAGTGTTTCTAGATGCTAAGCGTTACTTTGCTAACCTTGTGCGTAATAGTTGTCTTGCCTAGTATAGGCTAACCGTTTGCTACATATAATAAGTAGAGTTCTTATTTCTTTAGTATTTGTAGGCCTGCTACTTACACTGCTTAAAAGGAAACGAAATTAGCTTAGAAGCTAAAATCTACTAATGCTATTATCTAATGTCTGTTAAGCTTTATTAGTAGCTTAAGAAGGCTTAAGAAGTTAATTGCGTTTATTACTTTAGTAGTTTTAAGTGTCTAAGGCGTCTGTCTAAAAAAGACTATATGCTAAATCTATAGAACTTCTTAGTAACTATATATAGTTTATATTTAATATTAAAGCATGTGTGCTATAAGAGCTAGTTATACTTCTATGCATAGGTTTTGTTCTTGTAATTTTTCTGCTGCGTTATGTATATCTGCAGGGTTTTTTCTAAATTGTTATGTTTATAGAAGTATAAGCTATATTGTTTATTCTATAAGTATACTGCGCATCTGTTGTTAGGGTAGTTATACTATAAGTATCTACATCTAGGCATTTTTTTTAGTTTCTTAGGAAACTATTTTAATCTGTACTTGTTTAAATAGTGTATAGTGCAGCTGTTGTGTATGTATGCTGTCTATAAGTACTTAGCGTGTTCTAGGTTACGCGGATCTGTCTAGTAGTATATGTTGTTGTAACTAACTTCTAGTGCCTTGTGCTTTTGGCGTGTTGCCTAGAGTTCTTCGTAAATCTCCTCCCTCTTTTCGTCCAAGAGTTAGTGCGTTAGTTTATTCTAGGATGCCTTAGCATCTTAGGTCTATTTTTATACAAAGTTGTTGTGTAGAGCTTTATTAATAGTTACCTCTAGAATAATTTCTTTTTTTTGCAGTTCCTCTAGTAAATTAGCATACTAGTAGTATTTTATTAATATTTCTCTGCAGGGTCCTGTAAAGATGTCCTTAGGTTATTTAAGCTACTTTAGCAAAACGTTAATCTTCTTAGCTAAGTTGTTTAAGCATTATATTTTTAAAAGTAGTAGTACTTATGTGTTAATGTTTTACTTGTCTAGCGTAGTATAGTATTTCTATACAGCTAGTAGTAAAATTTCCTTGTCCTAGGCTGTTAGTATTTCTTTTGCTACTAGTGTAGAGAGCTAGTAGGTTTCTTAAAACCTAGCTATTTTTCTATGCTTAGTCTAGTTAGCTAGAGTTGCTTTTATTTTTTTATTAAGCATTATCTTAGAGACATCGTCGTCTAAGGTTTTCTCTAGAGTAAATATAAGGAGGTTATCTAGACTATTAATATTTGCCTAGTCCTTTTTTTAAACTATAATAGTAAGTCTAGTAATAATATTCTATTCTTCTTCTAGATTGTTGCTAAGTACTATATAGTAAAGGACATTTAACTATTGTGTTACTTTACTTTAGTTTTAATAGTCCCGCTTTATATAACTTTCTTTGCTATATACATAGCAAGTAATCTTTTTTTTGCTATTTTTATTGTGCTAAAACTTACTTTTTCTAGGTCTCTTGTTAAGGTTATTAAAGTACATAAGCTTATAGCCGTTAGTTGCATAATATCTTAAGATTCTAGAGGTATTGTTTTGTTGTTAACCTTAGTTAGGGTATAGGCGTTAATAGTTTTAACGTAGTTAAGTATCTATATTTCTAGGTGTACAATTTCTTTGTAAGAACAGTTGTTCTTCTAGCTTAAGCTTATAGAGGTTGTTATTTACTTAAATAGCTTTAGCTATAAGTTTGTTAAGCGTGTTAAAAGTAGCTTTGCTTTATATAAGTTCTATTTATACAGCTAGTTTAAGACTTTATTAGTATATCTGCATTAAAGCGTTATTATCCTATTTAATAACTATTTAGTACTACTAAAACTTTGTTGTATAGTTAGCTGTAAAGCAAGTTTATTACAACTTTTAGATCTTTTGTTCTGCTACTACAAATTCCTTAAAAAGTAAAAATTTCTTTCTTATTTTTGTCTTAAAATTGTCTTAGTCTTTAACAAGTTTCTTATTAATGTTGTTATTAATAGTAACGTCTATGTATTAGCGCAAAATAGAGTTAGTCTATTTTTTAGTAGCTTTTTATAAAAATGTAAAGGCCTATACAACTATATTGTTGTTGTTAATTTTAGTCCCTTTAATGTAGAAGTATCTATTAACTTAAAGTAGCTATGCCTTAAGCTTATTGCAGTTACTATAGTAGGTTTTAGGCTTATTAGCATGCGTAGTTATTCTTGTAGTTTAAAAATTAGCAGGAGTGTCTATAGCAGTATTACTTATCTTAAAGGTGTTTAAAGTGTAAAAATTGTCTATACATAATCTATGTTAGTTCTTAGGGAATAAGTAAGTGCGATAAACAAAGGGTTGTACTAGCATAATTAGTAAATTAATGTAATAGTACAGAGGTGTGTTAGCACGTTTAGTAGAACAATGTAATAATATAAAGAAGTTAAGAATTAGGTAATTCTTAAATTGCACTTAAAGTTAAACACACTAAGCTATAAGGGCTTAATGCCTATTACTATATACTAAGCAATAGTCGCCGATAGTCGTGAACACTTCTAGCGATAGTCGCTAATAGTCGTAAACGCTCCTAGCGATAGTCGCTGATAGTCGTAAGCGCTCCTAGCGATAGTCGCTGATAGTCGTGAGCGCTCCTAGCGATAGTCCTTAGCGTAGTAATCGGTCACGTGACTTCCTGCTGCAGTAGCCTAGCAGGCAGCCGTCTAGTTCTTGGTTTGTTGGTCGTAGTGGTTCTCTGTGAGACTTGGGTTCGTAACCAGGTCGTAACACTAACATAGTACGTAATTAGAGAGACAAGTTAATTCTAGTTTAGCTTTACACGCGTTTACTAAAGGCCTATAGTCTATGTACTATTAAAGATTAGCAATTACAATAATTTATTACAGCTTTTAATTGTATTCTTAAACTAAACGCTGTTTACATACATATTATAGCTAAACATATTTATAAGCTTTTATAAAACTTTTACTAATTCTAAATAAGTAGACACTAGGTTATTTAAAGAGAAGGGCAAAAGAAGTTAAATCTGTTAATGTACTTACTTTAAGAAGCTATACTAGAAGGAGGAAATAAAATTGTAACTAATTAGAATAAGTAGTAGAGTACAACTAGCTAGGCTTAAAATCTAGAAGAACTATACTACCTGTACTAGTAGTATTTAGTTAAAGTTTAAAGAAGCTGCTTATATTGCAACTAGCCGCCTTTATATATTCTATCTTAACTACAGCATAATCCCGCAACACCTAAGGCTAACAAGAATAGAGACTAAACACTTTATAAACTACATTAATACAGTTAATTATTAAAGTACTTTAACTCTTATTTATAATAGTCTACGCACAACAAACTCTATACATACTTAACTTTAAAAAAATAGTATACCTACTTTAATACCTAAATTTACTTAAGATGCTTTTAAGAAAGAGCTCGTTTAAGTAGTTGTTAATAGTAATTAGCTATTCTAAACTATTAAGCAGCTATTATTTACGCACTTTCTTTAATTCCTAAGGCCTTAGACTGCAATAATTACGTATTATAAATTTAAGTTAATGTTTCAGAACTAGTTTTATAAAGCAAAAGCCTTTTTTTTAAATAACTTAGACCCTACAACTAAAATTTTAATTGTACTAAATATATAGTCTATAGCTAATTATTTTAGTTTTTTTGCAGTTAAGAGTTACTATATTACACTAAACTAGTAATTTAAAAAAAAACTACTTAATTTTATACTAATACGCGAATAATATACTAGAGTTTTAATAGCCGCAGAGGTACTACGTGTACTTTTAGACACTAATACTAGGTCTTGCCTTCTAGCTATTACTTACAACAATGCTAGCAATAATACAGTACTTAGTTAGACATTTTAATTAACACTAGTAAATAAGAATATTAGCTAGAGCGCCTTAGAAAACACTATCCTATGCCTAGCTTATATTATTAACCTAGTAGTTTAAGACATAATCTAACATCTCTAACTAGCTAATACTATAAAGGTTAGACCTAGAGAGGTCTTATGCAGGCAATATGTTAAAGAAATTAAATATAAGATGTCTTTTCTAAACACACTTTGCAAGGTATTTATACTTTTATTATATTTAATTATTACATTATAACTATTGTCTAGATCTAAGCTATTTGTATTGCTATTAACGCGTTACTACAACAGTACAAGTAATTTCTTACTACTTAATAATATTTACTACTAAGGAAACAACTTTCTATTATTCGCGATATAAAGACTTAATAGAACTTAACATATAATATATACAAGTGCGCGCTTAAGCTTTTAAAATACATTAATAAATAGCTAGTACAAGAAATAGTAATAAAAAGAAGTACTTATATTGTTATTAACCCTAACAATAATACAAAAGAGATTAACTATTATAAGTTTAAGCGTTTTTAACTCTCTTTTATTAAGTAGCACTATATTTAAGTAATTACAAAAATGCTTAAGTAGTGTAAAGATGCTACAAGCTTTTTAAGTAAGAACTAAAAGCCTTAAGTCTAATATATTTAGCTTATATACAACTGTCTTTTTAATTTTATAGACTTAATATCTAATAATTTTAATAAAGACGTAGAAAGTTGCACTATAGAGTAGCCTGCAATAGTACAAGCTGCTATAGACAAAGAAAAAAAAAACTAAGCAAGTACTACGCGAAAATATCAGCTAAGCAAAAGTTTTTATTTAACTATATAGCTATTTTAGATTTAACTTAAAAGCTTACTGTGTATAAAGTATAGTTATTACAGTTTATTATTATAGAGAAGTGCTAATTAGCTAACTAAAATTTTATATAGGAACCTTAAGACAAGCACATATATTGTTAATAGTTTTTTAACTATCTTAATTAATATAATAATAATAGAGAGGCAAATTAAATACTAGTCTTTACTTCTTTCTTAAAAAGGATACTTAGCTGTAAATAGTTTTAAAGGCCTGCTCTTTAATTACTTTTTAATAGCTTTTTTACTTTAAGTTAGACATCTTTTATATAAGAAAGAAAAGAGATAAAAGGCTTTACTTAATAAGAAGAAGAATTTTACTTTAGCACTTCTTACATTAAACTAAAGACATTATTTAATGTTCTAAAGTAGTAGTAATAAAACAAAAATACTTATTTTTAGCTGTTTTAAGTTGCAAAAGATATATTAGCAATCTTAATTGCTAGTGTTAGTGTTAAGCACGTTTTTAATAATGCAAAAGATATTATTAGCAATTAAAGGTATTACTTTTTAGCTTTAATTATACAGCAGATTATAGTTTCTAAAGATACTATTTTTCTAGATTTAAAGGCGCAAAAAATTTCTATATATAATAAAGATGTTAGCCTTAAAGCACTATGTAATAAAATTAACAATATATTTAAGCTTCTAGCGCCTAGAGATAGTACATGTAGTCTAGAGGAGGAAACAGTAGAAAATAAGCTTACAAAAGAGAACTCTCTACCTTTAGCATAAAAGCAGCAGCGCCTTAAGGCTTAAGCGTTATTATAATTACAAGCTATAATAATTAACTATAGTAATAAAGTTTTAACTATCTCCTAACTCTAACTAGTAATAAATATTAAATACTGTAACCTAACTCTAGTTTATGCAACCTAACTACAACTACAATTTAACCTATACCTACGCGTAAGTACTTACAACCTATTTACTAGTCTAAGTATAAGTTAAATTATAGTTGTAGTTAGGTCGCATTACATAGACTATGTAACTAAATTAGTGCTTACTTAGCTTGCCTCTCCTAATCTTACCTGTTTAACACAGCTATTTATTACTATAAATAGCCTATACCTACAGTCTATGCGCGTAACTACAACTACAACTACTAGTTATTGCAACTTAACTACAACTATAACTACTAGTTTATGCGACTTAACTACAACTACAACTACTAGTCTATGCAACTTAACTATAACTACAACTACTAGTCTGTGCGACTACAATCTAACCTATACCCACGCTAAGCGTAAGTTAGCGTAGGTATAGATTGGGTTGTGGTTGGGTTAGCTTATGTCAGACCCTAACCACAACCCAACCTATACCCATTTACTAGCCTAGGTATAATGCTTATATCCTAATCTACGCAGTTAAAATAAATAGTATAAGTAAAAATAGTAATTCTAATAATTGAATCAATATATCATAATAGTTTATTAACTATTATGAATGTTTATAATAACGTGTTAACGTTAACGCGCTAGTAGAGTGTAGAGTATTCGCTTATAAACCACGTTATATACTATCTTATAAGATATAATTAGTAGTTTACTAATTATGTCCACTCTTTTGTAGCTGCTATAGCGTAGTAGTGTAAAGCTACGTTCTAATACATTTAAAAAATAATTTATTTTTAAGTATTATAGTTAAAAAAAAATCTTTCTATTGTTAATTTTCATAATTTAACTTATATGTTATAATCTTTCAATATCGTTTTATTTCAATCTCTCTTATCAGTTTACTAGACTAAAGTATTAGATTTCTAAAGAGGAACTAAAGCTTTATCATAATAAGCAAGAAAGATTTTTTTCTTTTTCTTTACTTAGCCCAGCAAGCTTCTTGCAAAGAAATAAAAATCTTAAAAGCTTTTAGAGCTCTATGCACTTATTATTTCAATTTTAAAGTTATTTTTAAAAGATTTAGTATTAAAAGCTTTCTAAATAATAGTAGTAAGTTCTTAAAATTAAGTGCCTTAAACCAGAGAAAAATGAAACGCTTACTGCGGGAGATATTTAAAGTTAAAGTAATAAATAAGCTTAAAGGCTAAGCTAGGTGTATTACTAAGTTTTAACTTAAAAATCCCTTTGTAAGCATAATGTTAAAGACCTATATAAGACTTTAATTAAAAAAAAACCCCGAAGAAAATAAAATAAGCTTCTTCTACTTTAGAAGTCTAAGGAGTACTAAGGTAGAGCTATAGTCTAGTCTCTAAAGAAAGTGAAAGAGGCACGTAATTACTAGCAGCTCTAGAAGCGCGAGAAAAAGTAGGCATAACACTAAAAAGCTAAAATAAATAGACATTATAAGAAGATAAGGCGGGCAAAAAAGAAGAAAAAGAATGAATAAAGTAATAAGCAAACGCTATAGCTTAGTAAGTAAGAAAGAAGAAAGAAGCTAAAAGAGCTACTAATTAAGCCTTTACGGCAACTGCTTGCAAATCTATAAAATTACTTTAATAGTTTATAAAATTTTTCCAAAAAGGTAAAAGGAGCAGCTTTAAAGCTTTTAATAAAGTTACTCAAAAAAAGAACCTTGTTATAGGTTTTATAAGTAGTAGAGAGCTTAAAAGTAGTGTTATAACTTAACCAACATCTACTTTGCCTAGAAGGCGCGCGAATAAAACTCTAACTCAATTTTATAGCTATGTATATTATTTAAGCCTTATAGATCTTACTACTAAAAATCTCGCGATAGTAGCTATTATGTGAGGCTCTACAGCCTCAAGTTTAGTGGTGGTTTTGGTGTTCAAACCGCCCGTTGGCCCGTCCTGCGCGTTGGCCCGTCCACCTCGGTAGTTCGCGACGGTCTTGAATAGCCTCTTGTCTAGTGTGCGCAAGTAACACCACTACGGAAGCCACCCTGTCAAGCCCAAGGATCAAGGTCTTTTTTACGCCCACTTTAAGCCACCAAATCTGTCAATGGACCCATGATAACCAGTGACGAATTCGCATGGACGACATGGACGACGCTCGGCTCGGAATACGACCGAAGATCAAATAAGCTGGAAAAGGACTACCGCATGGATCACACACTGCTTGAGCAGTCTCCTACGGCATAGGAGAAGATGGTGTGTACGTCCACATCAGTAGATCAACCATAGCAGGTGACGGACCCTAGAAATGGGCCCAATGAGTTGGCATACCAGGGAGCATCTAGGCCAACAGAAGGCGTTGCGTGAATATGGTGTTTCCAATTTCACCTGAGCACTACTGACCATGCATTTCTCACCCACCAACTTCGATTCTACCCGGTGCCTCCACTCTCCGTTGCGCGGTATCCCACATCTGGAATCTCAAGCCCTCGGCGTTCTCAGCTCGCAACAGCTGCTTTGCAAGCTACATGTAGGAAGTAATGACAGGTGTTCCGTGTTAGGCACCGCCAAAGCTACCGGACAGCCTCACGAACTGTGGATTAGTATCCTGAAACACTGTCGAACGTAGGGTCAAACTTTGCCTCAATCTCCCCGCATTCGGCAACACACTACCGCAGTGGGTCTTTGTCCAATTACGGTAGGTGTAGCTGGTATGATACGCATGTCCCAGTGTTCGTGTTGTCTCGATTCATGCAGGACCATTTTTCTGTCATCATACGTCAGAATTTCTCTAGTCAACTCGAGAGTCCCCAATCAAACAAACTCGAATTCCAAGGAACGAAGATGTCAGAGGCAAAAGCGTATGAACAATTCCCAATGCAACTGCTCCTTCCCATACCTGGGCGTATCCCCAACAGATCATGCAACCTCTCCACCTCCGTCACCCGACTCCAACTCCACTTCCCAACCCGAAAGAGAGAGAGAGAGAGAGAAAAGAGTCAATCATGTCCACAAACCCAAGGCGCGCCGTCGGGGAAATACCCCTTGCTCAAGTCCCTTGAAAACCCCCCATTGCGCAACGTTTTGCGGCTCCCTCCCCGAAGAGTCCGCAACCGCACCCGTTGTAAACCGACCGTCCGACATGACGACAACTCTGCCAAGATAACAAGACCTGGGACATGAGGATAATCAGGTCACCCTTTCCCCCTCCCCCCCCCCCTTTGAACAGGGATTTCCAAGTAACGTTTATAGTAACCCTGGAAAGGGCATGTCGGATTTCGTCCGAACGGGGTTTTGCCATTGCGGTACGATTATGTCCCGGGGTCTCTTTTACTTGAACAGGACTTGTTGGAACGAAGATCTTCATTCCCTTTTTTTTTTGGGGGGGGGCTGGCTCCCTTGACGATCCTCGTCTATACTTTCTGCCCGCTGGTATCCGCAGGCACTTGATGCATATCATCTGATAAGGGCGTGAAGACAGATGTAGAGTTGGACTGAAAATTTACCCTGGGCAAACAAGGCTAGTTGGGTATGCACGCAGGAGAGAATAGGCAACATGGTCTCAGGACTGCTTGGCTTGTCGGGGTCGAGGCAAGGTCTAGGTAGCTGCTCGCGGCGTCACAATGCGTATTGCGCCCATGTTTTGTACGACTACGACTATACACACAGTATACGAATCTCTTCCATACAGTAAGCTGGAGTGGTTGCACAGCCACACCTGTGCTAGGTACCATCTCCTCCTCTTGTGCAAAGCCGCTGTTCGCCTCACTGTACGAATGTATCAAACCACCGACGAGGACGTTGATCATGCTTGGAAGCATCAGGCCATTGCAATCAGGTACCTGAAGATCGCAATTCACAAACTTGTTGAGCACAAGGAAAAAGTTCAACCTTGGAGGGCACGGTCGAGTCTTTGCTTGAGCGCAGGGCGCGCACTCGTGTTCATGAGGGGACCGATCAGCAATGGACCCACAGGCTAAGCGGCCGAAGCTTATGTGCACCGCCTCGGAGCCCTGGTGCCCTGCATGTCTTGCGACCGTGGAGTTTTGAATGTGGCTCAACACTTTTTCAGGGGAAGTATTTAACAGAGTTGGAAAAACAGAGCAAAACAGGTGAGAATGTGGATTGAGGATAAGGTATTGGAGTCATTCTCCCGAGATGCTGACAAACGAGCCAACCAACTCAGGTTGCAAGCAATCGAATCCGTTGTACAAAGACACGCCAAGAAGCTCAAATTGGCCCGTCACTCGTCGCCGTTAACCCTCGGCCGTGTCACCGTCATGATACGTGTATTCATTCAGCCCCCGCAACTTCAAACGCTTTACTTCTGCATCATCAGCTGGACAAACTCGTTGTCTGGTCTGTGTTAGTGTTGCACTTTTGAAAGGGGGCGACTGTGACCTACAGTCGATACGGCCGTCACCATCCTGGTCAGCCTCCCGGATCATCTCGTCGACCTCGTCATCGGTCAATTTCTCGCCAATAGAAGTCATGACGTGACGCAGTTCGGCGGCGGAGATGAAACCGTTGTTATCGCGGTCGAAGACCTTGAAGGCTTCCCGGATCTCCTCCTCGGAGTCGGTATCCTTCATCTTGCGGGCCATCATGGTGAGGAATTCTAGATGATGTCAGGGGTGGTTTCTGGGCAGTGCGAGGGAGAGGTACCTGGGAAGTCAATGGTGCCGTTGTTGTCGGCATCCACCTCGTTGATCATGTCCTGGAGCTCAGACTCGCTGGGATTTTGGCCGAGCGAGCGCATGACGGTACCCAGCTCCTTGGTGGTGATTTGACCTGTGACGCATCGTCGTCAGTTGCGGTTATTTTGGAGTGCGGTGCATGTCGTGGTGTTGTAGCTGCCATGGTTGTTGGAGGCGCCCTACGCAGCAAGCCCCACTCCAGCCCCCTTTGCCGATTGCGTGGGCCGGAGATGGAGCGCTGCTTTGAGGGCAGAGTGTGCGGAAGTGAGTTGGTGAGGGAAAGTACTGACCATCGCCATCCTTGTCCTACAGCATGGGGTGGTTAGCTGTGTGTTCATGACTGCGCAGGGCTGAGGGCTACCAGGCAGCCGCGCGGCGGGGTGGAGGACTGAGACGGCACTTACGAACAGAGAGAAAGCTTCCTTGAACTCGGAGACTTGCTCCTCGGTGAGGGAATCAGCCTACATGGAGCTGTTAGCGGTGCGCGACACTGCTGGGTGGGCAGGCTGTCGTGTTGTTTTGCAAGGCGGGGTATGTTTGGGAGAGTGCGAGGGCGGCGCGGGGCCACACACCATGTTTTGCCTGGGCCGTGTCTGGGTGGCAGTGGGTGCTAGTTGGGGGGGCCGGCGAGGGGGCTTGTGTGCGGAGGATACTCGAGAGGTAGCAGAGGCGCAGGTGCGGTGTGAGGGAGAGTCCAGAGTCCAGAGTCCAGAGTCCAGTTGTAGTGTTTGCGGCTGGAGAAGACGGGCTGGAGTGGAGCAGGCTGTCAGACGGCCCTATCTAGTGCCGCCCTGCGGTTGGGAAGCTGTCGCTAGCGCCGCCCAGACACGTCCGGCGTCGTCGGAGCTGCGAATGGAATGCGCCTCACTCCAACAGTTGATGATCCACAGTTCTGTTCGCCATAGCCCGCTCGCGTCTCACTGCAAACACCTCCACGCTGTGCTCTGCCATGACATAGCCCTGCTGACGCTCGCCAGCCCAGCATGTGGCGGGACCGAACCAATCTGTATGCTGCTGCTGCTGCTTCCGACCACCCTGGCACTCTCTCGCTGACGTAGGCACTTAGCTTTATATCCTACCGCCAGTCCTACTCCCACCACCCCCAGAAGAAGACGCGCTATGGCGGCCCGGGGTCCAATGGCTTCGGCGACAGCAGGCGCATGTCCGAGGAGCGGCAGGGGCTCATGTCGAGCGGCGCCTACGAAGACGACGGCGATGCGGTGATTGAGATGGACCTGCTGCCTCCACGATGGCTGGACATACAGGACGAGATCACCGAACACCTCGCCCAGATAGCCAAGCAAACGCGCAAGCTCGACCAGCTGCACCAGAAGCACGTGCTGCCTGGCTTCGACGATGAAGACGTCAAGAGGCGGGAAGAGCGCGAAATTGAGCAGCTCACCCAGGGCATTACCCGCCTCTTCCAAAGGTGCCAGCTAGCCATCAAGCGCATAGAAACAATGGTGCGCGAAGCAAAGCAGCAGGGCAACATCAACCAGGGCGAGGAAGTCATGGCACAGAATCTCAAGATCTCGCTAGCTACCCGCGTCGGTGAAGTGAGCGCCATGTTCCGCAAGAAGCAGGCGGCCTACCTGAAGAGTGAGACGGCCCCGAATCACGGCTCGGGCGATGCTAATCTTTTCTTCAGAACTACGCGACCTTGGTGGCTTCACATCGCCCTTCCGCTCCGCTACACCTGTGCAGAATCCTTACAACGACCCTGCGCTGCAAGAATCCGACGCCGATCGCTCCTTCTCGCAGTCTACGCTCCTCCAAACAAAGCAACAGCGCATGCGCCACGACCCCAACGAAGCAATGATAGCCCAACGCGAGCGCGAAATCGAAGACATTGCCCAAGGTATCATCGAGCTCGCAAACATATTCCAAGAGCTGCAGACCATGGTCATTGATCAAGGTAGTATGCTAGACCGCATAGATTACAACGTAGAGAACATGTCGCGAGACGTCAAAGAAGCGGACAAGGAGCTCAAAGTAGCCTCGGGATACCAGAAACGAAGCACAAAGAGGAAGATCATGCTACTGCTCGCTATCTTGATCGCGGGTGTTTTTATACTGTTATCGCTCAAGCTGGGCAGAAAAGGTGGAAGCAGTGCGTCGGCCACTCCGCAAGTACCAGACGTTCCGCCGGCGACAGCGATAAGAACAAGACGGCAATCAAACAGCATGCGCACGAGTCGCGTATGGCACCGAAGAAAACGGCGGTTATGGCAGGATACTGAAGATGATCTTTTGACGCTCCAAGGGCGGTTCTTTTAGACAATGGATAATTCATGATTACTACCTCCTACTGTCTAAACTTTCTCTACGCAGTTACCACTACGCAACAAACTTCGTCGAAGACGCAGTTTTACGCATGTCCCCAAGTGCACAGCACCAAGTCCTTACTCTGCGAAGAGCTACACTGTTTCAGTCGATGCCTGAGGGCTGCGACTTCCGGGTTCGTCCAGCGAGCTCGAAATTCCCTTCATCATACGTAGCATGGAACCAGTGGCGCATCGCATGGCTCCTCAACAAAGACAGTGATGAGCATGTGCTTATGGCAACAATCGCGACTGCCCTTGTGACCCGCATGCGGAAGGTGCGATGCAACAACAACACTGCGGCCTCGTTAGACAAAGACCTAATATTTTGGCAACCTCGGGTTTCTTTGACATTGCTACCCATACATTTCCTGCTGCTTTGCACATGTTGCTGGAGCTTCTAACACTATACACAGTGCTCTCGATTCTTTTTGGGACACTGGAGCAGTCAAGTCTTCATCATGAAGTCAAAGGATAGCAGTCGTTGGCCCCCATCCCCAAGGCATCCAGGGCAGTGGCCCTTCAGCGACGACGTTACCACACGCATTTGTCGGCATGCAGGCAGAGAGGCCAGTGCTATGCTCCGTGTCGCTCTACACAAGAATAGGTCAGATGGCCTAGACGCAAACGCTGCCCTACAAGCCGTATACTACGAACCGTTTACCTACTGGGACTGGCACGGTGTGGATGCTGATGACGAAAGTGCTTTGAAATATAAGAAACAGCTCATTTGGGAACGACAACGAGGCTTTACGGCTGCCAGTGGTGAAGAATACGGATACCCAACTCCCAAGGACGCGTGGCTGCGATTTCGAACCCTTATCGACAACAATGCCGAGAGAAGACATTGGGTTAAGAAGATCGCGGTGGCGCATTGGATGTTTGTGGAGGATATGTCATGGTGAGTCTTCTCTGGTTCGTTTACATCCCAATCAACAAAAGGCCCTTCAGCTTTTGCCCTAGCTTGGTCAAAACCGTGCGACTCTGGAGTCCCTTGGCTGACATTTCGCTAGGATATTCCGAAGTCTGCCATCGCTTGAGGCCCTGGACTTGAGCGATATTGCACGTTTGGCGGTGAAGCCAAACAAGGGCTATGCAAAAGAGCCCCCAGAAACTATGACTGACACATGGGCACTCTTCTTTAACCGCATGCGCGAGAAGTGTCCCGCAAAAGACGTAGCACTTCAACTGAAATGGCTTGGCCTTCCAGATTTTCGAGATGCCTCACTGGTCGCTCCACGGATTCTGATCAATAAATTCCTACCGATTTGTACAAATCTCAAAACTCTCTCTATCCGTGGGGAATACAGGGAAGAAATCCCCCCACTGAGTCTTAGTGGACACGAATACATTTGCGAATTCATCAGAGTTATTAGGGCTGGCATCCCATCCAGCGTTACTGCTCTGGAACTTCGGCTTTCATTTCCTTTGCTGCGCGAGCTACTTGTTGCTCTACACGCAGAAGACAGGCTTAACATAAACCAGATAGGGCTTGATCTTGGAGCCTGGGTTCAGGTATACCCTCTCAGGATTACGTCTAAGGAACTACAGGACGGTGATGTAGTATCAGCAGCTTCGAAGGCAGTTCGGAAAGCTCGTTTTGATATTTATGAAGAAGAACACAACCAGGTTCTGTCTACATCCTCGAAATGGCTTTTGCCAGCGCCAGAAGAAGAAACCTCCGATATGTTAGACGTTTCGGGTTCCTACAACATCCCAACATTCGAAAAGCTCGATGCAAGGCCTGCATTTCAGTACGAGCCTCAAAACGTTAGGGGAGGGCGAAATATCCGCGAGTACAAATACGATCGCAGCAAGCTTCTGAGCTGGAAAAAATGTTTCAATGCGGACCGGAAGCACCACGATAATCTACTCAAAGATCTTAAAAATGCCCACGTCAATACTTTGCCAACAATGTTGGTGAAGCTGTATGATGCGGGTCGGATAGCCGCATCACAAAACCAAAACTTGTACTCACTGCAACCCGAATGGCAGGCCAATAGTACGACTTCCCTCCATCCCCTCACCTTGATCCAGAAGCGGCCCTTTTTCCCCTCCGGAACGAAACCTATTCAGAGGGGCGAGGACTATGAGGAACCCCTACCAGATCGGCTTTCAGAAGCTTATGCTTGGCTGAACACGACTTTTGCCTGGCGGCCCGTCTTTGACTGGGACTACTTTGTAAGGTCAAATGTGGAAAATCTGAACGGAAGCTTGGACGCTGGGTTCAAGGGCATACAACAGCAACACAAATCTAAAGATACGAACAAGAGTAACAACGAGGTGCTCATAACTGAAGTTGCAAAGCAATTCCAGGTAATGCGAGACGCCGGCATACCAATTCATGTTCTCCTGGGCCGTCGTAATTCCGACGAATCCAGCCTTTACTGGGGCTGGCCTTATAACTTAGATGCATGGGAACAGTCGCTCAAGATACCGTTTGATGCTGGCTTAGCGCCAATCGCGGCTCACATCGATACCTTGAGCATCTTTTATGACTTACGTAACCCCCTTGATGAGCGACGTTTGGAAGAGATTGATAGACGACAACCATATCATCCGCCCCAAGCATATTGTCCTCGTCCAGAAGACCCCTGGCGCCGCACCAAGAACAGCCCGTTTAAGAAACAATGGCAGGATCGGCCATCACGAATATCCAAGCCCAACACTCAGAAATGGGCGAATAGAAAGCTCATCGGAAAGAAATCTCACGTCCCATTGGCTAGTAATCTCGTCTCATGTCTTCCCACAGGCGAGTACGCTGATGAGCATACGTACGATGATCCCGATAACGACAAATCCTTACCAGAGACTCTGCACCAAGTCGCCCGCCGCGCTGCCTTTGAGCGAGAGGCCATTGGCTGGCATAGATTCTGGACCGAGTATGCGTCTCAAATGACGAACTTGAAGGAACTGCGGGTGCGAATGCCGCAAAGCTTCGACCGAGTGGGTAGTTGGAGCCTCTACGAACTCCTCAGCCCGAAGAAGACATGGAGGATGTCTGCTTATGCGGACGAGCGCGCACACATGCAGACCCGAGAGGATCTCCTACATCATGTTACAGATGATCCTAAGCTGCATAAGCATGCAGTGCAAGAGAAGATATGGCCTGCTGGTCGCTTTGTACGACGTACTTGGATCTCCTGGACGCCTGGGCCCACGAACACTGCCGAAGTTGTAGCTTTGCAAAGAGGTACAGACGAGGCGAAGTCTCCAACACACCCGTCTGTTGACAATGGAAGCATTCCGCAGCCCAAAACAATAAAGCTTGAAAGGGACAAGCTGGACAAGGAGCAACTCGAAAAGGCCGTTGAGCAAGCACGAGAGACGGCTCGCAAAGAACAAGAACTTGAAGCCTCACTTCCACTCACCGAGCCAGAACGTCCTGTTTCCAGAGCCCCAGCAGTAACCTCAAAGTCAGAAGACATTGAACGAAGGCTAACGGGAAAGTACGGCCGCCATATCCGTGCCATTGCTCAGAGAACCTGGCGCGCTGAGATGCGAGGTCACATCGAACGGCTGCAGGATGGTGAGCCCACAAGAGACGAGGCTATTTACAATGCTCGCAGCGCAGAAAACGAAGCAGTTGCCACTGAGGCTGAAATTGCACGAAATCTGCTGCAGAAAACTCGAGAGCGTCTGCAAGAACGCATGGAGGATTTCCGACCAGAAGAGGTCTTCGCGCCATGCCATCACATGGATCGCACCAACGGCTTAGAGCTTGTGAAGCATACGACGAACTATGCTGCCGAAGAGATCAAACGAAGAGCAGGACCAGTGGAAGAAAACGTAGACCAAACAGCGAAGTCGACGTCAAAGCTTTCGTCTACTAACCCGACAAATGGCGCCCTTCCAAGCTGCCCACAGCAAACCCACGTAGATCCTATCGAAATCAACTCGGAAGAAAGTAGCCCGGAAGAATCAGAATCAAATGAGGACGACTCTCCGCGAACGAGGTTCGCACCGGCAGTATCAACACACCATGTTACATCAGTCCAGCAGACTGTCACCACTCAGCAGGGCTCCCAAACTGTCCGTACGACTCAAACGAGCCAAATGACACAGACTCAGCAGCAGGCGCCTACAGTGCGGCAGCTGGAGGCGGCTAAGCAACGGGCTGAGACACTGGCTGAAGAGTTGGCCCGCAAGATTGCGATGGAGAAGAAGGAAACAATCGCCATGGAGATGATTGCTGAGGAGGACGCTGCCAATAAGAAAGTTGTTGAAGAGAGGGTTGCTAGGGAGAAGGCTGCTAAAGAGAATGCGGCGAGAAAAGAAGCCGAGCAAAAGGCTCACGAAGCAAAAGCCATCGAAGTGCAAAAAGTTGCCGATGAAGCCGCCAAAGCCGCTAAGAAAGCAGCAATCAAGGCTCAGGAGGTCGCAGCAAAAATTAAAGCCGCCAACCCCAAAGCCACTTCCAACATTATACCAACAATTGAAAAGACTCCTCCAGCAAAACCAACCAAAAAGCAAACCAAGTCTCCAAAAACTCCCAAGGGCAAAACTCCCAAGGGTCAAAAACGCAAGTCACCCTCGCTCGACTCATCTGACGACGACACAGCCGCTAAACCACCACCGAACAAGAAACCCCGTCCTAGCAAAGAACCACCAGCGACATCCACACCAGTCAGACGAAGCCATCGTCTCCGCACAACAACACCCACAACAAAAGTTGAGCTGCCATCAGACGTTAGTGCAACCAGTAGCAGTGAAGATGACAGCGATGACGATGACAAGCCAAAGGGACGCAAAAAGGGAAACAAGGAACCGGGCGGTGCGGGTGACTATGAGCCACCGGGTAGTACGAGGAAGAAGACGCCTACGCGGGGTGCTACGGCGGCACGGGGAAAGGGAAAGGCTACAGGGAAGGGTGGGAAGGCAGTAGGGGTTGCGAAGGGGGAGGGGAAGGGGAAGGGGAAGGGGAAGGGGAGGAAGAGGGCAGTTGATGACGAGGAAGTTGTGGAGAAGGAGCCGGTTAAAAAGAAGCCGAGGAAGGGGAAGAAGGTTGATGGAGATGATGGGTAGATTTTTTTCTGCATTGTGTTGGTGTCGGTGTTGAGTGTATTGATGCTTTGAGTTTTCCAGTGTCTCTCATCTTCGTGGTATTAGGTAGATTCAGACAGTTGTCGAATTGAAGCTGAATATCAAGCTAATTTGGGGCCCTACTGTCTTCTCGATAGGAACTATTACTCTAAACGAAGATGGGTGTCCTGCTGAGTGGAGGAGCCTCCGGTGTTGCATCTCAAGGAGGGACACCGCGACATTACTACCTGCGAAGAAGCTAGTTCTTTGTTTTGTATCTAACAATCGAAGTCTACCTCGAACATGTACCAGCATTCCAGGTTTGTTACAAGGGATCAAAAAGATGGGCTTCTTCGTTTGCTGCAATTCCAGCCAACCAAAAGCTGCGCCACATGCTCAGCTGCATATTTTCCCCCTCACCACTCACCAGGCTGGAATCTTCTACAATCAGCCTTGAACATCTCCCACTGTTTACAAACCGTCTTATTCCTTCACGTTTGTTTCTACACATCACTCGATTCTTGCAACTTCGGACTATTACCCTCAACTACGAACGCAACGATGGCCGGTACACAGGCCCTCCTCGACTGGATCGCAGCACACCCTTACCAAACATTCTTTCACGTCGTCAACGGCGTCGTGCTCCTCACGCCTGCAGCGGCTACCGTGCCATTCTTCAGTGCACTTGGTTTGAGTACGGGAGGACCCGTCGCTGGTCCGTCGTCGCCTACCCAGGGACCCACTGAACTTGACGCTAACAACCTCCAGGCTCAGCAGCAACTTCCATCATGAGCTTCTTCGGCTACGTGCCAGCAGGTGGTATCTATGCGACAGCACAAAGCGCAGCGATGGGTGGGTATGGCGCGAGTATCGCTGCTGGGGCGGCGCAGGCAGGTGCGGTGGTGAGCTCCGGTGCTGCATGGCTGTTTGGACGCAACGGCACTGGTGTTTAGGCGTCCATATGTCAGAATGCACGATCCAGCCTTAAGGTAGCAGAACGTGGAGCGGATGTGGTATGCGTTGCGAGATATGACCAATGACGTTAGGTCGTAGGTAGTACCTCGGCTCGGTTGCTCCTTCAAGCCAAGGTCGATAATTCGACTTATGTGATCAATCATGCGTCTCGTGTAGGTAGGGCGGCTTACTCTCCTTGTGCTATATAGTCTCGGGCGTAGAAGAAACAGCGGCCCACTCATCCAAAAGTCTACATCGTTACAACGAACCGTACGTAAAGTGTACATGCAGCAATGGAGCCACCGACCACTCCACCAGCAGCAGCGGACATCGCAAAACCACTATCCGAATTCCAAAAAATAGGCCACAACACATTTCTTTGGAGCTCCCCATCCTACCTGTCCCAACCCGCAGACCAAACACCACTTGTCCTCCTCTTCGCCTGGAACGCCGCGGCCGCAAAGCACATCGCCAAATACACACTCGCGTACCAAAAACTCTTCCCAACATCCCGCATCATACTCGTACGATGCTACACCCAAGACATGTTCCGCAGCGCCTCTTCCTACAGCTCGTTACTCCAGCCAGTAATGGACCTCGTGGCTGAACACACCAATTCAGGCGGCCAAGTTCTTGTCCATAGTTTCTCAAACGGCGGGGGGAACCAGGTCAACGAACTTGCAAAAACGTGGAAGAACAAGTATGGCACAGTGCTACCAATGCGAGCACAGATCCTCGATTCAAGTCCCACGAAAGGGGAGTGGATGAAGAGCCACGCAGCGATTGCCGCTTCGCTTCCCAAAAACATGTTTTGGGTTTGGTTTGGTGGAGCGCTGGTGCATCTCTTCCTTCTTTGCACGTTTATTGCTGATAAGGTTGTGGGGAGGGAGAGCAAGATGGTGGTTTTATGTCGGCAGCTGAATGATGAGTCGGTGTTTGATACGAGGGTACCGCGGGTGTATTTGTACAGTAGAGCGGATGCGATGGTTGCGTTTGAGGAGGCGGATGAACATGCTGATATCGCCAAGTCGAAGGGATGGGATGTGACGAAGGTGCACTTTGAGAAGAGTTCACATTGTGGGCATGTTAGGGAAGACGAGGGGAGGTATTGGGCGGCAGTTATGGAAGCGTGGAAGAGGGGGCCGAGAGAGGGGTAGAATGGTTAGCTGGTAGAAGTGTCAGTGTGACGTATCGTCCATGTTGAGATGACAGTATCTCGAGGGCAAACAGGTGTATTGTGTATTGAGGCATCTATAATCTAGCTGCGACCAGCGAGAGATAAATGTTCCATAGCAAGCCACAGAAACTAAGGAAGACGATGCGACGCTCGACGGGAATATAGGTCGTGCTGAAGAAATTGGCAATCGGCCAGACCTTGTACGAATCGAAGATGAGACCGAAGAGCTCCTAGTTCATGTATTAGCATTGCACACCGAAGCCCTTCGATGACAGACTATACTCACGTTTCTGAAGTCCTGTACAATCAATGCCACAATCTTGCCCTTCATAATACCGATCAAGATCAAGATCAAGAACATGGACTGGTTCAGCAATGCGCCCATGGTGATACACTGCTTATTGTCAGCATTTCCAACCCCAAAAGCAGAGGACAAGCGACTCACGTCCGTAAACCATTTCTTGAAGATATTCCACCAGTCCCTCACTCTGATCTCTTCTTCCACAATGGCATTGCCTTCCCCATCCCCTTTAAGCATTATGCCCTTCTCCTCTTCACCCTCCCCCACAGCCCTCGTCTGCTTAATTATCTTCCATCCTGGAAACGTGCGCTCGAGCCAATTCTGCCAATGATAATTGATTGGTACGGTGAGTACGACCATGATGGCGAACTGGGTGAAGAGGACACGGTCGAAGACGAAGGGCTTAGATTCGTTCCATGCTTTAAGTCGTTGCGCAATGACGTTGCTGCATGAGTCTATGGCGAGGGCGGAGAGACAAGCCACGGCGATAGGAGGTAGCTTCATCGTTGTGAAGAAGATGTGCTCGATGGCGGAAGGAGCTGGTAGAGGGTAACAGGATGGCGAGATAGTTAAAGATCAGGTAGCAGGACCGATTTTAAGATGCGGATCAGCGAGGCCAAGTAAGCATCGCAGAACGCGGGCGGTTCGGCAGAGTACGTGGGGAAGGTGTCTTGGAACGGAGGTCGCGGAAGTGGAAAGGAACAAGAGCAAGTCGAGACTTGGTATCGCCATCTACTATGCCTCAGGCCCCGTTGCAATGCAACTCCACATTTGTTGATGTTGCTATTGCACGTCTGTTCGGTACGTCTAGGCCTGAATCAGATGGTGGCTTGAGGCACGTCGCAACTGACTCGGCAGCTGGTTTGGTCCGGACGCATTTCGTTCCCCTAAACTCCAAGGCTCCCTCGTAGCTTTCCGTCACTCACTACTATTCTGCTAAGTGAAGAGCTGGCGTCGTTTTTACTGTGTGAGGCTACGCAGGCGTAGCAGAGCTGTCATCGCCGTCCATCGAGCTCTAGTATCTAGGTACATTAGTATCTTGAGAACCATGGGTACCACAAACGTTATAACGATGTTAGATCCATTCCATCGGAAAGAGCAAAAACTCCACATATACTCGACCATAATGAATACAAGCCACGACTAAGAGGATTATACGCATCGCAAGATTCATCACAGCTCCAACGCCTTGATGTCGATCCATTACTGTATAGGAAGGACTTTGCGATTGCCTTCCAAGCAGCAAGTCGCATCTGGTAAGCCCAATCTTAACTCCGACAAGATGGAGTTTAGCTCGTAGTTAGCCTGCGATGAAGGTAAGCATCAGTTGTTTAATCTCCTCTAGTACATCACATCGAGCCAGTATAGCCATACGGCCGTGTGTTGTGCGATCAACTCGGAGCCTATCAGTAGAATGCATGTTTCTGAGGGTGAAGTCGTTCGATGGTTTCAATGCTACGGAGAACTCGCCTGCAATCGCAACCTGATATCTGTACATTCTTGACCTAGACACTGGGGTGGATAACCAAGATTCAATCTCATTCTGTAGGTGTATCGTAAGTTAATAAGCTTCAATGACGTCGTTTTCGTTGGCAGTTCCTCTGTTTCAACATCTCAGTTTTTAACACAAGAGAATCTTTTTTCGCTACGGCATCTACATTGATTCAGACTCGCCTATCAAGTCTTCGTCACAAACATCCTCTCTTTCCCTCTCATCTCTGCTGGTGTTCACCAGCCCGAATCGTACATGTAGGCTAGCTAAATCCCGCTTAACTCCGTCAACGATGACATAGCACCTGCCCACCCTATCATCATTACTCAAATAGCGTCACCGTACAAACCCACCAGCAAATTGTAGTTGCCATCGAGAAAGCATGTGGGTTGCCGTGGACTGGAGTTCTACCGAGGCTTAGAAATCGATTGTTGGTGGACAGTATATGCGAAAGTGTTGCGTCGTCGTACACTGCTGTACATTAGCATTATAACATATCCTCTCGTCATTTGGATCAGACGACAACAATCGTGTGTCGCATCTCTGTTTATACGTTAAACGTCAAAAAGAAGAACTCCAATCATCACCGTCATCATGTCAAACCAAGCAGCGTGGATCCCAGAAGCGAAGGGCAAGCTTCAAGTCAAGGAAGCTCCCATGCCAAAGGCGGGCAAGGGCGAGGTTGTCATCAAGAACCACGCAGTTGCTGTTAACCCCGTAGACTGTGAGCATCCACATATCTACAGCTTACTTGATTGTGCTAATGGGAGTAGGGAAAATCCAGGACTACGGCATCTTCCTGCAAAAGTACCCCAACATCTGCGGTACTGATATCGCTGGCGAGATACACGAAGTCGGCGAGGGCGTTACACATGTTAAGAAGGGCGACCGCGTAATAGGGTTAGTTTTCCGTCTCGTAAGTTGCAGCGAGGCCGCAAACTAATAGCATGGTGCAGGCATGCGTTTGTCCTCGTCAACAACGACCCCGCACATGGAGGATTCCAACTGTATACCGTCTGCAACGCGCTCGTCGTGTCGAAGATTCCATCGGACATGACATTCGCCTCGGGATCAGTCCTGCCTCTCGCCATTTCAACTGCGGCCGCATGCCTGTTCAAGAAGGAGACTCTCGCGCTACCTCTGCCATCCTCCAACCCCTCTTCTACGGGCAAATCAGTGTTGGTATGGGGCGGCTCGAGTAGCGTGGGTGCGACGGCGATTCAGCTGGCTGCTGGTGCTGGCGTAAAGGTCGTCAGCGTAGCGAGCATGCACAACCTAGAGAAGCTCAAGGGCCTAGGCGCATCAGCAGTCTTTGACTACAAGGACCCCAAGGTCGCCCAGGACATCATCGCCGCTCTCGAAGGCACAGAGTTCGCGGGTGTCTGCGACGCCATCAGTACGCCAGATGCTGTGGCTGCATGGACACCAGTATATGAGAAGCTCGGTGGACGTTATGCTACGGTCTTGCACGGTATGCAGGGTCTCCCTAAGGGCATTGAGGGCACGAGTGTCTTTGGCCCAAGTGTTGCGTTGGAGGACAAGTATATTGGCGACGTTGTCTGGGCTCAGTGGGTACCGGAGGCGTTGGAAAAGGGTACGCTAAAGGCTGTTCCAGAACCACTGGTAGTTGGAAAGGGACTGGAGGCTGTAGCGGAGGGGTACAAGAAGCACAAGGAGGGCGTCAGCTTCCGCAAGGTTGTGATTGAGTTGTAACCCCCATGAACGGGTAACTCGCTAGCCCATAGAACGAGCATCGGATAAAGGCATGTCGAATGAGGCACTAGGCGTACTTCCGAGTCATGTCGTTTGTCTGGTTCCTCCAAATGCTTCGTCAATCATTACGAGCACATGTGGATGCTGGCCATCAAGAGAGCCGCTAGCGACCTCGGCGAAACGTACCACCGATCAGGCCCCACTTTAAGTTTTTAGCCTCCTGCGCCTCTTCTTCAGTTTGCGTTCTTCTCTTCTTCAGCTGCCAACCCATCGAGTGCTCTCTCATCCGTCGCGTCTTCACTAACGTCAGTCTATCTGCGTTACATAGTTTCTCCTGTAAGTACTACTCCTCGTTTTCTCCCTCTCTCCCTCCCCTGCACTATGATGAAAAACATTCCACATTCGCAGTTTCCACGCTAGCCATCAATCGAACCTACTTTAGATGGTCAATGAGCGCGAATACCTTCCTTGGATGTCTGATAGGCTTTTCAATCTTACATGACAGCTCTGATATTTTCGTGAGCTTTCGCTGACTTACAAAAGACCTCTTAGATTTCGAACGTCCTCCATTCTTATGCTGCTACGAACAAAGCTCCAGGCAATTCTGCAAGTTGCTCAACTGGTTGCGGTTACTACGTTCTGGCATGGACGCACTTGAAGTCGGAGTTTTGACTAGTTCATTCAATACTCGTATACAAATTAACACCAATAATACCTCCACTCTGCCGCTCCACCTTGACGATTCTCCATCATACTGCTACGCCTTATCTCTCGTTCGGTCCTTCGTTACAGTCTTGCCCTTGGGTCTTTACAGGAACGTCCTCTTTGTAATTTTATGCGGGTATAACATTTGCTTTGCTCTCGAGTAGAGATCGCTTAGAGCATGAAGAAGGTGAAGAGACCAGTCATACCTGCGAACACGGCGCTGCCAGAGAGTCGGGATGCGGCACCTGTCGACGGAGAGGGGGAAGGTGACTCGGATGATGAGGTACTGTTCTCGGACAGGCGACCACCGGAGCCGGCGGTCGATGTAGGTGACACATTCTCAGTAGCCGCCTCAGAAGCGTTTTTGAAAGCATCGAGAGTGTTGGGACCGGAAGCCCTAGACGATGTCAGTCAAAGCAAGCGTTTTCAGGAGCAGTGAAGACTTACGGTGGGTTGATAACACCAACCATGCCATTTTGGCAGTGCATACCTTGTGTGCAGTAGAACCATACAGGCGCCGAAGCGTTCTTGACCTCGTATGTGAAGGTTGTAGGAGCTACAGCCGCCGTATCGTTTGTTGGAACGAAGCCTGACCAGAAGCCATTGTCCATAGGCTGGCAAGGGTTGGCGAAGGTAGCCTGAGCGACGGAGTGGTTCTTGGGCCAGAACGAGAAGGTGACGGTGTCGCCCTCAGCGGCCTCGAGGCTGTCGGGCTTGAAGACAAGATCACCAGTCTTTGTGCCGACAAGGACTTTGTGATCTGCTGCGAAGGCAGCGCTGGCCATGGCCGAAGCAGCGAAGATGGTGGAGAAAAGCATTCTGATTGGTTTGTTGGAAAAGCGACTAGCTCGTTTTGATGATTTAGATAATGCGGGAAGAAACGAAGGTAGTCTTGGTGTGTAATCGGTAGTGAGAAGTGAGAAGTGAAGAACGGGGACCTGCCTGCCGAGCAACGTGATCATATTTGCGTCCATTTTATAATACAAAGAGAAACAGTTGCCGCCCGGTGAGCTGATGAGTCGATATACGCATCCCATGGCATAACAGCTTCGAGACCTCAGGCGTCGCGAAGGCATGCTTTCTTGACGCCTGACTTTTCGAAGCGAGATCTGGGGAAACAGGGCGGTCAATGCAATGCGCTGCTACTGGCCATGCTTGCCATGGGCGCTTATATCGAGCCACTTGCCGCTCGGGTTCGACCATTTCTTACCTTAGGCTGTTGTTGTGGCTGTATGAGAGCCAAGACGAGACCCTGATTTCCAAGGCAAACGTGTTTCTGGTGAAGGGATGAAACTTGGTGTTGAGCGCTGATGGAACACAACAAGTTTTAGACCGCGTGCACGGATCTCGCCTTCTCACCCGTCGCTTCCACATTGACTGCCGTGACAGCGGATGCCTACCGCCGTGACTAGGGATGCTATCTTGCCGTCATCTTACAATTATTGACTTTTAAAACCACGCCTATTCTGTTAGGCAACTAACATGGTTAATAATAGCAATAAGTTTAGACTAACAGCAAAAAGATAGGCTTATTAAGGTTATAAAAGCTAAGGTCATAATTTATATTACAATATTACGCGTCTTAATATATATTATACTATATATAATATAAACTTCCGTTATGTTGTTACATGTAGCCTTACGTGCAGCATTATTTACCCTCAATAGTTAACGATAAACAACGACGACGGACATCTGGCCTTTGTGTCCGCCGAGGAGAGTCCTCCATACGAGCCTATACGGTTCGCGAAACGTGCGGCAGCGTCCACAACTTCCGGTGCTGACCTCAGAACGGTGCTGCTCCACGTCTTCCGGCCGAAACAGATCTCACAATGTTGCATCTGGCATCTTTCTCCATTGCATAGATCGCGGTGACAACTTGGCTAAGTGTTTAATGCTTGATGCCATCGGTGTTGGAGTATAAGAGTGATTCATTGATTCTATGGAGGAGGTTCATTATATATGTATCACACTAGTGATAGAAGGGCAAGCACCAATAACAACACATGAGATAGTTCCTTACACCGACAATCGGAGGCGTCAAAGCGTTCGGCGGTCACAGTTTGTCCCAACAATCTTACACTTTACCGTGGCCATGTTCAATCTCCACTGTTACGAGAGCGTGGCCGAGTGTTACGTAGTATTACTTGTGTGTTGAGCACTGAGCAGGCTGCCCGTGTCATGACGGAAATTAACGTTGCTGATGTGAGCACTACCGCAACAGCCAACTAATCCAACTACGCACTTCTCTGAGCTTCAGCTGTAGCTGCAGCATGGTACAACTACAACGCAATAACGGTCTATAGTCAGATCTCGTATTCGTCGACGTAGCTTAGGTTACTGTCACTTCAGAGGCCATACTCAGTGCTCTGCCTTGTTTCGGTTACAACACCAGGCCTAACTCTCGTGATACAACTTTATAGCGCACAAGTCCCAGTGGGGTGCAGTACTGTACTATTCTATTGATCCCTGTCTGTAGCTACCTAGTATGGCACAACGATGGTCACCTCACGGGCTTTTTCATGGTCTGCTAGACCCTTTACAGCTAGTGCAAGCCTCTCCCGCTGCTAGTCTCCGCATCAACTCTCGTATTTTTTGGCGCTATAAGCTCAATCTACTGTGAAGACCGCTATTCCATGGTCATCTGACTTGACCGTTAAAGCTAGTGCTGTGGAAATGGGTCATTCCGTGATGGTGCTCGGACTCGCTCTACGTTTCCCTGCACAACTGCCGTTGTGACGGAAGACGAGGTGGAAGCCTCGGGTTGTAAAGTGGAGGCTTCGTGGTGGCGACGGGTATAAAGCATGGTGTCCTCGCAGCAGTAAGAAAGTCATCACCATCAACCTCTCAGTCTCCAATAACCCACGTTCCGCCACACATCTCCATACTTCAAACCTCTACCATCTACTATCAACACCATGCATTTCTCCAGTGCCATCTCAGCTGCCATCCTTGGCTTTGCTAGCCTTGCTTATAGCGACCCCACCACTGGTCAGTAGCATCACAGTGACCTATTGAATATCCTGTCCTAACCTTACGCAGTCACGTACAGTGATGCTTACAGTAATCCCAACCAAGCAGTGAATAGATTCGCCTGCTACGACACAGCAAGGGGACTCTTAGCAGGGCACGACTGGCAGACTCCAAGCGCCATTCCCAAATATTACGGTGCATGGTCGAAGGCAGTAGTAAACACCGACACCGTACGTGCAGTTACACTTTCCCCTTTGTATTCATCATCTAACCGTATATACCAGTGCGGATCATGCCAAGCCATCACCTACAAGGACAAAATGGTCTACATTCGCGTTGTCGACAACAGTGGTGAAGGTTTCGTCATTTCCAAGGCAGCCCTGGACGAGCTCACCGGTGGCCAGGCTCAGGTTCTTGGCCGTATCGATGCTACATTTGCTCAGGTTCCTAACACTCACTGTGACGCGTAAAGCACTGCGCTCTGGCTAAGACGATAACATGAGGAGGAGGGTTCACGACAAGCATCCTACAATGTTTTATGCGGGTCTTGTGCATAGCGTTCCTCACTGTATGCGGTGGCGTTTATATACACTCCTTGATTAAGTGATAGTCAATGTTCAATGCAAATCTGCCTGCTATCAAAGAATTTCTATCCATATGAGAAGTTACCCTATTGTCGCTTTCCGATTTCTTGGTAACGGGGCAAGACAATTAACCCGCACAGTTTTTTTTTTCACGGTGATTTTCTTCTCCTGTTTCTCTACTGTAAATGCTCCTGTTTCTCTACTGTAAATGTGTGCCGTTGGTACTTACTATGCCAAGGAAAGATGAACCTTAGCTTAGTCGTACCTCTCGGATTAGTAACCATTACCTGTTACACTTCCTTTGGGGGTTAACCGATTTCACAGCCTTTCCTCATCCGCGCCGCATGGGTACTCGGTTGCGATGATGGAGAATTTGGGAGACTGGGGCTTTTCAACTGCTCTAAATCTTCCTGTAACCTGTATTGCTGCGACATGTGGGGGAAAAGCGTTGCATTGCTACAGTTTTTCTAATGTATTCCAGAGGGGAGAAGGGGAATACTAGATTTAATCACGCAGATACTTGCAGAATTTGTGAACGTGGTATGAGCATTCATACATGATATTCTATCTACTGACTCTCATCGAGGATCCTCGTCATATTCCTATGAGGCCAAAACGCTTGGTGGTATATCGCTATTCGCAAAGGAGGGGTCATCTTCACGATCACCAAAACGACTTTTATTTAAGAAAAGGAGGTATTCGTGTCCCAAGAGTACCGAAAGCTACGCCCGCATAGCCATGCGCCCGTGACATGATATTAGATAGTTTATGCAAGCAAAACTGAGACGTCGATGTGGTTGACCATCTCGAAAGAGCATAGGGGTTTAACGAGGTGTTGAAGCAAGTAGTCGGCCAAGACTTCCACTGGCGATCGATGGCTCAGGAACTGGTGACTTGGCATAGACTATCTCGCCTTCGATTGTACTAGTCGACGTCCTTGATATAGAAGCCGCCGACTTGTGCGAGTAGGACTTTGGACTCGACGGAGCCGTCACCGGGGTAACAAGGTCAATTGACTTGGCTCCATAAGACCCGCTATGCGACGGCTTAGTCCTAGGTGGAAGAGGTCGCGTAGTGGCGGGTGTATATGGAAGCGAATAGCTCACTGAAGAGGCTGGGGTGTGTGACAGCGAAGGGGCGGCGCTATAGGTGATTTGTGAGGTGGAATTACGGTTGTAGCGGGGTCGAACGGTATCAGGGAAGTAGGCGGGTGACTGGAATTTGCGCAGGTATTTTGATGCTTCCGAGTCGAAGCGCTGATACCGGTCGGCGCTGTTGTCGTCTGATGAGATGTCGGAGAAGGCACATGATGAGCGTTTTGACTCGGGCTGAGTGGGGGAGCGTTGAGGGACAATGTCGCGGAAGGCAAAGTCGTCAAAAGTGAAATTGGCAAACGGCGTGGTTGGCGGTGAGTAATGATCGTATGAATAGGCAAGGCTCTTCTCGGTGTCCTTCTTCTTGCAGCTACATGTGCATGTTAGTGGATGGTCTGTGCATGACAGGGTGGGTGTGTGCCATACCTTTCTGAGCAGTAGAGCACTGAGTTGCTGGGAACAATAATTTGCTTCTCGCAGACGGTGCTACAACAAAACATTAGTACACGGTGGTGGGAGGTTCATGACGACAGCATACCAGTAGTTCAAGAAGCTAACGGCCATTGAGTCCTCGTCTTCGTCCGATTCGACCTCCTTGTAATGAACGACTTTGGAAGCGGTTTTGCTTCCGTGGGAATAAGCCCGCTTTGACAGAGGCCGAGAGGGCCGTGCGTGCGCAGGTTGCGACTTTTTGGATGAATGAGACGGGTGACGAACGTGATGCGTGGCCATTATGGATGCGGATGAACTTTAAAAGCCTCACTCTAATAATCGCGCACGGTGCACGAGCTTGTTCCAGGGCTGAAGTCGGGCAGCGAAGAAGCGGTGACACAGGCCGCCGAGTTACCTGCTGCTGATACGACAGAATGTTCGTGCGTGGTTTTGTTCAGGATCCTTATCGCTTGGGTTCTGCGCCACTGTTTTAGCCAGGAACACTATCGTGCACGTCTAGATCGCGACGAGTGTTTGGTGGAGAGCAACACCAATGCAACACCAAGGAGATGTAGACAGCAAACTTACATGAACAAGATCAGGGGAGGGGTGACTTTGGAAGGGAGGACAACGACAGGTCCCAGTGCTTTCTGATAGGTCCCAGTGCTTTCTGATAGGCCCCAGTGCTTTCTGATAGGCGCTGCAGTGTATTTCCGGGGATGGTGATGATAGGGGCGGCGAGAAGCAGCAGTGAGAGAGAGAGCGAGCAATGCCGAGTGTTTCCACGAGACAGGCGGCTTCCAGCGGCAGGAGAACAAGCAAAGTATCGGACATCGATAAGAAGACGAGCGAGGGGCTGTGGTCAATAAGTAATTACGAGGCCGGTGCCTACGACTTCCGGCGTGCAGTTCTAGAACACGGTTGACGACGACGGATCCAAAATGCGGTCGGGATAGGGTTGCGCGTGTGGGCATGATTCGTGATAGCCATTAACATGGAGCCATTGATATCATCCAGCACGCCATGCCGGCGCCGATTCCTCACCACCACCCCCACCCCCACCCATCACGGTGCCTTGCTCCAACTTGGTTTTTCCCGTTGCAGCCACAGCGGGCATGTTTCGCAATCCTGCTTCCTTGGCCGTCGCAGCGTTGTGCACAGAGACGCCGTATGCGTCGTGTTGCAGCGAATTGCGCGAGCAAGCATGCACACGGCAACACTACAAGGTCCACGTTCTTGTGCGCTTCGGTACAACTCGCAGCGGGTACCATGCTACACACCACTGTCCATTCGGGTGCGTATCGCTGATGTGGCACTGTCACATCTTCTTTGTGTTGCGAGCTCTCTCAACACAATGAAGCCATATTGCGTGTCTCGCAGCCTTCTTCATCCGGTAATCCGGCGCGGCCCCTCTTGCAATCAACTCACCACTCCACCGTCCAACTTTGAATAGCGTTTCGCAAGCTCACAAACTTCACCAGTCGGCTTACGAGCCGCTATACATCGTGTTCGTTCCTTGTCGATAATTCGCATGTCTAAAGCACCCTCCGCCTGAGCGACTTTTGACTGTGCATAAGTAGATGCGGGTCTATTGTCTGCTCGCCTAACTCTATTCTAGCGGGCCGCGCAATAAAAAGAGCCAACCGGATCTTCCAAAGGGCCCTCACCGTCTCGTCGACGATCGTGAATCATCAGAAAATCTCTTAGGCCCGAAATCAGACACCTTTCCATGTGCAGCAACCCACGATCGTCAGGGTGTGTGTATGTGTGTGCGTGTGTGTACCCGCCGTACAAGTCTAGCCTTCATGTGTCGGTCAAGAATTTTCTCTCTCAATACCACAGGTCTCAAACAGAAAACGCGTCGTCCATGGATTGCCCTTTAGTGATACGCCACAGTTGGATCGGGGTTGAAGTTGGATAAAACGGCCCTTCCTGTTGATGTTCAGGCACCAGTGGGCAATCGACTCGCTCGAAACTGAAACGGTTCCGCTCTACCCCACAAAAGTCAGCAACAACTCACCGGATGTCATAACATGGCCAGCAAAACAAGATGTGGAGAGACCCACTACACGCGTTCAGAAAAGTCTCGAACGTCTGCTCGTTGCGAATCGTAGCAGATATCAGAGCCTCGAGTGCCGGATTCATGTCAAAGAATTCTCTCAGGGTCGAGACCAAACGCGGTATGACGGACTGGTCGTATGTCTGCGATGTTGTCAAACCCACTTGTCTGCGACGATGCAATGGCGATGGCTTACGACGTCTGCTCCCATCACAATATCTGGCACTTCCATGCCATAATCTTCGGAAAATGTCGTCGCGCCGATGGGATAGCCCCACTTCAGTGCCGCTGTGCGCATTTGGCCCTGGGACTTGTCATCCACATCAAGTCCGTTGAAAAAGAGATTCGTTTTGATGGCATCGACAACGGCCTCGTCGCCATCTGTAGCAACGACGCCAGCAGTTCCCAGGTGCTTTGCGCAAAGGATGGACAGCATGCCAGTTCCCGCGCCAAGTTCAAACAATCTCTTCCCGTGAACGGATGATCGGCCATTCTCGGACGTGAGATGCGATCCGAGCAGTAACGCGGCTTCCCACGTCCTAAGACCAGTCGTTCCGGACGATGAAATGACAGATCGTGCTTCTAGCAGCGTCACTGTGCGCTCGCGCAATGCGCTGTCGTCATATAATTGCTCAGGGTAAGAGTACGTCACAAATGCTTTTTGTTGAGCCGCGTCGGCTTCCGAGGGCAGATCAGCAATAAGCAGAGTAGTCATTGCTTCCATAATATCATCTGAGATTTCCTACAAACAGGACGACGAGAAAGGTCAGCACATGCTGGGACGTATCTTTGCCATTGAAAAAAGGCTACTGCAACATGATGTATGGCTGAGCTACAATGGAAGCGAAGCAACGGTGAAGAGATAGGAGACCATACATCCTCCTCCGGGTCAGTGATCGACCTCTCGAGTCTTGCGACAAGTTGTTTTAGTGTCCTTAGCTGATAGCGGTCCGGAGGTGGTGAAGCGATATTGGCCGTATCGAACAGGTTCTTGAACAGCCACGACTGCACTTTCGGCGCTTTCAGTATCGTATCATCTGGCCACCTCAACTCATGAGGCTCTACCAGCTGGAAATACTGGCGTTGCAGTATGCGCAACTGCGAAACGCTGCGTAGGTCGTCCATTGTGATTGAAGCTGTTTGGCTCGAAACCGTAACCCCAGTATTTGCAAAGCGCTTCAAGATCTCTAGTGGCCCAGTTTGACATTTGGCGAATGTGAAGATGTTCCAGTTTCAACGCGCCAACTTGATGAGGAGAAGGGTTTCCCAGAACGTGCTTACCTAATTTTGCAGCGGGGCGCCTTGGCAGTCTAAGCGAGCAGGCGCACCGCCGACCGCCGACACGACGAACGCAAATTCGACATCTCCATCTTGCCGCCAGCTAACTACAGGTAATCGACAACAGCAAGATCGATCTCTGTCCAGTACGTTCATTACCGAACTGCCCGCCATATCGCACTTGCGAACCACGTCTAATCGCCGCGTTGTAGGTCGAATCTTCCCAACATGGCCGACTCTCAAGTTACTCTGCGCACGCGCAAGTTCATCCGCAACCCTCTCCTCGGACGCCGTCAGATGGTCGTGTAAGTGCAGGAACTGCCGGGCACGCAATTGCGGAGGATTGAGTCTGACGGGATTAATACAGCGACGTCCTCCACCCCAACCGAGCGAACGTTTCCAAGGACGAGCTCCGTGGCAAGCTCGGTGAGCTTTACAAGGCCAAGAAGGACGATGTCTCCGTCTTCGGTTTCAAGACACACTTTGGTGGCGGCAAGAGCACTGGTTTCGCTCTCATCTACGACAGCGCCGAGGCCATGAAGAAGTTCGAGCCCCGCTACAGGCTAGTACGCTACGGCATGGCCACCAAGGTCGAGAAGGCCAGCAGGCAGCAGCGTACGTCTTCCCCGGGTCTACACATACTGCCGCGACTAGGGCGATGGATATGGATGATGGTACACGACACATACTGACTGGATAACAGGCAAGCAGCGCAAGAACAGGATGAAGGAGTTCCGGGGCACAGCCAAGACCAAGGGTGGTGCGAAGAAGGACAAGAAATAAGCGGGTGCACACTGATGATGACTACGAAGGTCATGGCTGGAGTCGATTGGCGGTTTCTCCACAACTACTGGTCCACCTGGTTCTTCATCATGGTGGATACGGAGTTGCTTCTGCGGGCATCGGCATGTATATCTACGAGCGCCTGAAAAACTCTTGCGGATGGGAACGACAAGACGGATGGCGTTTGAGATCAATTGTCTGCTAACCATCAATGCATATCATGGACTTTTATGATCCTCCAATTATTTTGCCACTTACCAAGATTTCGAGTATTTTCCTTGGGCTACTTTATCCCGTGCGTACTACAAGGTCGCCTTCTTTGCCTCCACCGTACCCACCCCAGGTGACCCAACCCCGACAGGCCGTCCATCTTTCTCCCTTGCCGCCATCCACTCCCTATTCTTAATCTCTTTGGTACTTAAAATAGCTCTTGCGTTCCTCTCCAATCCCTCATCCCTGTCGTTTCCCAGCCCCTCAAACCCATGAGCAGCATGCGCCCCAACATCCGCCGCGACCTGTGCTTCTAGATTCCGCTGTCGAGCGCGCAGTTGCTGAAGTCTACTAGAAGACGAAGAATGCGCCACAGGGGGACGTACTAAAAAGGAGTAGTTTGGCGACATCACGCAACACCAAAACATCAAAAAGACTAGGAAGCCGAAGGGCAAGACGAGGCCGACAACCAGCCCGATCGTTGCGCGGGAGGATAGTCCCATATTTTTTTAAAAAAAAATTTGCGCTACGCAGAGATTGCGAGTTTGTTTTACAATGCCCTGGCTGTACCAAGTATGGTAGTGCGGTTAATAAAACGATTTCCGGTAAGAGGTAGGTCCACGTCGCAGAGTTGCCAAGTGCCGATGATGGGTGTAAAGGGACAGGTGAGGAGAGGAGTGGGTAAGAAGGACGGGGATGCATGGGCTTTTTTTTTGGATGTAGATGTAGTGACCGTAATCAGTCGCCTACGGTAAAGGAAGTGGTTAGTGTCATAATTTGAATTACTACTCTTTTTATTCAATACAGATGCGTGATCGCTCAAGTGATGCTTCGCCAAGTGTCGACTGACAATTGATCGCACCGGTAATTACTGCTCCCGTGCCTCAAAGTGCTCAGGTTGCCTAGGGTATTCTTCAGAGGGTTGTGGCGCAATATTCTCGACTTCCGCCTTGGCTTCTTCCCAAGCGGCCTTGTTTCGTTTTGCCCAGTCGATGTGACATTGAGCGAATTCCATCTGCATTTGTTATTAGCCACATTCGGGGAAACGAACTTGAGGCCGTGACATACCATGTAACGTCGTAGATCATCCTCCTTCTCGCTCTGGAATCTCCGCAGGTCCTTCATCACGCCTGAACTTGCGTCTTTGGTATCTTTCTCGGCGACAGTCAGGGCTTGTTCGAGCTGTGCGTTCGTTAGCACGTCCAAACCTCACGGCCTTTAGCATGTCAAAACATACCTGCACCATACTATCCCTTGTCTTGCCGATCTGGTCTCTCCGTGTCTTCTCAGGGTCTACATCTGCCATGCCCCTAAAAGCGTGTGTGATTGACCCAAACAGCTTGTTTGTGACAAAGTTCCCACTTGCAGTCTTTTTATGCAGGCTGCTAGGTGATGACTGGCTATCAGGTCCACCCTGCGCGCTAGACGGTGTGTCACCATGTGTGGGTGGGAAGTCGGAATCAATGGACGCCCTATCTTCCTCTAATCTTCGCTGTTGCTCCGCTTCACCACTGCTGCGCTGTGAGCTGTTCGATGCGGCGCGACTTCGAGGAGGCTGATGACCGACGCCACTCAGATGTTGTTCCAGTCGTTTTGATTCTGCTTCGCTGCGTTCGAGCGATTCGAGTAGATTGCGCTTCTTCTCCAGTTCATCTTTGGTCATGTCCTCCTGTATCCGCTTGAGCACCCGATATCTCAGTGTAGAACGTACGACACCGGCGAATTGTGCGCTCTCGCGCATAGGCTCAGAGAAACCTGCGCTGAGAGACGAAGAGAGTTCGGTCGTGGCGATATACGTAGAGTCGACAGCTTGCCCCGTTTTTTCTATGGCCGCGGCGAGTGACTGAGTCTGTTCGGAAAGCGAAAAGGCGTTGAAACGAGCGCCCAGATCCGCCATGTCCTCTCCCCAGTTTCCAAGATGCATGAGCAACCGTCTGTTGACCTTCTCCATTGGTCCCTGTAGCAGGTGCTCTAAGTCTTTCGATGAGTTCTCGAAGCTAACAAAGTACGGATCTAGCTCTTCTTCCGACATGTCCCGCGTCTCCGGAGGGAAGCGACCGAAGATTGCAGGACCTGGTGTTGTGTGCGCGGCTACTGAGGATAAGGCTGCGTTGTTGGCTGGTGATACGGGTGTACCAGAGCTAGATGTCGCGCCGCCTGACTTCAGCTTTGCAGAAGATGAGGGAACTGGAAGGTAGCTGTGCGCTTGGGAAGGGTTCGCAGGATCGAGCGGAGGTGCCTTGAGAATCTGCTTGGGAATATTAGAGACAGGCGGGCTGTTGAGCACGTCGTTCTATCGACACAGGTTAGTTCAATGCTTCCATACTGTGAGAAATGAAAAAGCTCACCCAGCTTGTGTATGGATCGAGGAACCTCCAGAATACGCCATCTTCCAATATATCTTTCATCTTCCTGCACCTGTTCAAAAAGACAGCCAACATGCGCTTCCGCAGTTCTATGATGCCGGCGTCTTCCTTTGCCTTTGTCGGCTTCGCGGCGTAGTCGGCCATGGTATGCTTCTCGGGTATCGGAGGTACGATGAGCGTTGGGTGTAGTCTGACCAACTCGGCGCGTAACGATGCGAACTCGGAGTATCTGCGCTTTACTTCGAGGCCCTACTAGCGTGTTAATTCCATGAGTTCCCCATCTTTCCGGCTTAACGTACGCCGCAATTGATGGTGTACTGTATGTAGTTGACACCGTCTTTCCCCGCGCTCGTGATCAACACAAGTTGGTCTGGGTGCTCGTACAGCCATTGTTCCACGCGCGCATCGTACCCACCCTTTTTGGGCGCCTTTGGATCTGCATAATCTTGTTGTTCCTCGTTGTAGTCGACGTCACTCAGGTCCCGCTGAGAGACATACTCGGGCGACTCTTGAGTGGGGGACGAAGCATCAGAGGGCGGAGTCGCGGGACGGTACGGGACTTGGTCATGTCAGCTGATGATGCTGGCGATTGCTTCAGATGGTATGTAGAAGCCTTACGGGCAGCAGGCGAAGCTAAACCAGGAATATCTGACGTGTTGGAATCATGGCGGGCAAAGGATCCATACGGATTGTTGTCCTCGTCGTCCCACATGTCGTTGTTGTAGTCGTCGCGCTCACTGATGGGAATTTATGGTGGCTCTTATAGTAAAGCGAGCGAGGTCAAGCAGCAGCAAATGTGGATGTGGAGTTGTATGGCCTGTACATGTTGAAGCTCCAGGCTCTCACGGCAGTGGCAGTGACGTTGGGCTTGGTCCAAGCTCACCCCGTCAGCCACGCTTGCTGTTCCAGGCTCTGTGACATGTGCTTGCCACAAACAAACTCCGATTTTTTTTATTTTGCCCCAACAGCATTGTTCACTGTACTGTATACAGACATATGACATACGCCGGTCCTTTTCAGCCAAAGGTTGCAGATGCAGGTGTAGGTGTGTCAGAATGCCAAGTAGAATGAATGCACAAGGCGGCATCGATGGTGCTAAGAGGCCATCGCAAGTAATAATGACAAACAGTTCCAAGTACAGACGCAACCATATACGGTACCTGATCTCAGTAGAGCTTACTATCAGGTAATCCCAGGTTGTAGAGACTTTCGAGCTTGAGTTGAGCGTCCAGAAGCCTTCAAAACGTAAAAGTCCATTTCAAACCTTACTCTTTGCTATCCGCAACATACTGTTGTGTCCCATCTACTTCTTCACCTTCTAGAGCGCCCGTGATCGTACCAAAATTCTCATCATCAAAGAATCCTTCAATAGATGCCATCTCTTCAAACGCCAGCTCCCTCTCCGCGCTTATAGGTAGTATCCGAACCGGCCAGAAAAGACATAAGCCGTAGTGAACTAACTCGTCCATTAGAAGTGATAGTAGAAATCCAAGCTTTTACATGTTCTTGCTAGCCTCCGCTACAGAGTCAGGATCCAAAGACCCTGTTACACCATGGACGGTGAATGCAACCCCAGCCACCCAAGCAACCAGCATGCCCAAGTTCCAGCCTTTGTAGTAAGAGTATGGAATTTCAAGTGAAGCTGTATACAGCGAGGGAACGTGGAAATTGCCTTTCCGAACGAACCATTAGTCGATAATCATGTATGCGCAGATTGGCATCAGGAAGACGGTGTAAGATCCAAGGAACGTGAGGAACGACGTCGCGGAAGCGATTATCTTCCATGGGACGAGTAAAGGTGCCAGAATTGCACAAATCACTTGATCTCGCACGATGATCAATCAGCGAGGGAAAATTCCTGTAAGATCGGCGCCAACGGGAAGTGAGTTGCTACCAGCGTTGGTGACGAGTACAGCGAGCATCATACCGAAGGATGCGAATACCATTCCTGCTTGAGCGCCAGGAGTCCAATACTGACCCAATATGGCGTCGTAGAGATCGCATATCTTCCAATAGCTCTTACCAAGGACCTGGATAGCCGCTGCACTCGTCGGAGTACTCAAGAACATGACCAGCACTTGCTGATGAATATACCTATACCCTGGCTCCACGTAACGTTGCCGTTTGAATGTGCCACAGTTAACATGACGTAGTTGATGGCTTGGATCATCAGCCAGATAAAATCTGAACCCGAAGCTGCGTCTGCTTAGTTGTATAGTTGAAGCTTCCGATCTTGCCTCCGTTGGCACTGATTACTCCACCGATTACACTGAAGAGCGCTATCGTCGTATATACAGCTTTGACGACGAAGAGATGTCGAAGCACCGTTGGAAGAATAAACATAACCGGCATTTGTGCCTATTAAGATTAGCATAATTCCCTAGAACTAGATTTGAACGGGAGAAGAAGGAAGCTACGCACCATCCAAGACAAGAAGAAGCTCAGCAGGTCTCTACCCGAGATTCCCGCACTCGCTGGGAGGTAGTTCGGGATGTTCTTGTACCCGCTGCCAAATATATCACGCATGAAAACCGAAGTGATGAGCCCTCCATAGTACGTCTGCGTCGCGAAATAGATGATTACTACTACAGCTCGCGCAAGAACGTACAAACTCGCTCCCCTCACACCAGCGGCAGCGCGGACATAGACTGGAAAGCCAAGGAAGTACTTCATAGCGCCGCTACTATTGAGCACCACCAGGACAGTAAGAATGACTGAGCCGATCACCGCGGCGATCATGCCATGCCACCAAAGTAGGCTGATTGAGATTAGAGATGCACCCAATTTGTAGAAAGAGGCGCTAAATGACATGATCAGGTAGGAGGCGAAGTAGTGCTGCCATCTCCATTTCCTATCCGCTGCACCTTGTCAGTCAGAAGGATTACGGAATCGGAGCACCATCAGACTTACCATATGGGCTGGGGAGGAGATGTTGGTTATATCGTACTTCTCCATGATGGCTTGTAGTTTGCAGTGTGCCGTTGAGTGATGACGGAGAACTGAATGCTACTTAGCCTTGCTGTAGAAAGCGCGAAATCGTAGTCATCTGGCAATGATACCCAGATCTACATCAGTCTGGACACCTATCTTTCTCGCGAAATGCTCTGGGGCATATAAAACCTGTTCATTGCCGAAACGGATTGCACATCTTGCCGCAATAGTAGCCAAGTCGTGTTGTCAGGCAGGTAACTATCTCTACTAGAATTCGAGGTGTTGGAAAGACGGCATAGAGCTCGGTTGATAAGGCGATAACACGTCGGTATCAAAGAAGCCAAGACAGTGAGAGATGGAGCTGAGCTAGTGCGTTGACTACCGGTAACCCTGATGAGTGCTAGCGTGGTGTGCGTCTCCGATAAGGTGCTTCGTGACGATCTGTTGGGGACACTGCGCAGAACAATGATGACATCGTCATAGCTTGTCCCCTGTACCAACAGTATAGCTCGCGCCGCTGATCCAATTCACAAGAGCTGTATGTGGATGTTGTATTCTCATGCTCACTTCATTAAAACTTACATGCTAACGATCTACGAACCACTGGTCTTTGACCTGGGCTTGTACGGAAATGTCTTGCGATAGTGATTCGCAATACCTCTGCGAGTCGCGACTCGAACACCTTCCTTCTGTGAAATATACTTCATGAAGTTCCTCAAACTCTCTGATCTTCCCGGCCTACCAGCTACCCTTGAGTGCAGAGGAATTGCCATTATCTTACCACCCTCCCTGTGCAAGCAGCCGAATATGTCCTTGAGGTACTGCTCGTATATTGACGACCGCTCCTTCGCCGCCCCCTATCCATTTAAGATACCCACCTACCCATGCACAAACAACTCCAAGGCAAGAACTTCGCCACAATCACCGAGTCCCTCTCAACCCCAACCCTAGATCCACGAGTAATCCAAACATTCCGCACAGCAGTCTCCAAATACACAGACCTCGGTGCCAGTCACCGAAATCTCCATACCCCTTCACTCCAAAGGCGCAGCAATCTGGACCGGCAAATCAAAAGTCGGCGGTTTCCTCGCCAAACCCACTGGCCCATTCGGACGCCACGGACACCAGATGCTCGATCTAAACTTGCTGCCGCACCCCATAGGACAGGAAAATTGGAACGAAGCATGCCCGTCCACGAAGAATATCTACTAGAACGGCCTACTACGCTACGCAAAAGTTTCCAAACCTCCTCGCCAAAGCAACGAATCTGTCTCGGCAGTTGCGCGATGTGTATGATGCAGCGCTGCAGCAGTACGATATCTTGCTTACGCCTACCCTACCGTATGTGGGGACGAGCCATGCGGGCGTTGATGCGACGCCGCTGGAGCAGGTTGCGAAATAGATTGGATTGACGTTTAACACGGCGCCGTTTAACCAGAGTGGGCATCCGGTGTTGGAGGGACCGAGGGTGGAGGAGGGCATCAGATTACCGGTGAGTATGCAGAATGCAGATTATTGGGAAGTGTGGGAGGAAGTGAGTATTATGAGGCAGCGTTTGCGTGGGAGAGGGGGAATGATTGGAGGGGGTCTGGTCTAAAATGCAAGATTCTGTTTGACTGAATAAGTAAATACAAAGACATGATGCATGTACGATGTTACGTTACGCTCTAAAACTCATCCTTGAGGTTACCAAATCGTCGTGTTACCGTGGAGGTGGAACACCCTGCTCTCTAAGCTGTTCCTGATCACCCTCCAATTCAGCTTGTCCACTTGCACTATCCTGCCTCTGCCTCATCTTCACTTCTTCCTTAATCTCATCTGGCCTCTGCAAACCCCGATCCTTGATAAAAAAGCACCCTAATAAACACAGGCCCATGAACGGCACGTTCATAATGAATACCGTCCGACTCGCCGTCGCATACGCCCGCAATATCTGAACTATCTGTCGCGGGTCTAGTAACTCAAAGTCCGGAGTATCATAGGAAGAAAGTGCTAAAGAGTGAAACTCTGCAGGCATAGCCTTATGCAGAGAGTTCTGCAATGCAGCAGCAGAGATGGCGAGACCGACTGCACCCCCGAGACTACGTATAAAGTTGCGATTCGAAATAACGACTGCGCGTTGTGCTTTCGTGCAGTGTGCTTGCAAGGCAATAAGTACAGGCTGGAAAACGGCGCCGATTCCTAGTCCTTGGATGAAGAGAATGATGACCATGGTCCAGATGGGTGTATCGAGGTTGAACATGCATGTCAAACCTACGCCTAGGGTCCAGAGGAAGAACCCTAGCCAGATAATCTCGCCGTAGCGTTCGAAGCGCGAGATGTATTGGCCGGATATTATGGAGGAGATTGTTTGTGAGGCGGTGATGGGCAGCATTAGGGATGCTGAGATGAGGGGTGAGAGGCGGCGGGCGTTTTGGAAGAACAGGGGTAAATAGTAGGTTTGCGAGTAGGCTACTATGCCGAAGAGGAAGTTTTGGAGGAGCATGATGGATACGGGGCCGGATTTGAAGAGGGATACTGTTTGAGGTTAGTAGCGGTTCATGGGGGTGGGATAATGGGTGGTGGGACAAGCCAAACTTACACGGCATCATAGGCAGTATAGCGACGCGGTGCTCGATATAGACGAACGCTACCATGCAGCATCCTCCAATAGTCAACATGGCGACAACCATTGGAGATTCCCACTCGAAGTAATCGCCTGCTCCCGCGATAGGAATCAGCAGCAGTATCAACCCCGCACTTCCGAAGAAAATGCCTCCATAATCGATCCTTTTCAACACAATCTCCTTATCCGCTCTCGGCTGGTCGTTGGGTGTAGGCAATACAATAAGACACAGCAGTCCACAAGCTGCTGAAGCTGGGCTAACGAGCCAAAAGAAGCCTCTCCACATACCCTTTTGTACGAAAGCTGCAGCGATGAAAGGTCCAGTCATGTTCCCCAGTCCGACACATGCGCCAATTAGGCCTTGCCACTTCCCACGGTCTTTCAAGGTAACGATATCGGAGACGATCATAGCTGAAAGAGAAGCTATACCGCCGTTTGCTACACCTGATAGACCGCGGAAGACGTACAGCATCGTTGCGCCGCGTGAGAGGCCGCAGAGGAGGTCAGAGACTGTTAGAAGGGCAAGGGCGGAGAGGAGGACGGATTTTCTACCTAGTTTTGTTCGTTAGCCATTTCCGCTCCTCTCGTATTTCGATTAAGCTGAAGCACATACCAAACAAGTCACTCATTCTCCCGTAGAGCACTTGGAAAATGGTGTTTGCTATCAGCGCACTGGTGCCCGCCCAACTGATCGTGTCTTCGGCATTGAGATTCCGACCGATCGTGGGTAATGCAACTCCGATACCGGTTTGGTCGACAAAGCAGATGAAATGCGATATTGCGAGGGCGGAGAATACGACGAGCAGCTTTTTGCGCGGAAGTAGGTTGGTTTGATCGAAGACGGCGGCTTCGGCCGCAAGTTGACGAGCCTCCATAGCGTAAAAGCAGGGTGTCTTGACGGTTTTCCCAAAGGTCCGCGTTGAAGTGGGACTATGTTCTATAATCTTCTGCGTCCTCGTCCTCCCTCGCTGATGAGAAAATTGTGACTACCCACTAATACAGGTGGTAAGATATGGGGGACACCGCGTGTACGTTGCAAAGACTTTTCTGCACATGAGCTGGTTCAAATCGAACACCGAGAAAAACATGATCTGTGGAACCTAACTGGGTCTTAACCGTAGTGATGATAAGGGATTGTCCCGGTCAAGAAAGGCGCACCGTAGACGGTCAGCATATTCCCTGTCATTGGTGGAAGGCTTGGAGACGCTGTTGGTTCATGGAGAGGATAGCCTTGTGAGGTCATGCGGTCTATTACTGTTAGAGGTTGTGAACAGGGTCTGGGGAACCATGGAATGTGATGTCGTCACAAAAAGAGTGGATCCAGCGGCCCGACCCTGCGGAACTATGGTGTACCTGCAGCAGAGGTGACCATTCAAGTCTTCTCGGAGTAGATCGCGTGGTGTTGGGACTAAATTTCGTTTCCATGGTCAATGTCGGTCTGGGCCGGAATGGAGCCCATCACAAGAGCAGGATTGGACCGGGGCTGAATAAGCAGTCTCATGTACGTCTCCATCCTAAACTAAGCACTAACTCTCAAGCACTCCTGTCGTATCGCTAGCGTAGATGTTGGAAAATCCTCTGGTATCGGTGGAAAGCACAACGATGGATCTCTGACACTACGCCGCTCTCTCATGTATAGTGTGAAATGCCAGTAACATGTAGGTATGAAGTAAAACAAGGCTAAGCAATTGAAAAACACAGCGAGCTGCCTGATCACAAACATCCCTAGAAGAAGAAACCGCTCGCTCCTGAGAACGCCAGGCTAAACAAAATCTTGAACTAATGCTTGAGGGGAAAACCTAGAAGGCCAAGGCCGTGGTATCATATAGAATCTGATCGGCAGTATGTAGTAGTGACTGCACACAGTATAATCGGATATATCCATCAGGTCGAAAACCTCGAACAAGAGACTGTTCTGCAACTCAGCCACGAGCACGGCCACTGCGCCGGACAATGGGAGTACCGTTAGTAGCGGGAATAGGTGAAGAAACCGCTGCAGCACCATTGACCTTTGCCTTGTTCGCTTTGGCTTTGGTCGCGCTCTTCGCAGACTTGGGCGGTGTGGCTTCCTTGATCGGTTCGGCAGCTTTACGTTTCTGAACTGCTGGTGAAGATTTGGCGCCGTCCACCTTAGCGGCGCCCTTTCCTCGTGTGGTCCTCCTTGCTGGAGTAGGCTCGGGTTCTAGGGACGGCTCCGGGTCCGAAAGGTTAGATTCTTCTGCGGCAGCTTCTTGCTCTTTCTCAGCCACGACTTCTGCATCATCCATCTCGACATCTTCTCCGGCAGCATGAGTAGATTTGTCTGCTCCTTCTGCCTCTGATTCATCAGCCTCCTCCTCCTCCTCCTGTTCTATTTCTTGAACCTCTTCAGCACCAGCTTCATTGTCTTCTTCATCGCTGGACACCTCGACATAGCTCTTATGTGCAGTGCTCTGTCGGTCGCTCTTTCTTCGTGGACCACTGGATGGGGCAACGCCACCCTCAGCATCGCTCACATCGTCATCATCACCAGCTCTCCTCTTCTTCTTCGGTGTTTTGACGGGCCGCTCTGTCTTGGCCTTCTTCTCTTTAATCGGTCTATCGCCCTTGGTCTTCTTGCGCGACTTCTCCACAACATCTGAGGCCTTACGCTTCTTGCTTCGAATAGCTTTTCGCACAAGCGAATCGAGTTCGCCGACAAGGTCTTCCCCGATCCATATCTTCTTAGCGATCTCTTGCGCCCGATCGTGACTCTCCAAAGGTCGGAAGATACCGGAAGGCAACTTCATTTTCCCTGGCCATGACTGCATTGTCCAGTTGTTTTGCTCTTCCCATGAACGAATGAGAGCCTGCGCTAGATCTGACAAGATATATAGATTCTCGTCAGCTTGGCGCGATGGCGCAATGCCGTCAGCAACACCCTTGACGCGCTGAGCGACGTGGAATATGAGTGACAGGTTCTCCTCGGTCGCTACGCATTTCAGGTAGTACAGGATGTACTCTGACATAAGCTTCAGTGTCTCGTCTTCCGTATCGAAATCTGGGTGGTGAGCGAGTAAACTTAATAAGCGAGCGAACACAGTCTCCAGTATTGTCTCCTTTCGTGCAGCGAAAGCAGCGCGGCGTGCGCGAATCCAAGTCATGGTGCTATTCTTGATGGTCTTGTCAGGCTCGTGTGCAAGGAAGAACAGGATAGTGTAGAACCGTGGCGGCAACCGACCCTGTCCAAGGTACTTCATCAACTTATCAGCAAAGCCCTTGCGTACTTGTGTACAGGGGTCGTGTGTGACCAGGGCTAGTTGTATGAAATCAGCGGGCCTCAAGAAAGCATCGAGGCGTTTGTTGCACGAAAGCTTAAGTAAGGAATTGGCAGCAAGAAGCCGCTGGCGTGATTTGTGTCCTGCTGGTGTGCTGTCATCTGCTGAACCCTCGCCATTGTTTTTCACGTAGCGATTCAGCAGTTCGTACGTGTCTTCCGCAGCATCGTTGAAGTTGGTATCAGACGGTAGGGAGCGCAAGCGATTGACGAGAATCTTGATTGCCCATGACCTTCCTTGAATGTCTTCATCTGGTACCTCCATCCACTCGGCATCTGTATCAGCCGTCGCTGCATGCGGTTTTTGAAGAACCTCCTTGATAGCAATCTCAACGATGGCATCCATATCATCCTCGCAATTTGACTGGGCTAGCAAAACGAGTTGACTAAGTGCGGCCAGTTTTGTAAGCCAATGAGCACCATCGTACTGGAAACTTTTGATGCTTTTTGTGAGGATTTCCTTCGCATGCATCTCCTTCTTGTCATCGCTGTTCATGATGATAGTGATCGCATGCTTTGCTGCCTGTGGAGGGGTACCGTAGAACGCAAAGTTCAAGAAGCTCTGAACCAACTTCCGACTCTCTTTGCCGTTCATTGGTATGTCTGTGGGAAACTTCTTTGCAAATGCAGCACAGGCCTTGAGGTCATCTACCGCACCAGGAGGGTTGGGCTTCGTTGCCGTAGGTGCCTCACTTTCAAGAGTCTTGCAAAGATCCTTTACGTGAGTTGAGAATACCTTGGGATGCTTTGTAGAGATCTCTTTCAGAAGCTCGTGAGCAGTAGCACCAAGACCCTTATCATCGGTACGGGTGTACTCAATGACAGCTGGCACGTGACTCTTATTGTAACACAGTAAACTGATGCGGTAGAGGAGTGGGGTCAAAGTGTCGAGCAGTGAAGAACCTGGCCCATCCTCGATCCTCTTTCGGAACTCCTTGATGGACCTGAAAACCCTACGGTAGTCACTTGCTGGGTCCATGCAGAATCGTATGAGGGTATAGGCTCGGCGATCGTGAGCTTTGGCGAATTTCCATAAGTCGTCTCTTACACGGCTTGGATCGGGGAGCGTCTTCGCGTAGTAGGTGATCAGGCCTTCAAGGTTCGTCTTGACATCTTTCTCACCCTTTTCAGTGACACCACCGTTGTAGTCTTCACATAGCTTCAGGAAGTGCTCCATGTACCTGGCACCGGGACCCTGGTTCCCTTGCTTCGCGAAAAAAACCTTCTTTGCCTTCTCTTCCAGCCCGTTCACGAGTACAAGTTGTCTTTCGGTCCGAATCTTGTCCAGATCTGCTTCTGTGTAACCCTGATCGTTGTTTGTCTGGCTATCTTTAACAACTTGTGAGTTTCCAGCTGGCGGTGCCTTCGCTTTCATAGGTGGATAAGCAAGCGGAAGCAAGGAGTCATATAGCGCGAGATCGACCTGGACGTTGATTTCAAGGTCATTTACGTAGCAAGCTTCGAGAATGCGGGATGGGATCGGACCAAGCAGAGTCTTGATGCTGTCATCGCCCTCCGCAATGGCACCAGCAGCCACACCCCATATCTTGCCAAGAAGTCTCATAGACTCAGAGTGAATGACATTCTTCTTGTCCTTCACGCGATCGGCCAGGTTGGAGAGGACAGACCCTGGCTCTGCCATGCCGCCGTTGCTGCCGAGTTTACGAACAATGTCGTTGAATTCGAAATGCGCAACCGCCTTGACAGCGGCTAGCCGTACCTTCTCGTCGCTGTCGATGAAACACTCACCAAAGTACTTGAGCAGCTTCTGTTCTTCTTCAAGACCAAGGCCAATGCCACCCGCTGATGTCATCAGGATGCGACCGATGCCGGTGGTCCACGCGGCGCGAATGATGGCGGATTTGTCGTTTTTGCGCTGAAGAAAAGAGTAATATGCCACAGGGTATTGCGTGGGAAACGAATTGATGGAGATGGGTGTGGTGAGGTAGTCGAAGGGTCGCGTGGAATCAGAGCGCGACAGGCTCTGTGAAGGATATGCCACCGGGTCCATGTCGGGTGGAGGTGGTGGACCAGCTGCGCCAATGCCTGAAATCATGTCGCCAAATGTTTCTGTCGCAAGCTGACGAAGCTGCACATTCTCCGTAGCAAGCTCATCTTGTAGATGGGGAATAATCTCCTGAAGTACACCGGGGCAACATTTCCACAGCTCGCGCAATAGCCTATGTGCTTTGTGTGCCTCGTCCATGTCGTCCTCTGAGGGGCCGCGGGGAAGATCATTGTCGTCATCCTTGGAGTGGCCTTTGTAGGTGCTTCCAGAGTTGGTGAAATCTACAATGACAGAGCTGAAGTAGTTGCCAATGAGACGAGCCATCTTCTCCGGGAAGGAATTGCAGATGTTCTTGGCCATGTTGTAGGCGGGCGGTGCCTCTTTGCGACGTAGCGTTGATTGTTTCGCGTCGATCTGCACACTCTTCTTGCCTTTGCCAGAAGTGCCCAGTGTAATGGGGTCTGCCCACAGAAATTGCGCTACAATGACGTCCACCACGTCGTGTGTTACTGCCGGTGCTTCGTCTATTATGGTGGACAGAATTTCGGTCATGTTGTGTTCGATGTTCTTGCTCAGTTCTTCTCCCTTGGATGATGCAGACAAGACGTCGAAACAGGTTGTAAAGAGGGCCGCGGTGAGCTGATCAGAGCCTGGAATCTCGTTGATGAGGAGGATGCTCTTCCATTCGGCGAGCGATCGGAGGATGTACATGTGCTGACTGTTGTATGGGTGGGAGGGATCTGCGAGGAGCGGCAGCAGATTGAGAATGATGACAGAGAAGATTTCCTATGCTACCGTTAGTATTAACAGACAGTGTTGTGAGGTTTATATCGTACCCTCAGCTTAGATGCAGGGTAGGGCGCATCCGGCGCAAAAAGCTTGAGCATGTCGACAATGCAGCAGACGGTCCACGCGCGCACGCCATTGTCCTTGTGCTGTAACAGACTATGATGGGCTAGCGACTCTGCGACCGGCATGAGGGAATCCCTATGCGCCTCTTCCTGGTCAATTGTCCGCAGTTCATCGAGCAGCGCCTTGAGTCGCGTCAAGAGGTCGCTCACGCCAATCTGCTTGCCGGGCCGGCCAACGAGCGGTTGCTTGAACTTGAGCTTCTTCAGCCCATCTTGCACTTCCTCTTGATGCTCCAGCTCTTGCTCTTCTTCTTCGACCACCTCGGTCGCGGCGGCCGCGCTCCGCCTGCTGCGCGGTGCCATGTCGCGTGGCTGCGCGTGGGAATGACGTGTGCAGAGGATGTGAAGCTTGTTGATCACGGATACGATTGCGCGCGTGGAAAGAGATCGGAAGCACACGCGGGTGTCGAGTCGATTAGCGATGCAGTGATGGGAATGTTGTGACGATGTCGAGGGGGACCTTGGAGCGACTTTCGAGAGTGACGCGCTACGGTAGCCAGTGGTACGCGACTGACTTGCGCCTGGATCGTGCTCCACCTGCATCACCACCGCCAGCCGCACCACTTAGCTCACTTCCCCCCGCCACCTCGGCCTTGCTTGTAGCTTTGGAGAAGAAGAAAAGTACGTCCGGATTGTCCTGTCGCATCGGCATCGGCTTTGAATCTGATCATGTCAGCAAATGCTAGCGCCGATTCATTCACCGCAGTCGCACGCTTGAGCCATATCAGGAAGGATCGAGAACACACAACCTAAACCAGGTTCTGGAGTACTCGATGCCGAGGATCCCGTTCCTGTAAATCTTGCGTGAGAGAGAAACAAGATGGAGAGGCAACAGACTTTCCAACGGGTACGTAGAGTGTCCAAACTTGCAGGCTTCCGCTGAACTTATCTGCAGTTAAAGCAGCCTTGCGCACAACTCTTACAAGTCACTGCAACTGTCTCGCAAAATCCTGGCGCTCGAAAGGAACTGACACAGGCACTCGACCGTCTACTTACTACCCTTCAATCCATTACTAGCAGGCCTGGTCTGTTGGACGCAAAGCTCACAGAGTATGCTTTCGTCCCCGTATCTCAAGTACTCAGAATCTCTCAACAGGTTCCAGTCAGAGCATTGGAGCTTTGTTTGGAATGCATTTCAACCTTACTTTCCTCCGGCTGGGGAGGGGGCCTTGAGCCTGCTCTATCTGGCCAGCTCCTCATTCTCTTCACGTTTCTGGCCAAGCCTTCCTCCACAGAGAATGCCATTTCCGCCACCTCAGAGGAGTTACAGTCGTTGTCGCTTAGATGTACATCTGAGCTGATGACTGAGTCGTCTCGTACGAAGCAGGGTCAAGAAGCTATAACTACTACGGCCAACATACCTGCTCTAGGCGAAGCTGTACTAGTCATGCTCGAAAGTCTCACCAATAGTAACTCGAACAACGTCAAGTTTCAGGCCATCTGTGCACTCAAAGGCACTGTCAGCGCGATTAGCGACGACGATACTCTGGCCAGCTTTCTGCCTAGGATTGTCTCGTCCTTAACCAAGGTATTGACACCAAGCAGCAGTAATCGACCCGGCTTTCGTGTTGTCGAGCAAGGTTTGGAAGTCCTTAAGTCGCTTCTCGTTCGTCTGCTCAGCGATGTGAAGACCAGATCTCTGCCCGAGAAAGCTCCTTCGAATGAGTCGGGAGATAGCACCACAATATCGCGATCAACTTCATGGCTTCAAGCTACTGCCTCGCAGATCAAGATCGCGCTTGCGAATGTCTTCAAGTTGAGAGACCATGATAAGCCAGAGGTTCGACAAGCCCTTCTGAAGCTATGTCTCTGCATCATACAGGACTGTCGTACATCATTATCACTTTGTACAAGTATGGCTACCGAAACTGTCATAAATCTGGTAGGCCATGAATATTCTGGTGACACGATTGAGAATGAGCTTAAAGACCTGTTATCCGCGGACCAGAACCTTTCCGACCTTTTACGCGAAAGTCTGTACGGTTGGATCGTAGCGCTGCCTAGACTCATGCGATCAAAGGACGACCGCACCCGCCGCCGAATTATACATCAAATCTCCGTCTCGCTTCGACTTTTCGAGCAAGATCCGACTATCTTGGACGAGCGACTTACTAACAGTCTCAGAGATGGTGTTTCTGCTGTCCTTTCCGATGCCAAAGGGCTAGAGGAACTGAGTGATCACAACCCGAATCCGATCACTGATCGCACAATGGCGTTGAGCTCGACTAAATCATCGTCTTTCCCGCCAATTAGCCTACGATTCAAGGGCCAGGACGATATGATGACAGAGTTCAAAGTATTGGTTCAGGAGCTCGCGCGATCCAATTCCGCTTTAACAGTTGCTCAAGAGTTGACTAACTCCATAGATCTTGGGCAGACCGAGATGCGCTTGGCAAGCTTCTGGCTCTCGGTCAATCTAGTCAGAGACATAGCAGCAATCAACCCATCCGTCGATGATTTTTTTGATCTCGGGGCACCAAATCCTAGGGAAGTAGTCCTGGACGACTTGTATTCGCATTCTCTGTTACTACTTAATCAGCGAGACCCGGACATGGATAAACCTTGGCAGTTCTATGCATTAGCACTCGAGACGGTAGCTTTGCAGGCCAGGCGGTACAGAACCGAGTTTCGCCCGGAGTTGAGCGAAGTACTTTATCCAGTGCTTCATCATCTTGGAAGCTCAAACAGCGCACTACGCGAGCACGCACTGACCTGTCTCAACACCATCGCGGAGGTCTCGGGATACAGAAACGCAGGGGAGCTCGTTGTTGCGAATGTTGATTACATTGTCAATGCCGTTGGCTTGAAATTGGCCTATGGCGATGTGTCTCCCCAAGCCCCACAGGTTCTGCTCATGATGATGCGACTCTGTGGTCCGCATCTATTACCATATCTGGATGACCTTGTCGATAGCATCTTCGATGCCTTGGAGAGATATCATGGCTATCCCAAACTCGCGGAGCTGCTATTTTCCGTACTAAGAGGCATGGCTGAGGAAGGTGTAAAGGCACCACAACTCGCTTTGACAGCTAGTGATGAGAAGAATAAAGACAGGCATCCGAAGAGAACGGCTACCATGAGTGACGTAGTCGAAGCAATTCAGAAATTAGACGCTGACGCACGAAAATGTGAAGAAGAAGAGAAGCAAGCACCGAAAGAGCCATTTCCACAAAAGCCCTGGAAAGAAGAGAAGAGCTTGGAAAACACGGACCCGGACGACCCTAACGAGGAAGATGATCACCCACCTCCGCCTCAGACTGAAGAACCTGCCCCTCCCGCTCCTCGCACTTTCGCCATCCTGCTCAAAATTTCCGAGCTTACCCAACATTATCTCACTACCACATCGCCAACGCTCCGGAACTCACTCCTATCTCTTCTGCGTACCACTGTACCCGCCCTCGCTAAACACGAAAACTCGTTCCTGCCACTCATCAATACATTATGGCCGGCGTTGCTACCTCGACTGCAAGATCCGGAAGCATATGTGGTATCAAGTGCGCTCGAAATCGTAGCGTTGATGTGTGAACACGCGAGGGACTTTATGAGGACAAGGGTCGAAGACGCATGGGATATTATTAGGAAGGTCTACAAGCGGACCAAGCAGCATGACGATCGTAGCAGGAGTGGCAACTCCAAACCCACATCGCTGAAGATTACGGGGATCGAAACTAATATGACGAGGCTATCCATGGGGTCGCTACCCACCACCGACATTTCGCGACCAGAGCTGTATGTCGATGCACCTACGCGCATGATCTGGAATAGCTTGATCGGCTTGCTATGCGCTATCGCTAAACATGTAACGGTGCGGGATGAGCGCTTCGAGGAGATGCTTGACATGTTAGATCCCATGCTGGTGAGAAGCGACGTACGTGAAGCATTAGAATACAGCAACGCCGACGCGGTCTGGTTGCGGCTATACAAGAAGCAGCAGCAGACCGATAGAGGACAAGAAGCGACCTCTGATGCTTCAACAAAAGCACACGTGTTGCTAGGCAAAACACCCGTTGGCAAATCGCATTGGCAATTCGTGCGACCCTGAAGCAAAAAGAAAAGAGAAGAGACTCTGCGCGCTTAGGTATCGACTAGGAGCTAGGGAAAACAACGATCACGCGGGGCGTTCATGGCACGAGGCTTTCATGCGGGGTGCCGCAGCAAAAATATGGCTGAGCTGCTGTATTGAAGGACTCTTGTGTAACCACACCGCAGTAACGGCTTTGTAGTGATTGGTGTTTAGAACTTGAGCACTGGGGCCAATACTCACCGGTCCGCTCTTTCGGCTTGGAGAACATACCGTTCATCTCTTCTTCTTCGCTCCTGGCCACTCAATGGAGTTTTCTCGTTTAAAAAAAATTGGTTTGCTTATCGATTGTTTCTGCGGAGATGTTTGCACGCACTGCTTATCGCGTACCGTTCAGTATCGCAGCTATTGACAAATCATGGAAATATGACTGGGAAGCTGGGCTTGTTTCAAGTCTGTGGTAATTTCCGAGTCTACCTATCATCTCACTCTCTGCCTATTGCTTCGTTCAAGTCCAGCTGCCTGTGTGCAATGTTGAGAGTGGTGGTGCGTCCCACATAGGCTTGCTTTCCAAGTCCTGGTCCGTCACTGCTGCGTTTTCTCTCGCCTTCCTGGACATGTAGGGCAAAAAAATAAATCGGCAAATTTTGGTTGCCACTGCGTAATAACAGCTTTTTTGGTGTAGGTGTGTCTGGATGATGGACCCTATAGCCTTGCATTTTACACTGCGAGTGGTCAACCGATCCTATTTGGCAAGGATAACAGCGAGCTGAAATGATATTTATGTTTATAATTAGGTTTGTGAGCTTTGGAGACAGCCTCGTCCTTTTCAGTCCATATAAAGCATAGGCTGATCTCCGGGCTGTTCTCAGTCTTAAGGAACAAACACTGTTTCTCTTGACCTCGAGCTTCCACTTCAAAGAACTTGCAACATGAGCGTCAATGCGACCTACGACTTTCCGACGTACATCTACCCAACCGACTTCCAATTCGACAACTGCACCGAGGCAGCCCTGGTATGGCAGTATTTCAGAGGCATGAGCGTTGGCCAGGAGGACTTTGTGTATTCCAAAGAAGCCATGTACAATTTCGTCATCCATTCCCTCAAAGATTTGGTTACAGAATGTCTCGCTACAGACTCCCCCCATGACGGAAGAGTTCTGGACCTGGGCCTTCTATTCTGATATCGCCCTTTCCGCTGAGGATTACACGTATGCGACACCTGCATGTTCTAATGAACTGTGTGGCGTGGAGGGTTGGTCTAGTTATCCCGATCTAGTTGGACCAGGGGTAAGAACATTGATCAGCGAAAGAATGGAGGAATGACAATGTACTGACAGGTGTAGATGCTGGTCACTTACATCATACAAGCGATACTGGTTACAGTTTATCTCTCTGCTTTCCTCATAGTCCACTTCAACCACTCGATAGCGGAGGCTTGTTCCCTGCTTCACCATGATCCCCTCGACCGCAAGTCGTCCATGTCGCGCAGATTACTCCTAGTCAGCAGAGTTCTAGTATCCTTTTCGGATTCCATGGACAAGTTCTTATCCGCATCAGCAATGTTCTCCATAGCTTTGCTGGCCGCCTCTATCCACTCAATCGCGCGGACCGACCTAGCTCCTACCTTTACGACGTGGGGTCTAGATCTGGTTATACCGATCAACTCTGTTCTTCCGGTGATAATACTGCAGCTCATTACCGTGGACCGGCTTAATCGACACAGAGGAAGAGCCATGTTGTGGATGCTCATAGGTGCTCTTGCTGTAGCTTTAGCTGCACGTGGCCCGTCCTATCTCAAGGGCAACTTCATGGCAAGTTCAACTTCGGTGATGACTACACCTCACCAGTCGAAAAGTCCTGCACGGGCTCCGAATCCACCAAGACCATGGCGATGTTCGCTTGCACAGTCGCTGGTGTGGTGGCTCTTGGCATCAGTTTTTACGTTGTTGCTTTACTTATTGCTACCATTCGAAACCAGTTGACGGCCTTTGGAAGATACGAGAAACTGATGCGATGGTTTGTTCTCGGCCTCACTCTGTGTACCATGTGGGTCTTCTTGGGCTGGTTCGTCCATCTGACCCTCGCTGTTAGAAGACGCGCTGAAGACAAGAACAAGGACAATGAGTGGACGTTCGGACAGGTACTAGCACTTGCCACATGGGTACCGTTCATCATCGAGTTTGCGTACATTTTGTGGGAGGGACCAGTGGAAGCCAAGAAGGGGCGAGAGATGAAATCAGATAGTGTAGAATTACAAGGGAAGGACGAAACGTTCGTGATGGAACGACCGGGTGAACATGGTGGAAGGGGCGTGTTCCAGCGGCTCGATTCGTGGCGGACGGACAGCCGATGATGTTGCTTACTGTTCAGCAACGCACTTGACAAATTAGGCATATGGCGAAGTCATCGAGTTTCTTAGCATATATATTGTATGTATCAAGCTTGCGAGGGCTTTTTGTAACCCTTGATTTCTTTCTTGTTGGACGGTGACATATTTGGGATTCCAGCACGTCGCAACGCTTTCCATAGCACTACCCCATCCTCAATACCTTGTTTAACCGATCCGACCGGACTTAATCAGTGCCCGTGGCTTGATAACTACCTGAATTCTCAATCCAATCATTATGAGATTATACGTCGGTGGCAGTTCAGCCTTCATACACCGCAAATGTTGATTGGCTGTAATTCGCGAGGCTTGCATCATAGCTGAACGAAAGGTTATGCACGATAAGTATGGTGACGTCAGCTCAAGAATTGCTTGGTGGCTTGGTACAAATGCTTAGCTACGACTTCTGCATGCGTTGCTTCGTTTTCTTACTAGAGAAGATTCAATACGCTGTCTCCTGAAACAGCATCGAGCCTAACCTTCTATCTCCCTCCCATACGTCGAGGGGCCCCTGACCCTAGCGGCAACAGGTCAAAGTGACTGCCAAGTCACTGATCGATTTTGCACAGCTTCAACCGGCCGATTTTATCTTCACAAACTGCTCTTCGGCGGCCTCAGCCTGGCTGTACTTCCAGCCCGTGGTGGGTTTCGGCGTCTTCGTCGTCCAATAGGCAGGCTTGTACTGTGGGCGGTATTTGACATTCTCGTGAATCATATTGGCTATATCGTTCCTGGAGATATTGTTTTTTCAATGTTTGGCTGGTCTATCACACCTTCAGAATACGAGGACAAGCTGGATCCCACAACAAGGACAAGGAATGGACATTCGGACAAGTATTGGCAGTCGCCATCTAGGTACCTTTCCTGATAGAATTTGCGTATACATGTTCGAATGTGGTGTTCATGAAAGAGCTGAACGGGCAGATAATGGCTACATACGAAGTTGTGTCAGGATCAACGGTGGGTGATACATTTGAGATGGCGCGGTTCAGCGGCGAATGAGCGCGAGGTCAATTCGAACGGTTGGCGGTAACACATCCTTCCTAATTCCGGCCCCACAAATCTTCGAACTGGCCCACTAAGATGCATTGACCTAGAAAGTCTTACTCGCCTTCTTCCGCGGCACTAGAAGATGTGTCATGAACGGGTGGGTGGTTGAAGAATGGTTTGTACGATTTCTACCTCCTAAACCTTCAACAGGTTTCTTATGCAGCCCCGTGCAACGGTGTGATTGAGCTTTCGTGTACGACTGCTGCATCTTACCAATTTCTTTCCTGGTTCATAGATCGAAATGATCCTCTTGTCCGTCTGGTCGCAAATTGTCTTTGCAGTGAAGCTTCCTTTTCTATCGCAGAGTGCACCGCGCACGTCTGGCCAACACAGATTAAAAGCCTGTCCTCTTGCAAAAAACACGCGCCAAATGCCCTCAACTCAAGCATGTAATCCTAGATTCAAGATATATCCTTACCTGGGTATGAGATTAGGAGTGGAGAGCTACGCCATAGGCCGGCTCTAAACATCCTCGTTCAAAGCTTTGTTTAATGTACACCGTCTGTGCGCATTCTATCCTAGGCATTTTTGCACGTCTCGCCTCTCTGTTTTGCAGAGTTGGACATTCGCCGTAGTTGAATCTTACGTAAAATTAGCAGTATTGGTCAAAAGCTTCGTATTGCTTCAACGAAACTTCAGTACCGCTAACATCAGATATCCACAGGGCGAAAGTATAAAAGCGTTTTCATCAATACATGTCATTATACACTAAGTTCAAGAATTATTTAACTGCCGGTACTCCTTTAGTTCTCCATGTCAAAGTAGGAGCACTTTACAGGGTTACTCTCCTTAATTACGGTAAGGGTAATTGGGAAGCATCCCTGGATGCCAGCCGGGGCGAGAACGCCCGTGAGCCAGATTTTGTATCCGTTCTCCTTCGTGTCAGGGCACGCCTGGAATCCATTCTCGCCATTGGTCGCCGCGAAAATCAGGTTGGAATCGTCGGTGATCTTGAAAGGACCACTCTCCTCGTTCCTCCCGGGACCCCAGACACCATTTCTGACATCAACGAGACCTTGGCCCATACCCGATCGGTCGACGAAGACCTGCGGGGGTGGGTTGGGTGCGTAAAGGAACAGTTCGTCCTTCTCGTTGATCTGGAAGCTTGCATAGTTGGGTTTTGTGCCTGCGCCTGCGCAGGAGGAGTTTTGCTTAAGGGCGTTGATGCTGAGACCGCGCTTTATGACTTGGACCATGCCGTTTTGGACCGGGGTGCCGGGGGCGATGGCTTTCAGGCTGAAGACGTCATTGCCAGAAGGCTTGATGGTTCCGACAATGGGACAAGCAGAGACAAAGGCCAAGGTAGAGGCAATGACGGTGGAGGTTGTGAACTTCATCTTGGGTGTGTTTGGGTTGGTGAGTTGGTGAGTTGGTGAGATGTGAGGCTTGATATGAAAGTGTTGATTGTAGTGTAGCGTGTTTGTGGTGTGATGATGTTCTTGGGGAACACTCAGTCCCTCTTATATATCAGCCTTCTGCGTCCGTGTGCAACACGAGAAGTCCGGGTCAGTCCATCACTACTCACCGTATATCGCGGATGACGTAAGATTCCGAAAATAACTGCTATCCCTAGCATCTAATCCTTGGTTAGTGCCGGCTGCGGCGCCACTCGACACCCGCACGAGCTCTACGCTAGCCACAATCGCAACATGAAGCTTGAATCTTGCAATTATCTTAACTACAACTACCTATAACTCTACTAAACTACACATTTTATTAATATTTTAGCGCGCGAATGCCTTGCTAGCGTAATCTAAATATATCTATAAAGCTTTACCTAAATACGCTAATATAGGTAAAGTTTTACAACACTTACATACTATATATAGAGTAGTAGCTAGAAATATAAGTAAAAACATAGGTTTAGTAATAATAACTACTAAAATTAAGCTTGCATGTAGTCTACAGTACGAATAGAAAGCTTTAATAATAAGATATATTGCTTTCACGCCCCTACTGTGTTAAAAATAATTAATTTAGGTGAGAAATTGATAGATTTGGCATATCCTAGCGATGGTGGGGCGTGTCGGTTTTTTCCCTTTGACCGAGTGGCGCATTCGACCGTCTCCGCTCAAACCCCCTTAGTGCCCGACCTGGTTCATGCTTGTTGCTAGCGTTGTTCGACGCAATATTGCCACCAAGACGTTCCTTTGTGCCTGAGCAGGTGTGGGAATTCATCATCCAAATGCTACGGTCATATGCGGTACTGTTCAATGTTCGTTAGAGTAAGGTCATAAACGCAGAAGTAATATCTATGCCAAGTACACCTAAGTGCATGATGGCTTGGGACAAGGTCTTCCGTTGCAGTGCAAGCAGCGCCCGTGCTGAAGCTCACCGTCTTCGAAGTTATGGGTGGTATGCCCACTCAGGCGTGGTCTCTGAAATCAAACCATGGTTGCAGGGAAAAGAGCGGTTACTCTCGGCCGTGTTCACGAGTCTCGTATGGAGGTGGATCTTGGAATAGCTACTACTACGTAGACGTATTCGCATGTAAGACAAGAGCTCGTCGAATGCAAAAGCGAAGCTCGTAAACTCTAAGTTGTTTAACGCCTGATTGCTGTGTAAAACTACGCGTCTCCATAACGCACTGACGATTGCCAGGCGAATATCATGCAGCTCGGAGCCATCTCGGTATTACTCAGATGACTGTACTTAAAATAGAACAGCACGTGACCTCATGGCAGCTCTTCGGCAACGTTGCTGTCCTGGCCTCATTTATAATAATTAACGACAAATAACAACGAGGGCCGGTGGATTAGGCAGTTGCTATAGTTAAAAACAGTAATAGACTAACCGCAAATAAATACGTAGATTACGATAAGCTCGGGCCCCTAGTAGCGAGCCAACCTAGAGGTAGGCCACCCCATCAAGATCGCGAGTTTTTTTTGAGGCTCTACTACACCACCACAATGCTATTAACATAGATGATTGTGAGGTTGCTATCTAAAGCGGTATCCGCATTTCTTATGCTAGGGTATTTAAATCTTAACAAGAAGCGTGTTACGCCTAGAATGTACTGTAATTAACCTTACAGCACCGCTTTAATTGTACACATCTAACGCAATAGCTTACTCACACTAGCAGTAATATACTCTAAACTAGAAGAATTTTCTTGTTAGCGAGTATATTAATTAAGATTTTTATGCACAACTACTTATTGACTTTTCTATTTAAAAAATAGCTATCTAGATCTTTTAATTAAATAACAATAACGTGCTGCTATGTTAAAACTAAGTTACTAGCTTCTTTTGTTGCAACTTACGCGATTATTCAATAAATAGTTAGAAAATTAAAGCCTTAAGAGCAACTATAGCTAATTTTAAGTTAATTTACAAGTTTCTTAAGCTGTATAAAACTACTTAGCGTTGCTTTAATATATAACTTTATGAAATTATTGATTTTTTGTTAGAGCTGAGAAAGAGCAATTGTTCGATCACCTAAGTGGAAAGTGAGTGTATTAATCAACTAAGTGCCACAACAAAAGTGTTCAAATAACTACTTAAGAGATATAAAACAATCTAGCCCGTTTATATAGACGCTAGCGGGGCCGTTACGTGAACAGCTTACCAAGATTACCTAATTAAAAGAGTGATCCGCGTGTTAATACTCTAACACACCCCCTAGGTTAGGCTGGTAAATGGGTCGTGGGTACCCACGCGTGGGTATAGGTTGGGTTGGGGTCGCACAGACCAGTGGTTGTGGTTATAGTTAGGTTGCATAGACTAGTAGTTGTAGTTGTAGTTAGGTTGCACTAACTAGTAGTTGTAGTTGTGGTTAGGTTGCACTAACTAGTAGTTGTGGTTGTAGTTAGGTTGCACTAACTAGTAGTTGTGGTTGTAGTTAGGTTGCATAGACTAGTGGTTGTAGTTGTAGTTAAGTTGTAGTTACGTGCTATTTATAGTAATAAATAGCTGTGTTAAATAGGTAAGATTAGGAGAAGTAAAATTAGAAGAGGTAAGCTAAGTAAGCACTAATTTAGTTACAACCTTAACCTAACTACAACTATATATAGTAGTTATGTTGTAGTTATTAACATAGTTAGTTATTACAGTATAAAAAGTAATTAAAAAAGCATTTTTATATTATTATATACTAAAGAAACTTTAACTACTTGTAATGTGGTCTTTTTGTAAAAAGCTATAAAAATGTAAAGTTAGTACTAAACTTCTTATAGTATCTAACTGCTATTTTTAAATTTTTAGCTTAAATAGTAACTTTCTTTGCATAAATAGTATTAAAGTTAAAGTTTATATTTATTAGTATTAAATTTAAAAATAATAAAAGTAGTTACAATACTTTTAAAATAGCTAACTAAAAAAGCTTTAGCTAACTCTTAAAAAGCATAAATTACTTCTAATTAAAAGCATAAATTAAAGTAATAAGAATGCGTAATCTTGTAAATAAAATAGCTAAATAAAAGTTTATATAGTAATAGTTTAGTTAACTTTTACTACTTTTTAATTTTTTTTAGCATAATAGCTATTTGCTATTAGTATTTAACTATAATAAAAGACTGTAATAACTTACTACCTAGCTTATATTAATAATTTTTTTTAATAGCTCTAGCCTTTACAAATAATATAAGTAGCTTTTAACTAGCCTTTACTTATAAATTCTTTATAAGTACTTTACTACTAGTTAAAGCTTACGTAGTTTACTTAGTATATACTATTATAGTAGTTGTAAAGTTATTAAAATTTGTAGTAAGTATATAGAATTATTATTAATTATTTTTAAAGTAATAAAGTGTATAAGTAGACGTAATAAAAAGCTGTTATAATATAACGTGCTAGGGTGTATTGTTGGTAGGTAGTAATTAGTAGGGTGTCTAAATATAGGCAAAATATTAATTTTTAGTTAGCTTTAGTAGGGGCATATAGGCTATACTAGCTATAATATAGTAATATTTCTATATCTCTACCTACTATGCAACCACTACAACTAAAATTAACTAATTATAGTTAATTATTATATTTATTATAATAATAATAATTAAAGAAGAGCTAAGTAATTATCTTAAAGGCCTAGTTCTACGCATTTTAATTTTAGTGCTACTAAGTTTTAAACGCAATAAGTAGAAGAAGCTTATAAAAGTATTTAATATAGCTATTTATTATAGAGTATACTAATTTATAAAAAGTTATAAGTATAAAAAAGATAAAATTAATAATATACTTACATAATATAGCTAAGGTAGTTTAAAGAAAAGTTGCTTTATAAATTTTAAAGTTTTAATAAAGAAATTATTAAGCTCTAGTTCTTAAGCTATTATATAAAGAAGTTAAGTAGCTTAACTTAATTTTAAGATAAAGGCCTTATAAAACACATATATAGCTAATTACGCTACTTTATACTAAGTAAAAAAAAGAATAAAAAGTATAGAATTATATAAGAATATAAGTATAAAAAAGCGTAAAAAAATAATAAAAGTAGTATAAAAAGTACTTAACTAAAAATAATATAATACTTAGAAAAGTAGTAAGTTAATATAGTTATTTATTACAAAGTTATACTTATATATAAATAAGTAAGTAGCTATAAGTAACTTTTAATTAAACTTATAAAAAATAGAAAAACGCATACTACAAAGTTAATATAAAATAGCACGCAAAAATTCTAAATAAAGTAGTATAAGTAATAAAGAGCTTAAATAATAGTAGCTAAAGTTATATATATACTTAAATTTATAGCTTTAGTAGTATTTTTAAAAAGATTATATATTATACTTATAATAAAAGATTAGTAAAGCTTTGCACTAATACCTTTAAAAGTAAATAAGCTAAAAAAGAATAGTAAGACTTTGTTAAAAATATAAGTTTAAAGAAGTTAGCTATTACTATAAATAAAGATTAGAAGTAAGTTTTAATACATCTTTTTATTATATTTACTTACTAACTAGTATAGACTATTTAAGCCTTCGCTAGTGTACAAGTCCTTAAGACTTAGTAATAATACTATTTTATACAGCAACAAGCTATATATTAAAGAACATAATAGTAATAAATGCAAGAAAAAAGTAAATAGTAATTTTAATATTAATACGTACTATAATTAATGTAAAGATAAATATAAAACTAAGAAGTAGTAGCAAGAATTATAGGCTAAGGTTAAAAATAAAAATTAAGATAAAAATATAAATTCTAGTAGGTCTACAAACTTTAAAAGCTTTTTAAATTAATTATAGTAGTATTCCTGTGCTAGGTTATTGGCATTAATTAGCGCTTATTACAGCCAATTAATATAATTTATATAATATAAAAATAATTGTATAACTTTATAACTATACTACTTTTATTTTAACGTCTTTTAAATTAATGAAGTCTAATTAAAAAGCGCCTAATATAGTATGTAATTAATAAGATAAAATAATTTTAGTTTAGTTGTATACGCGTTTACTAAAGGCCTACTATATATAGCCTATATACTATTAAAGTTGTAAAGTAGACATTTATATACTGTACGTTAGCAATAGCAACAATTTATAATAGCTTTTTATTATATTTTTAAACTAAATACTATTTACTTATATATTATAGCTAAACATATTTATAAGCTTTTACAAAATCTTTACTAATTTTAAATAAGGAAGTACTAAGTTATTTAAGAAAAAAAGTAAAAAAAGTTAGATCTATTAATATACTTACTTTAAGAAGCTATATAGAAAAGAAGAAATAAAATTATAACTTATTAAAATAAGTAGTAAAGTACAACTAGCTAGGGTTAAAATTTAGATAGTAGATCTTCTTACTAGAACTATGTTACTTATACTAGTAGCATTTAGTTAAAGTTTAAAGAAGCTACTTATATTATAACTAGCCGCCTTTATGTTTTCTATCTTAACTGCAGCATAATTCTACAACACCTAAGGCTAACAAAAATAAGGACTAAACACCTTATAAATTATATTAATATAGTTAATTATTAAAGTACTTTAACTTTTATTTATAATAGTCTACGCACAATAAACTTTATATATACTTAACTTTAAAAAAGTAGTATACTTACTTTAATACTTAAATTTACTTAAGATGCTTTTAAGAAAGAGCTTATTTAAGTAGTTATTAATAGTTATTAGCTATTTTAAACTATTAAGTAGCTATTATTTATATACTTTCTCTAGTTCTTAAGGCCTTAAATTATAATAATTACTTATTATAAATTTAAGTTAATGTTTTAAAACTAGTTTAAAAAAGTAAAAGCCTCTCTTTTTAATAACTTTAGCTTTTTGACTAAAATTTTAATTATACTAAATATATAGTTTATAGCTAATTATTATAGCTTTCTTATAGTTAAGAGTTACTACATTACATTAGACTAGCAATTCTAAAAAAAACTACTTAATTTTATACTAATACGCAGATAATATACTAGAATTTTAATAGCTATAGAGGTACTATGTGTACTTTTAGACACTAATAATAGGTCTTGCCTTCTAGCTATTACTTGCAATAATGCTAGCAACAATATAGTACTTAGTTAGATAATTTAATTAATACTAGTAAATAAAAATATTAGCTAAAGCGCCTTAAAAAACACTATTTTATGCCTAGCTTATATTATTAACTTAGTAGTTTAAGAGATAATCTAACATTTCTAACTAGCTGCTACTATAGAGGTTAGACCTAGAGAGGTCTTACGTAGGTAACATGTTAAGGTAATTAAAAAAAAAATGTTCTTTTTAAATATACTTTATAAAGTATTTATACTTTTATAATATTTAATTATTATATTTTAACTACTATTTAGATCTAAGCTATTTGCATTGCTATTAACGCGTTACTATAATAGTATAAGCAATTCTTTGCTACTTAACAACATTTACTACTAAAAGAACAACTTTTTATTATTTACAATATAAAGACTTAATAAAACTTAATATATAATATATATAAGCGCGCGCTTAAGCTCTTAAAATATATTAATAAATAGCTAGTACAAAAGTACTTATATTATTATTAACTTTAACAACAATATAAAAGAAATTAACTATTATAAATTTAAGTATTTTTAACTCTTTTTTATTAAGTAGCACTATATTAAAGTAATTATAGAGATGCTTAAGTAGTTTAAAGACGCTATAAGCTTTTTAAGTAAAAACTAGAAGCTTTAAGTTTAATATATTTAGCTTATATATAACTATCTTTTTAATTTTATAAACTTAATGTCTAATAATTTTAATAAAGACGTAGAAAGTTGCACTATAAAGTAGCCTGTAATAGTATAAGCTACTATAAATAAGAAAAAAAGAAACTAAGTAAGTACTACGTAAAAATATTAGCTAAGTAAAAGTTTTTATTTAACTATGTAGCTATTTTAGATTAAACTTAAAAGCTTACTAAATATAAAGTATAGTTATTATAGTTTATTATTATAGAGGAGTGCTAATTAGCTAATTAAGATTTTATATAGGAACTTTAAAATAAGTATATATATCATAAATAGTTTTTTAACTATCTTAATTAATATAATAACAGTAAAAAAGCAAATTAAATACTAGTTTTTACTTTTTTTTTAAGATGGACGCTTAGCTATAAATAGTTTTAAAGGCCTACTTTTTAATTACCTTTTAATAGCTTTTCTACTTTAAGTTAAATATTTTTTATACAAGAAAAAAAAAGAGAAAAAGCTTTACTTAATAAGAAAAAGAATTTTATTTTAATAGTTTTTATATTAAACTAAAAATATTATTTAATATCTTAAAGTAGTAATAATAGAATAAAAATACTTATTTTTAGCTATTTTAAGTTGTAAAAAATATATTAGTAATTTTAATTACTAGTATTAATGTTAAGCGCGTTTTTAACACTACAAAAGATATTATTAGTAATTAAAAGTATTACTTTTTAGCTTTAACTATATAGTAGATTATAGTTTTTAAAGATACTATCTCTCTAGATTTAAAAGCGCAAGAAATTTTTATATAAAATAAAGATATTAGCTTTAAAGCACTATATAATAAGATTAATAATATATTTAAGCTTCTAGTGCCTAGAGATAGCACATATAGTCTAGAGAAGAAAATAGTAGAAGATAAGCTTATAAAAAAGAACTTTTTACTTTTAGTATAAAAGTAGTAGCGCTTTAAAGCTTAAGCGTTGCTATAATTATAAGCTATAATAATTAACTGTAGTAGTAAAGTTTTAACTATCTTCTAATTCTAACTAGTAATAAATATTAAATACTATAACTTAACTCTAGTTTATACAACCTAGCTATAACTATAATTTAACTTATACTTATAATTTATTTACTAGCCTAAGTATAAGTTAAATTGAAGTTGTAGTTAAGTTGTATTACACAAACTATATAACTAAATTAGTACTTACTTAGCTTGCCTCTCTTAATCTTACTTATTTAACACAGCTATTTATTACTATAAATAGCACGTAACTACAACCTAACTATAACTATAACTATAACTTAACCTACACCTATAGTCTGTGCGCGTAACTATAACTACAACTACTAGTTAGTGCGACCTAACTACAACTACAACTACTAGTTAGTGCAACCTAACTATAACTACAACTGTGCGACTACAACTTAACCTATACCTACGCTAAGCGTAACTTAGCGTGGGTATAGGTTGGGTTGTGGTTGGGTTAGCTTACGTTAGACCCCAACCACAACCTAACCTATACCCATTTACCAGCCTACCCTAGGTTAGTAAGAAACTATTCATCTAAGCTGTAAGTAAGGAGTTAATTCTTACTAAATTAACATCATTAATTAAGAGGTCTATAATCTTAGTTCTACTGCCTAATTCTTTATCTTTGTTGTAATATTGTAATGTTGTTTTTAATTAAGCAAGCAGCTTAGTTCTGTTATAATATTAAAATATTAAATAGACCTTAAATATTACTTAATTAGTCTGTACGTAGTTAATATAAATACTAATTACGTCTGCTACTCCTCTAAAACCTTTAGCCTTACTACAATATTAATTACTAAGTCTTTTTAATCTTTAACGTACCTCTATTACTATTAAAATAGTAAGCTTTATTGCCTTACTATTCTTTTACTAATTAGCTTCTAATCTTTCTAGTATAGTCCGCCTTTAATAGTAACAAGCGTAAGCGTTGCTTAAAAAGTTATTGTTAAAAGTATAAAAATAGTGCTAAGCATAAGCATTATACGCGTTAAAGCCTATCTAATAATAAAATTTAGTAAGCAGCTAATCTTTAAAATAATAAAAGTTTATTACCTTTACTCTATAATCTATATGCGCACTATAAGACTTTTAGTAGCTCTACTTAAAAACTAATTAATTTGCTTGTTAAATTAAGTCTTCTATTAAGTTATTATTTAATTTTTAATCTATAAAAGAGCTTAACTAAGAAATTAAACTAGCGCAAGAGTAAGACTGTTTAAGAGCCTATTTAAAAGTTAAAATAAATTACTGCTTAAGCAACGTTAAAAGATTAGTAATATAACAACAGCAATAGCTTATATATACTTATTAAGCTGTTTATAAGGCGCAACGCGCCTTTTTCTACTTAAACAAAAGTGCTTATAAGCTTTTTAAAGATTGTTACTAATTTATTATATTTTTATATTTTTTTGTGTAAGTACTGTATAAAGAAAATGCTTAAGAGTTTATATGCTAAGTGCTACTTTAACTAAGTTTAAACTAGTAGTTAAGGTAGCACTTGCTATAGTAGTTGCTTATCTTACACATGCTATACTATTAATAATAATCTTACTAATTATTTTATAGCTATATATAAGAATAAAAAAGTAAGTTTTTAATTATTTAAGCTTTTTGCTTAGGCTGCTAACTAGTTTTTAAGAATAAAACAATAATAAGTACTAAGTTAATAAGCTTAAGCTACTTAGCAATATTATTGCTTGCTGTATAAAAATTAATAGTAGTATTACGTTTACTAGAAAGCTTTTTACGTAGAAGCTTTTAGTTAAAAATTGCTGCACTTAAGAAATATTATTTTATAGTTTTACTACTTAGCTCTTGCTGCTTATTTCTACTCCTGCTCTAGTAAGCGCTTTTAATATAAAATATAAGCTTTATAATACTATATATAACTCTAGTTAACTTAGAGTGCAGCTTATTTAATAGCTAGCTTATAATCTACAACAGTTGCAGCAACAACAGCTTTAGCTATAGTAGTAATAGTAGCATTTTTTATATTAATTAATACCTCTAAAACAGCATGCCTGTATAATACTACTTCTTTTTACTCTTTATTATTGCGCTGCTAATTATTGTCTTAATTACTATACAACTTAGTTATATAAGTATAAGTATACTAAAGTAAGCTAGTAATTATTTTATAATTTTATATATAAAAGTAATAGATTAGATTCTTGTCTTCATACTGCTTGCCTTTAGAATTTAGCTATATAAGCTAAGATAGCTAATAATGCGCTTAAGCTTGCTAAAGCTTAAAAAGCTAAGTAAGACCTACTAATAAAGTCTAGTAAGTATAATAATTCTAATACTTACTAGTAAGCTTATTTTAAGTTTTAGTCTCTAGTTTTTAGTTAGTCTAGCTTTTAATCTCCTACTCCTTTTAAGTAATTTAAAAATGACTTAGACTAATATTCAAGTATTGCTGCTTAATATAAACTTTTTACTTATTAATTATTATTACATTGAATTAAGTACTTAACTTGCTAAAAGTTAAGTAACTGCTTAAACTTCTTAAACTATTGTTAAGTAAGTAACTTAGTTAGTCTATTAGCTAGTATAATTGCTGTTTCTAAGTACTTAGCCTAGAATAATTTTTTAGTATATTTTTGCTACAGCTATATGTTTTGTATATTTATATATCTTAAATAAGTGCTAACTTACTTGTTTTTCTTAACTAGAAGTTTAATTGTTTATTAATTATTATACTGTACTATTTAAACTTTTTTTAAATTAAAAGACAGTTTGCAAAAAAAGCGTTTAAAGGCTATAGCCCTTTTAGTAGTTTACTTAAAGGCAAGCAGCTTAGCTTTAGTAGTTAAAGTAGTTACTGTAGTCTACTAAGCTACCTTCTAAAATATTAGACTACTATATAGGATAGCTATATATTTATAAGATAATTAATAAGTTTCTTAATTATCTGCAAAGGAAGCATTACCTATAATTATTAGATTTAGGCTATTACAGTTTTTATACTAGATTGCATTTTATCTTGTCTAACAAAAGTATATAATTACTTATTTAATAGTTTTTATATATTAACTACTAGGGTCTGTAAGAAAATGTAAGAGCTTTAAGATTAAGTAAGTAATATCTAGTTAAAGTTTTATAGCTATATATAGCACTAATCTAACTCTTTTTTAGTAGGCCTTAATCTCTTGCTTAGTTGCTTTGCTAGTGTTCTTAATTAGCTCTTCTAACAGTAGTAGAGTCTTTAGAAAGCTATTATTCTTTAGCTTAAACTTCTTTGTAACTTTATTAATATATTTATTATATATAAGCGTAATTGTTTGCTTTTTGTAATTTTTAAATACTTAGATACTAAAGAACTATTTAACAAATTTTTGTTCTTATATCTTATACTTATCTATAATTTTTAACTAAAGGTCTAATACCCTCTGCTTATAATCTTTTATAAAGAGTAGTAGGATATTATCTATATAAAATAAAACTAGAAACCTCTTTTCTTAATTAAAAAACAGGCAGGGCTCCTCTAGTAAGGTAATTAGTTTAATCTCTTTTAGTAATCTTAAGAACTTCTTACACTATAATAGTAGCAAGTCTTGTAATTTTTAAGGTACCTAGTTAAGCTATATGCACTTTTTTAGCTTTTTAAATTTATCTAGTATTTTATTAATTACTAGGTTGTCTACTATAATTAATATATTTAAAAATGCTCTTATAATATTCTATTGCTTAATTTCTAAATCATTTTTAGCAGTAATAGCTATTACTACTTTAAAGGACCTAGCTACTAACGTAGCAGTATATATTAAATTAATAAAGTTCTTCTTTTAGAAAATACTTTTTATAACAATCTGCACTTTATATTTAAAAAAAAAACTATTTTAATCAAACTTATAAGTTTAAACCTACTTTCTAAGTATTAGATATTTATTTACTTTTTTTTTAATATTTTAGTTTAAGTCTTATTCTTACTTAACTAGTTAATTTCTTTCTTGTAGGCATTTTTAAATAAGGCCTTTATAAAATTCTAGAGCAACTGCTTTTATAATTCTAGTAGTTTAAGTAAAGTATTGTAATATAGTTAAGTATTTCTTTTAGTTAGTTTATACATAGTAAGTAAAGCTATTATAACTATATAATTAAAAGTCTTATAGCTTGCTTAGTCTTCTTAAGTTGCTTACAAACTTAGTAAGTAAGTATTATAAAAATCAATTTATAATAAATTCTTATAATCTACAATTAATGCGTTAATACTACTTATACTTCTACTCTTTAGTTAATTATTAGAATCTTAGTTTACGTCTTTATACTTATGCCTGCTACTTAGCTTATATAGTAGAAGATAACAATTTGTAGGCTAATTTAGGCTTTTGCTAGCAATCCTAGTACTATGTCTAGTAAGTAGAAGTTAAGCTTATAATTGCTTACCCTATTTATTATTTAAGACTTAAGATCTTAAACTATAAAATAATTTATAGTTTATAACTTGCTTACTCTAAGTAAGGTTTGTATTACAATTAGCTAGCGCGTTAGAGTTTTTAGGCTTAGACTATTAGACTAGTAATAAGTTATTAAGCTTATACAAAGAAGGCGTTTTACTTCTAAATATTAATAGGTTAGCTTTTCTAAGTAAGCGCACTACTATTTAACTATTAAATACTTTGTAATTAATTACGTTATTGCTTTCTAGAGTCTTTAGTTTAGGAGTAAGTTTTAAAGTAGTAACACTAGTATTTTACTACTAATTTAAGTAAATTTCTAATAGTGCACTAGCCTTATGCTTTATTTACTAAGCTTCTTCTAATCTACTTTTATACTTAGTAGGCAGGCCTTCTTTACTACTTAAGATAGTAAATAGATTACTTTTAAGGTTTTTAGTAGTTAGCTATATTTCTTAATTTGCTCTACCTTAAAAGGCTAGAAGAACTTATAAGTTACTTTTTAAATTCACTAGCTTACTATTATAAAAAATCTTTATTATTTTAATTGCTTAATTTTTTAGTAGCTCTTTCTTGCAATTTCTTTTATAGAACAGCTATTTATTAAAAGTTACATTACAGTTAGTAGTAACCTAATTAAGGGTTAGTACCTATATATAGTGTATATTAAAGGCTTAATAACTAACTAAATAACTAATATAGCTGCAAGGATTAATCCTAAATATTTAATAATTACGCCTAGCTACCTTCTCCCTGTTTAATAGGTAGGTGTAGCAGCTATAGGCATAAATTCTACTTTAGTCTAGGCGTAGATTAGCAGTCTAATATCTAATTATAAGTAGTTAATAGTATTAAAAATATTTTCTAAACTATTCTTTAAGCACTTAGTTAAGAGATAAGTAGCTATAAATTTTAGTAAAGCTTATTTTATGTAAGTAAGCTGCTGTATTTATAATTACTAGCTAAAGCTTAGCTAGTAGATTAGCACTTATATGCATTTTAATAGCTTTTATAATTAGCTCTTAGCCTGCTTTTTTTGCTAAGCTATTAAGCTTATAAGTGTATAGTAGTAGCGTTTTAATTACTATTTTTTATTCTATTGCCTATTTCTTATATCTTAATTGCTCTTTCTAAGGCAGTATAGTAGTGTTGTTATTTTAATAAATTTTTATAATCTTCTACTAATATTTCCTCTTAATTCTTATAGTAAAGCCTTTAATTAAAAGCATAATATTGTTTAGTATCTTTAACTAAATATTATAATTTTATAGTTTGCTTAAGTAGTTTTTCTTAATAATTAGTGCCTATTTCTTAAGCAGTTAACTAGGTAGAAAATTAAACAAATTTTATAAGATTTTAAAAAAAGTAAAAGTAATTTTTCTTTTAGGCATTATAAAATTACTTATAAGGCATAAGCTGTTGTATAGTAATTATATTTTAACAGCTTTTTACTAGTAATCTTAACATTTTACACTAAGCAGACTAGAGCTTTAATAGCTTGTTATCTTAAGTATCCCAATTATTAATACTATAGATTCTTATTACTAGTGCGCAGCTGTAGTTTCCTTAATCATGCTATAGCGTTTACTAGTAGTAGTTAAGTAATGTAATAAGAGAGTTGCTTGTATTTAATAAATAAAAAATTAAAGTAATACTCTAAGTTAATTTAAATAATATTCTTCTTAATTATTCTAAATTTTATAGTATAATTATATCTTAAGTACTAAATACCTGCTTACTTAAGCTGTACTTTAGAGAGAATATTAATATAAAAGCCTAGTATAAATTTAATATTAGTAAGTACAAAATTAGCGATCTTAAGGCTAGCCTTGCTATACAGGACGTTCTTAAGTAGCCTATTTTCTATTCTAGTAACTAGAATAAACTAAGTGCTTACTTTAACTGTCTTATTCTTATTGCATTTACAATAGGTGCTTAGTACTAGTTAATTTATGCTATTAACTAAGTAGACTACTGCTCTACTATCTATAATTATATAAAAAGACAACGCATAAAAAGTAAAAGCTGCGCTAAATACGTTTAAACTAATTTTTTAATTAAGTCTTTTAGGTTAATTAGTGCTAAAACTAATAAGCTAAAGTATGCTTTACTTAGTTTATTAGCAACTAATCTGCTAGTGCTAGCCTTCTAGCCCTCTTTCTTAATCTGAGTCTGTAAGGTTGCCTATCTATTACTATTCTATTACTTAATAATCTTCTTTTAATTATTGTCTATTAGTTTAATTAGTATTCTATTAGTAAGCATTAATTCTATAACTGCAGTTTAAAGTTAGAAGTAGTTATGTAGTGTTTAAAAGTGCTTACTTAGCTTATAAAAGTAAAAGTATAATTGCTTACTACTCTTATTTAACTTTAAGTTATTTAGTAGTTGTTAAGCTATTTCTAATTTAAATCTAGTTTAGAATACTACGTATCCTTTTCCTTTTAAAAAAGTAATTAACTAATTCTACAACAAAACACTAAAAATCTTTCTTAAATTATTAAAAGTTAATTAAGCTCTACTAAGCACTATTACTTATACTAGCTTATTGCGCTTCTTACATAACTAGTCTAGTACAATTTTAGTGCCTAAGGCGTCTAAAAAGTTAGTAACTGCTAATAGCCTAACAACTTTAGAGAGCAAGTAGATTATTACTTGTTTATCAATAGCTGTTTTGACACGCTCTTGCTCCTTGTAGAGCCACTGCAAGGTCTCTCTACTAAGGTTGCATTCGCGCAGGAGGAGATTGGTAAGATAACACACCGTCACCGCACCTAGACCATTGACATGCGCAACGTATTTGATAGACTCGCTGCTAAACAAGCCTTTCACAACCTCCATTGTGACCTTGACATCCATAATACCAGACGCATTAATAAGGTGTTAATGAATGACAGAATTTGACCTCTGCGTCCACCTGATTACCATAGGAGCTACCGCCGACAGCTCCTCTTCAACCGACTAGGGAGGCCGCTCAACGAAGGTGAACGCGGGCTTTGTAATCCACCACTATAGCTTCTTATATAGTGACCTAGTAAGGTCTAACTTTACTTAATGTAAGCTATTAGTCTTTGTGTTAAACAGGAAGAAGAACAGTCTAAGCATTGTATTGTTTGTATACAAGTTGTTTGTATGCAGTACTGTGTAGTGTAAGAAATCCTAAAGGTAAAAAGCAGCAGGCAGAAAGCTTTTATAAAGTATTGCAGGCTCCTGCTGCGGTAACGTACGTGTCCTTACCCTCCTCTACCTCCTCTACCTCTATTGCAATCTTGTTGCTAGCTATAGGCTGGCAATTGCTGTTAAACACGTTTTAATTAGTGTTGTTTTTTAGTACCTTCAGCAAATTTTTTAACCCTAATTTTGCTTAGTAGTCTAATACTTGTTTATACAAGAGCTGCTACTTAGTAAACTAATACTTAAAGCTTATTTATCTCTAACAAGCCTTATTTAGGTAAGATCTATATTACACCTTAATTAAATACTAAGTATTCTAATTTGTAGGAGCAAAATCCTCCTTTAGAATCTTTACTAAGGCTTAAATACTAGTAAAGTTTTAAGTAATTATGCTTATTAAAGCGTTTAATAGCAGGTCTAAATATACAGTCTTACTAATTTAGTCCTTAATATTAGTAATCTTAGCAACTTTTTTTATCTATTAAGTAGTATGTACTTTATACTTATAAACTAGCTTATTATAATTATCTTTTTTATACTTAGTATTAATTATATAAGCCTTGTATTTGCGTTAAGTAATATTATAGTTCTCTTGTTCTTAAGCGCTTGCGCTAGGTAGTAGAGCAACAGGCTCTTTAATATCCTTAAACAACTTAGGATACTAAGGCTCCTAGTAATCTATTAAGCGCACGTTTAGGAGATTAAGATTAACTTAATCCTAGATACCTTTTTTTTAAGTAGTGCAGTCTTAATAGAGCAAACTAGGTTAACTAGTCTAATTAAGCCTTAAGAATTACTCTTAAGGCAACAAGCAGTGTATTAAAAAAGTCTATATTAGTAAAATGCTCTATAAGATTACAACATAAGTTATTATTAAGGTAAAAGTAGGATTAGTTAGTTAGTAGCTGTGTTAACAATAATAGTAGCCTATAAGTTGTAGGATAAATTAGTAGGAGGTTAATTGTACAATTAAGTAAGTAAGAGGTATAGCAGCTGTAGCAATCTGCTAGCTGTGCTGTAAGAGAAAATAGAGAAGAGTAAGTTAATAATTAAATAGTTAACCTTCTAGCTTACTAATTGCGTAGTAGGAATTAATACTATAATTAAGCAGCTAGGCTTATAACTGTTAGAGCTAAGAAAGAGCAATTGTTTAATTACCTAAGTAGAAAGTAAGTGTATTAATTAACTAAGTGCTACAATAAAAGTGTTCCAATAACTGCTCAAGAGACATAAGACGATCTGGCCCGTTTATATAGACGCTAGCGGGGCCGTCACGTGAATAGCTTACTAGGATTACCTGATCAAAAGGGTGATCCGCGTGTCAATACTCCAACATTTTTAAGGTATTTAAGGTGGTGGTTGTTGTTGTAGTAAAAATAGATTTTCTAAAAATGTTAAAAGCAGCTGCTCTCTACTGAGGTGGACGGGCCAACGCGCAGGACAGGCCAACGCTCACCATACTAAAACAACACCACCTTTCAACACTGGATAACTCTACTAATATAGATCTGATCTAGGAAGCAATTAACAAAATTAATTCGCGCGCACTAGGCGTATTTTTCTTATATACATAAAGTTTATAGAAAAGTATAGTATAGTATAATCTACGCTCTTTTAAAGACATTAAGGTGTTTTAACCTTACGTAACCTTGAGTCTTGAAATTAACAGGCTCTCTACCTACAATAGGAGCTAGAGCCTCTACAGTATATTAAATAGCTTACTGGACAAGGCCTTCTACCTACATAAGCTATAATATAAAATTTCGCTTTATAAATTATAAGAAAAGAGGTTAAATTACACTACATGTCACGGATGGTTGCGTGTTGACTGGGTCCGCCAAACTCGCTTATCGTTAGCTCGCCCACCAGCAATTGTGCTTATAAGGGGCTCCGCAAGGATACCTACAGGTATTATTACTTAAAATATATACACGTTATTATTCTAGAGCTATCTCTTACTATCTTTTATAGTATAAAGCAAGTACTATTGCCTAAAGCTACCCTTTATAGAATAATACCTCCTCCTACAGGCTAATAGTCTAGAGATAGCTTTCTTAACGCAATTTAATACTTAAAGTAATTAAAAAAGCTAGAGCCTTGCTATATTTAAACTTTCTAATCCCCCTTAAACCTTATTAAGGCCTGCTACACCTAAGAAGCCTAAAGAGCGCACTTAAGGCGCACCTATAACGCTTAAAGAGCGCATTAACACTATAAAGAAGTAACATAATAAACTTTAATTCTTACAATAATTATAGAAGTTAGAAAAAAAAGTAGTATAACTAGAAAAAGTTAAATAAAAAGAAATTCTAAATATACTAGTACTACTAACTATATTATCCTACGCGTAAGATATACTTAAAGTAATACTTACTACGTATATATAACACGTACTTAAACTTAAAGACTTAGCTAAATACTAAAGTAAAACTTTTAAAAAATATTATAAGTTTACTTATTTTTGTAAAGTAGCATTTTAGCTACTACTATAAGAATTTAAAAGAGATAATAATAAAGTAATTTAAGTAATATAGTATTTTAAAGTAAATTTTTAAAAGCTTTAGTATGCTTACTATAAGTATTTTTTTAAAATAAAAAAAGAAGTGCTAACTTAAAACTACTTTAAGTAATATATACTTAACTTACTTTAAAACTTTATTAACTGTAGCTTTAAAGTAGTAACTATGCATATACACACTATATAGTAAAAAAACTAAACTATTTAATTATTTGTAACTTATTTTAATATTTTTAAAAATTAACTTTTAATATATACTAAAGTATAAAGAGTTTAGCACTTTTTTATAAAACTAAAGCCTAAACTATAGTATGTAATTACTAACTACTATTAAATTCTTATAACTAGAAAAAACTTTATTATACTTAAATCTATACTTAAGTAGAATTTGCGTAGAGCACTTATTATATATAATTTACTCTACTAAAGCACTTTTATAAAAAAAAGAAAAGAATACTTTCTTATAGCTACTATACTAAACGCACCTAAAAAGTGTAAAAATAGTAATAATATTATATGCTTTAAGTGCTAAAAAAAACACTATGCTAATAAGTACTAAAGTAGCAACCTTAATAAGGTCTTAATTAATATAAACTAAATAAGAAAAAGTTAAGCCTTACTATAAACTTAAAGTTAGTAAAGCACATGCTAATAAATATTTTACTAGAAATATAGTACGTGTGCTACGCACGTTTAGCAACTATAGTAAAAAAAGAACTTAAAGTTATTTTAAACTTATAAGTAGATATTAGCCTTATTAGTTAAAAAACAGCTATAAAAATAAATTTAAAACTTATTTAAAATACAAAACTACTTTGCCTAAGTTAAATTAAACTTTAAAAGTAAAACATATATATAGTATATAAGCTTTAGCTACGCTTAACAAATAATAATAGCGTAAAGTGTATTACAAAAGTTACTATATATAAAGTAAATAAAAAAAGAGTACTACTACTACTTAGTAATTTCTTCTTAAGCTAAGAAGGTATTTGTATTAACTATAAAAGGCAAATATAGCGTTAAGGATATATAAAAGTAAACATTAACTTAGTAGCTACTAAAGTATTTTTAAAAAATGCAAAACTTATAAATTTAAAAACTTATTTTTTAAAAGTACTTTAAAGTAATAGTATAAGCATTAAGCTTAAAGTATATGTGCTAAATATATTTATAGCGTAAGTATAGCGTATACGTAATATATTATAAGATTATGCTAATATTTTTAACAATAAAGCTACTAAAACTCTCTTATAGCTAAAAAACTTAAATTACGCAATCTCTATTTATTAAGGCAAAAAACCCTCTTATAAGCCTTTTTATACTCTTTTTTTTTATAAGCTTTAAGTACTTTATAAATTTTAAAAAAGTATTGTAGAAAAAATAGATTTACTATAGCACTAGCCTTATAGGCGCACTAATACTATTTGTACTAAAAAAAGATAGAACTCTTTACTATTATATATATTATAAAGGTTTTAACGCTGTTATAATAAAAAATTATCACTTACTCTTTTTAATTAAAGAGACACTAGACTACCTATTAGGCGTATGCTACTATATAATATTAGATTTTAAAAACACCTACTATTGTTTAAAGATTAAGGTAGAAAATAAGTAAAAAACTACTTTTAGAACATAATATAAATATTTTAAATATCTTATTATACTTTTTAGGCTTACAAACGCCCTAGCAAGCTTCTAAGCTTATATTAATAAAGCTTTAAAAGGGCACTTAGATTATATATATATAGTATATCTAGATAGTATTCTTATCTACACCTATAATAATAACATTGCGCTACACTAGCGTGCTATACACGCTGTACTTAACTTTTTACAAAAAGTAGAGTTGTATATAAACTTTAAAAAGTGTATATTTACTTTAAGCAAAGTTTATTTCTTAGAATTTATTATTATAAAAAGTAGTATTTGTGTAAATTTAGCGCGTGTTGCTACTATAAAATAGTAGCCTATACTTACTAATATTAAAAAGCTGTAGTATTTTCTAGAATTTATAAACTTTTATTAGCATTTTATTAAAAACTACACTATAGAAATAGCACCTTTTATAAATATCTTAAAAAGGAAACAGGCGTTCTACTAGAATAAGAATATATATACTATCTTTATAAGGCTAAAGTAACGCTTTATATATGCGCCTATTCTACGCTACTTTAAAAATATATATATAATTTGTATTAAGATAGATACTTTAACTTTTACTATTTTAGGTATATTATCTTAACTCTTTAAGAATAAAAAGTAGTATTGTATTATATTTTACTTACAAAAACTATAAAGCGCTAAGCTAAACTATAAAGTATATAACTTTAAACTTTTAGCTATTATATAAAGTTTTAAGAAATAGTAATACTTATACTATATAAGTGTTAACTAATTATAACAACCTACGCTTTTTACGCGCTGTATAGAAGCTAAACTAGTATTAAGCACGCTAGGCTCTATATTTAGAGGCTTTTAATATTAAAGTTAAATACTACTTAAGGCGTATAAACCTTGCAAATAGACTATTAAGAAAAGTAGATTATAAATAGAAGAACTTATTATTAACTTAACTATTGCCTACACTATAGAATAAACGTCTAACAAAGGTAAAGCATAGTAAAATAAAAAGTTTTATAATTTAGCACAGCTAAGAAGGCGCATATAAAACGTATATAGCTAATATTTGTAAAATAAAAAGTATCTAAACTGCTAGTGCTATAGAGTGCACACTATGCGTACTACGCTCTCTAGCTAGAGTATTAGTTAGTAGCAAACTTATAATAGTAAAGTTAGAAGTTAATAAGTAAACTACGCTAGTTATAATAAAAGAACGCTTTTACCTTATAACAGGTTGCAGACTTTATATAAGTAGCACACACTTAAACTAGTAGTAGCTTGTAAGTATAGCGCGTAAATAATAAAGAAGTTTTAAGATATAAAGGCAGAATTTATATTTTACTAGAATAAGCTATTAAGCAGGAAATTCTATTACATAATTATAACACGCGTATAGTAAGTTATTTTAGTATATATAGAACTTATAAGCTTATTAGCAGACTATATTACTAGCTAGAGCTAGGCTATAATATTTAAAATTACGTAAAGACTTATGTAGTATACTAAAGAAGCAAAACTTTAAAATATAGCAAATATAATTAGTTATTACTATTACTAGTTCTTAATAAGATATTTAAAAAAGTAAGCCTTAATTTTGTAATAAAGCTATTACTAGCAAAGAATAATAGTTTAAGTTGCGTATTTAATGTAATTTTTATAATTATTAACTACTTTTTAAAGATAGCAATTTACATACTTGTATTAAAAACGTAAAATATAAAATAATTTATAAAATTTTATTTTAAATATATTATTTTAAAATATAAAATTTAAAAGGGTATTATATTTAATTGCAGTTTAATTTTTATATTAATATTTTAGATAGAAATATACTACTAATTATAAGTAAAGCGTAGGCTAAGCACAGCCTTCTACTTATAGATAAATAGGCAAACTAAACGCTAAAACTAAATAATAGAGTAATACTTAAAGACGTTTACCTTAGAAAAATAAGATAATTAAGTATTACTTTTGCTAACTACATAATTTGCATACAACAACTCTATCTATAAATTAATAAAAATAATACTTTTTTACGTAGTATACAGTAAGTATTTATTACTTATATTGCTTTTTAAAGATAGTAGGCTAAAAAAGGAGGTACTAGATGCTATAAATAGAGTGCAGCGCATGTATAACACATGTGTAATAGTAAAAGAACACTTTTTAACAGCACAAGAATATTAACACTAATACTATAATAAAAAATATAAACTAAAGATTTCTTACTAAAAAAACTTAGTTCGCCTTAGTACAAAGAATATTAACCTAGCTTACTAACTTAGTAAGAAGCTTTCTAGTAAGTTTATAAAACTATTTTAAGTATAAAAAGTAGTTAAAACATAAGCTTACTAACTACAACTACTACTTTACTATTGTATTTATAATATCTTCTATATCTTTTTACTAAAATAATAAGAATTACGTAGTAGTTAAAAAGATAATACTTAGGCACTAGAAATTAGCTCTAAAAGCAAAGAGATCTAGGAGGTTAAAAAGATATTAAGAAAACAAATTAAGAATAGCTAGCTAGAGTATTAGCTATAATAAAAAGGCTATAATAAATTATAAGATACTTAGACTCTAGCATTGCAGTTTAAGGATATAGAAAAACTAATTAAGAAATATAAGTATAAGTAAAAATTATTATATTTTAAGTGCACTAAAAGAATATACTAAATATTAGTATTGTGTACTTAGGGCGCAAATTAGGTATTTAAATAAATAAAACTATAAGTATAAAAATAATTTACTTATACTTATTATTAAAAATCTCTTTACTACTAGTATAAACTTTATTATTACTACCTATATTATTACTACTACTTCTAGCACTACTGTTATGCGTGCTACCTGCGCCTAGACTACGCCTAAGAAGTAGTACGTTATTGTTACATAAGCTCTTATTATTATTTTTATTATTACTAGCAGGACTAGTAATCCTAGCTATATAACTAGTAATTAACTTAAGAGTAGCTGCTATATAGCGTTACTTTACTAAAATTAAGCTTAAAAAATAAGGTAAAGACGTTAGCACCTAAGTAAGCACTTTTAATAGAGTACTAGTATACGTAGTAACATAGTAGTAGTTAAAAAGCTTAAAGTTAAATTAGTGCTAGCATTACGTAAGCTTAACGCTAGTAGTAATAATAATAGAGTTAGTTCTTAAAATATTAGTATTAGTAACTGTAGTATTAAAATAAGAGTAAAGTTAGTATAAATAATTTAAATACTTATTAAGCGCTTTAAGAACTTATTTAGATTAGCTAAAACATAGTTAATAAAATAATAAGACTTACTTTAGTATAACTACTATAGTTACTTTTAGCATAACAGTTTTAATAATAATGCTTAGTTTTTTTATAAATTTTTTTTTGCTTAGTAATATTTTATGTGTAACGCAGGCAAGATGTATACAAAGTAACAAAATTAGTAGCTTTTTTAAGTATACTAAACTTATATAGCTAAGTATTTTATAAGTAAAATTCTTTAATATACTTAGAATTTAAATAGTAAACTATAATAAAAATTAAAAATTATTATTTAGTTACGTAGTAAGTGCGTTAAAGTTACGTGTTAAATATGTTAATTAAAATAAGAATTATAAAAAATATACTAAAAAATTTCTTTATTACTATAGTAAACATTACTTTGCATAAACTACTTATAATAATTTTATACTCTTACTTTTACCTTTAAATATTTTAAAAAATAAACAATAAATTTAAGAGTTATTATAATAATGCTATAAAAACTTAAGCTTAAAGCTTATTACACGCTTAAACTGTAAGTAACATGCGTTTTAAGAGCACCTAAGCTGTAAGTAACACGCGCTTTTTACTAAAATATCTTTATATAGTTTAGAGACTTAATTTAAGGCTGTTAGGACGCTAGACTAGAAGGGGAGGCTTTGTTACGGATAGTTGCGTGTTAACTAGGTCCGCCAAACTCACTTATTGTTAGCTCGCCTACTAGCAATTGTGCTTATAAGAGGCTCCTTACCTGCGAGGATACCTGTAGGTATTATTGCTTAAAATATACACACGTTATTATTCTAGAGCTATCTCTTACTATCTTCTGTGGTGTGAAGCAAGCATTAGTTACTTTATCTACTAGTACCCTAGCAAGCTTATTTTGAAATAAATAATAGATATAGAAAATAGTTACTACAAAGCTAACTTAAGGAGAAAGTAAAGCTTATACTTTAATTTCTTATGCAAGAAAATTATGTAGTACTATATTAAGGCGCGTTAGCTTTAGCCTTTTAAGACAACCTTTTAATGTAACTACACATTTTGTAGACAGCTTTTTAGTAAAAAATAATTTATTGCTAACAATAGATATTTGGGCTTACGCCCCCTTGTTTAGTATTGCTAGCACGCAATTAGTGTGTTGCATATTTAGATAGAAACAAAGATGCGTAATATCCCTCTAACTAACTGTCACGGATGGTTGCGTGTTGGCTGGATTCGCTAAACTCGCTTATCGTTAGCTTGCCCACCTGCAATTGTGCTTATAAGGGGCTCCTTACCTAATTTAAGAATAGCAGTTAAATACTATAAGAAGTTTAGTATTAACTTTACGTTCTAGTAGCTTTCTATAAAATAATTACATAGTAAGTAGTTAAGGTTCTTTTAATATATAATAATATAAATATACTCTCTTAGTTACTTTATATACTATAATAACTAACTATGTTAACAACTATAACTTAACTACAAAATTTAGTTATAGCTAAGTTAAAGTTGTAACTAAATTAGTGCTTACTTAGCTTACCTCTTTTAATTTTACCTAATTTTACTTTAATTATTACAGCTATTTATTACTATTAATAGCACGTAACTATAGCCTAACTACTTCCCTTTATAACCTAACTATAACTTAACTTATACTTATAGTCTATGCGCGTAACTATAACTACAACTACTAGTCTATGCAACCTAACTATAACTATAACTACTAGTCTATACAACTTAACTATAACTGCAACTACTAGTCTGTGTAACCCTAACTTAACCTATACCTATGTTTAGCGTAAATAGCGTAGGTATAGGTTAGGTTAGGGTTAGGTTCGCTTACGTCAGACCCTAACTACAACTTAACCTATACCCATTTACTAGCCTACTTACAGATTAGTATTAGCAGAAGAGATTACAGTTAAAGTATATAGGAGTGCGTAGTAATTTATAAATAAGGCTTAATTTTAATAAAACACCTATAGGCCTTGTACAAAAGGATATTAAAAGTCTATAAAGCAACTATAGATCCTAAGCTGTCTTTGTACTTAAAATCTAGGCTAGAACTAGAGTAAGTCTAATACTAATACAAAGCTAAGATAATAGTAAAAATAAAAGTATTATAGCGTGTTTATTACACTACCCTACCTTCTAGTAGTTAGCTAGTCCTATAGCTATGTAAATTCTTTAACATATTTCTTATTTATTTATTATTAACTTTGTAATATCTTTTATTGATGTTGTAGACTTACAATAAGCAGTTACTGCAACTTTAACTTAAAGTAGTATTAGGCTAGCTTTAAGTGTTTGCTATTTTAATATTATAATAATACGTTGTGTCTAATTTTTCTGCTTCTTTAAAACACTACACACATACACATACAATATACAAACATACTATACTACTATGTTGCCCCCTAAGAGCTTTACTAAAGGCGTATTACTTTATTTTCTTATAGTTAGTGCGCGCCTTTACGCACAGCGTTTTCAGAGTTAAATATTAGTTTAACTTTAAGATGTCTAAAAAATACGCATTTTATGCATAGCAGAAAAAAAAGTACTCTTTTATAAGTTTAATATAGTTTATTTATTAAACTTAAGGCTAACTTAAATCAGTGCTAAAGTATATTAAAGAAAAGTTTCTCAAACTTTTTTTTACTATAGACTTCCTTACTACTGCAGAGCACAAGGAGGATCTAGCAGAGGACTACTTTTCTACTAAAAAGCAAGTGCAGGCGGCAGCTCTTGTCCTAGCTATTACAGATAGTTGCGTGCTAGCTAGATCTGCTAAACTTACTTATTGTTAGCTTACCCACCTGCAATTATGCTTATAAGGGGCTCTTTACCTGCAAAGATACCTGCAGGTATTATTGCTTAAAACATATATATATTATTATTTAGAGCTATCTCTTACTATCTTCTATAATATAAAGCAAGTACTATTGCCTAAAGCCACCCCTTATAGAATAATACCTCTCTTATAGGCTAATAGTCTAGAGATAGCTCTCTTAACACAATTTAATACTTAAAGTAATTAAGGAAGCTAAGGCCTTGCTATATTTAAACTTTCTAATCCTCTTTAAACCTTATTAAGGCCTGCTACACCTAAGAAGCCTAAAGAGCGTACTTAAGGCGCACTTACAATTCTTAAAAAGCGCATTAATACTATAAAAAAGTAACGCAATAAACTTTAATTTTTATAATAATTATAAGAGTTTAAAAAAAAAGTAGTACAACTAGAAAAGGCTAAATAAAAGAAAATTTTAAATATACTAATACTACTAACTATATTATTCTGCACGTAAAACGCACCTAAAGTAATACTTACTATATATATATAACGCGCGCTAAAACTTAAAGACTTAGCTAAATACTAAACTAAAACTTTTAAAGAATATTATAAGTTTACTTATTTTTATAAAGTAGCGTTTTAGCTACTACTATAAGAATTTAAGAAACATAATAATAAAGTAATTTAAGTAATATAGTATTTTAAAGTAGACACTTAAAAGCTTTAGTATACTTATTTTAAGTATTTTATTAAAGTAAAAATAGAAGTACTAACTTAAAATTACTTTAAGTAATATATACTTAACTTACTTTTCAACTTTATTAACTATAGCCTTAAAGCAGTAACTACGCATGCGTTTACTATATAGCAAAAAATTAAACTATTTAATTATTTATAACTTATTTTAATATATTTAAAGATTAACTTTTAATATATACTAAGGTATAAAGAGTCTAGCACTTTTTTACAAAACTAAAGCTTAAACTATAGTATATAATTACTAACTACTATTAAATTTTTATAACAAGAGAAAATTTTATTATACTTAAATCTATACTTAAATAAAATTTGCGTAAAGCACTTATTATATATAATTTGCTCTACTAAAGTAGTTTTACAAAAAAAAAATACTTTTTTACAGCTACTATACTAAACACACTTAAAAAGCGTAGAAATAGCAATAATATTATATGCTTTAAGTGCTAGAAAAAAAACACTATACTAATAAGTACTAAAGTAGCAACTTTAATAAAGTCCTAGTTAATATAAACTAAATAAAAAAAAGTTAAGCCTTGCTATAAACTTAAAGTTAGTAAAGCACGTACTAATAAATTTCTTACTAAGAATATAGTATATATATTATATACTTTTAGTAAGTAAAGTAAAAAAAAACTTTAAGTTATTTTAAATTTATAAGTAGATGTTAGCCTTATTAGTTAAAAAATAGCTATAGAAATAAATTTAAAACTTATTTTAAATATAAAACTTTCTTACCTAAGTTAAATTAGACTTAAAAGGCAAAATAAATACATAGTATATAAGCTTTAGTTGCGCTTAATAAATAATAATAGTATAAAGCGCATTATAAAAGTTACTAAGTATAAAGTAGATAAAAAAAAAGTACTATTACTACTTAGTATTTTTTTTTAAGCTAAGAAGGCATTGATATTAGCTGCAGAAGGTAGATATAGCATTAAGAATATATAAAAGCAAACATTAACTTACTAGCTACTAAAGTATTATTAAAAAATACAAGACTTATAAATTTAAAAACTTATTTTTTAAAAGTACTTTAAAGTAATAGCATAAGTATTAAGCCTAAAACATATTTACTTGATATATTTATAGTATAAGTATAGTATATACTTGAAATATTGTAAAATTATACTAACATTTTTAATAACAAAGCTGCTAAAACTTTTTTATAGCTAAAAAGCTTAAATTGCGTAATTTTTATTTAATAAGGCAAAGAACTCTTTTATAAGCTTTTTTATACTTTTTCTTTTTATAAGCTTTACGTACTTTGCAAATATATTAAAAAAGTACTATAAAAAAATAAATTTGCTACAGCCCTAGTCTTATAGGCATACTAATACTATTTATACTAAAAAAAATAAAACTCTTTACCTTTACGTAAATTATTAAGGCCTTAATACTATTATAATAACAGATTGTTACTTACTTTTCTTAATTAGAGAGACACTAGACTGCCTGTTAGGCGCACGCTACTATATAACATTAAATTTTAAAAACGCCTACTATTATTTAAAGATTAAGGCAGGAGATAAGTAGGAGACTGCTTTTAGGACATAATATAAATATTTTAAATATCTTATTATGCCTTTTAGGCTTCTAAACGCCCTAGCAATCTTCTAAGCCTATATTAATAAAGCTCTAAGAAGGCACTTAGATTATATATACATAGTTTATTTAGATAATATTCTTATTTATACTTATAATAATAATATTATGCTATACTAGCGTGCTGTACAGGCTATACTTAATTTTTTATAAAAAGTAAAGTTGTATGTAAACTTTAAAAAGTGTATATTTACTTTAAGCAAAGTTTATTTCTTAAAATTTATTACTATAAAAAGTAGTATTTATGTAAGTTTAGCGCGCATTGCCATTATTAAATAGTAGCCTACACCTACTAACATTAAGAAGCTGCAGTTTTTTTTTAAATTTATAAACTTTTATTAGCATTTTATTCAGAACTATGCTGTAGAAATAGCACTCTTTATAAATATTTTAAAAAATAAATAAGTATTTTACTAAAATAAAAATACACATGCTGCCTTTATAAAGCTAAAGTAACGCTTTATATATACGCTTATTTTATGCTACTTTAAAAATACACGTATAATTTATATTAAAACAAATACTTTAACTTTTACTATTTTAAGTATATTATCCTAACTTTTTAAAAATAAAAAGTAGTATTTTATTACGTTTTACTTATAAAAACTAACAAGCGCTAAGCTAAGCTATAAGGTATATAATTTTAAATTTTTAGCTATTATATAGAGTTTTAAGAAATAGTAATACTACTTAAAAAGTACTCAATATACTATTTAGGTATTAATATATTATAACAACTTACGTTTTTTACGTGCTATATATAAGCTAAACTAGCGTTAAGCACGCTAAGCTTTATATTTAGAAGCTTTTAATTTTAAAGTTAAATACTACCTATGGCGTATAAACTCTATAAATAGACTATTAAAAAGAGTATATTATAAATAAAAGAACTTATTGTTAACTTAACTATTGCCTATACTATAAAACAAACTTTTAGCAAGAGTAATGTATAGTAAAATAAAAAGTTTTATAACTTAGTATAGCTAAGAAAGCGTATATAAAACGCATATAGCTAATATTTATAGAATAAAAAGTATTTAAACTACTAGTGCTATAAAGTGCATACTATGCGTACTACGCTCTTTAGCTAAAGTATTAGTTAGTAGTAAACTTATAATAGTAAAGTTAAAAGCTTTAATAAATAAACTAAACTAGTTATAATAAAAAAATACTTTTGCTTTATAGCAAGTTGTAAACTTTACATTAGTAGTACGTACTTGAAATAGCAGTAGCGCGCAAGTATAGTATATTAATAATAAAAAATTTTAAAATATAAAAGTAGAATTTACGTTCTACTAAAATAAGCTATTAGGCAAGAGATTTTATTACAAAATTGTAATATATATATAGTAAGTTATTTTAGCGCACGTAAGACTTATAAGCTTATTAGCAAGGTATATTACTAGCTAGAGCTAAGCTATAATACTTAGAATTATGTAAAGACTTATATAGTATACTTAAAAAGTAAGGCTCTAAAATATAGTAAATATAGTTTGTTATTACTATTACTAGTTCTTAATAAAATATTTAGAGAAGTAAGCTTTACTTTTATAATAAAGCTACTACTAGCAAAAAATAATAGTTTAAGTTATATATTTAATATAATTTTTATAATTATTAACTACTTTTTAAAAATAGTAATTTATATACTTATATTAAAAACTTAAGATGTAAAACAGTTTGCAGAACTTTATTTTAAATATATTATTTTAAAATGTAAAATTTAAAAAAGTATTATATTTAATTATAGTTTAATCTTTATATTTATATTTTAAATAGAAATATGCTACTAATTATAAGTAAAGCGTAGACTAAGCATAGCCTTCTACTTATAAACAAATAAGTAAACTAAACGCTAAAACTAGATACTAGAATATTACTTAAGAACGTTTACTTTAAAAAAATAAAATAATTAAGTATTACTTCTACTAACTACAAAATTTGTATACAACAACTTTATTTATAAATTAATAAAAATAATACTTTTTTATACAGTATATAGTAAGCATTTATTGCTTATATTGCTTCCTAAGGACAGCAGGCTAGAAAGAGAGGTACTAAATGCTATAAATAAAGTGCAGCGCATGTATAACGTATATATAATAGCAAAAGAATACTTCTTAATAGCATAAGAATATTAACGCTAATACTATAATAAAAAATATAAACTAAAGATTTTTTACTAAAAAGACCTAGTTTGCCTTAGTATAAAGAATATTAACTTAGCCTACTAACTTAGCAAAAAGCTTTTTAGCAAGTTTATAAAACTATTCTAAGTATAAAAAGTAGTTAGAACGTAAGCTTACTAACTATAACTACTACCTTACTATTATATTTATAATATCTTCTACGTCTCTTTACTAGAATAATAGAAATTACATAGTAGTTAAGAAAATAATACTTAGGCACTAGAAATTAGCCTTAAAAGTAAAGAGATCTAGGAAGTTGAAAAAATATTAAGAAAATAAATTAAAAAAAGCTAGCTAAAGTATTACCTATAATAAAAAGGCTATAATAAATTATAAAATACTTAAACTTTAGCATTACAGTCTAAGAATATAAAAAAACTATTTAAAAAGATATAAATATAAGCAAGAATTATTACATTATAAGCACGCTAAAAGAATATACTAAACATTATTATTGCGTAACTAAGGCGCAAATTAAGTATTTAAATAAATAAAACTATAAGTATAAAAATAATTTATTCTTAATTATTATTAAAATTCTTCTTACTACTAGCATAAACCTTAGTATTATTACCTATATTATTACTACTACTTTTAGCACTACTATTATGCGCGCTACCTGCGCCTAGAGCGTACTTAAAAAGTAGTATATTATTATTACTTAAGCTCTTATTATTATCTTTATTATTACTAGTAGAACTAGTAATTCTAGCTGTATAACTAGCAATTAATTTAAAAGTAGCTGCTATATAGTACTACTCTACTAAAATTAAGCTTAAGTAGTAAAGTAAAGTTATTAGCACCTAAGTAGAAACTTTTAAAAAAGTACTAGTGTACGCAGTAACGCTATAGTAGTTAAAAAGCTTAAAGTTAAATTAGCGCTAGTATTACGTAAGCTTAACGCTAGTAGTAATAATAGTAGACTTAGTTTTTAAAATATTAGCATTAGTAACTGTAGTATTAAAATAAAAGCAAAGTTAGTATAAATAATTTAAATGCTTATTAAGTGCTTTAAAAACTTTTTAAAATTAGCTAAAGTATAGTTAATAGAATAAAAAAACTTACTTTAGTATAACTACTATAGTTGTTTTTAGTATAATAGTTTTAACAATAATACTTAGTTTTTTTATAAATCTTCTTTTGCTTAGCAATATTTTATATATAACATAAGTAGGTTGCATATAAAGTAATAAAATTAATAGTTTTTTTAAGTATACTAAACTTATAAAGCTTAGTATTTTATAAGTAGGATTTTTTAATATACTTAGAATTAAACAGTAGACTATAATAAAAATTAAAGCTTATTATTTAGTTATATAGTAAGTGCGTTAAAGTTATATATTAAATATATTAATTAAGACAAAAATTATAAAAAGAATTTTAAAAAATATCTTTATTACTATAGCAAATATTACCTTGCATAAACTACTTATAATAATTATATACTTTTACCTTTACTTTTAAAAGTTTTAAGAAATAAATAATAAATTTAAAAGTTACTATAATAATGCTATAAAGACTTAAGTTTAAAGCTTATTATACGCTTAAACTATAAGTAACATGTGTCTTAAGAGCACTTAAGCTATAAGTAACATACGCTTTTTACTAAACTATCCTTATATAGTCTAGAGAGTTAATTTAAAGCTGTTAGGACGCTAGACTAAAGAAAGAGGCTCTGTTATAGATAGTTGCGTGTTAGCTAGATCTGCTAAACTTGCTTATTGTTAGCTTGCCTACCTACAATTGTGCTTATAAGGGGCTCCTTACCTGCAAGGATACTAGCAGGTATTATTGCTTAAAAATATACACACGTTATTATTCTAGAGCTATCTCTTACTATCTTCTATAGTGTAAAGCAAGTACTATTGCCTAAAGCTACCCCTTACTAACTTTCTTAACTAATAACTATTTACTGCTAACTATAACTTCTGTTGTCTCTGTTGCTATCCTAGCAGTGTTACAGTTGCGGCGTTTCTAGCGCCTATACTTAGATGTAAATATACAACAACAGCAATACTATTTATACACAGCTTTACTTTTTCTAAAGGCAACTTACAATTTTTTTTACTTGTTAGTTTATTTTAGCTACTTAATAGCTGTCTTAACACGCCTTTGCTTTTTGCTCAACTACTTCTAAGTCTCTTTGCTAAGGCTGTATTTGCGTAGGAGGAGATTGCTAAAGTCATATACTTTTATTATACTTTTACTATTAACATGCGTAATATTTATAGTGTACTAGCTAAACTAGCTTTTTATAGTCCTTATTGTAACCTTAATATTTATAATACTAGACGTATTAAAGACTTCTTTAGTATAGTTATATTCTAACTTCTTGTTACAAGTAACAGGAAGGATTCTCTCCTTGACGTACGAGCGAGGGTTAAAGATCAACCAGCCACAACGTCAGAAGGTAATGATCCGCGCGGGGCGCCGATCACGTAATGACCATCCCGCCAAGAAGGACCATCCCGCCAAGGGAGGGATGTTAGGAGGACAAGGGATGGCCGCCATCACAACTATCTTACAGAAGGCAGTACCTAAGAGATAGTAGTAATAGTATAGAACAAAGGCAATAAGTATAAGAATGTAATAGATCTTATTATTACACTTATTATAATTAACTTAAATTGTTTATCTCTTACACAGATTATTAACTAGTTATTTTATTTTTTATAGAATTAGTATTACTTACTTTTAGTTAACATTAATAACTCTTTTCTACTTAAACTACTCCTACAATAGCTTACAGACTACCCTATACATTAGCCTCGCCCTAACCCAGACTAAGTCTAGACAAGTGTAGACTAACCCCGTGTAACACTTCTACACTAACTTAACTACTATAGAGACTATGACTACTAGCTCCTTTTTAACTAATAAAGGTAGCCGCTTAATAATAGTTAACGCCGGCTTTGTAATCTACTTGTAAGGGGTGGCTTTAGGCAATAGTACTTGCTTTACACTACAGAAGATAGTAAGAGATAAGTCTAAAGTAATAACATGTATATATTTTAAGCAATAATACCTGCAGGCATCCTTGCAGGTAAAGAGCCTCTTATCAGCGCAATTGCTAGTAGGCAAGCTAGTAATAAGCGAGTTTAGCGAATCTAGCAAGCACGCAACTATCTGTAATAGAGCCTCCCCTTCTAGTCTAGCGTTCTAACAGCCTTAACTTAAACTTCTAAAATTATGTATAAAAATAGCTTAGTAAAGAGAATATTCTATACATAAGTTATATACGCTTAAAGCGCAGGTTACTTATAAGTTAAGTATATAGCAAGCTTTATATTTTAAGTTTTATAGTATTATTATAGTAACTCTTAGACTTTATTTATTTATATTTTAAAAATTGTAAAAAGTAAAATAAAAGTATATAATTATTATAAGTAGTTTATGCAAAGTAATATTTACTATAATAATAAAAGAATTTTTTAGTATATTTTTTGTAGTCCTTGTCTTGCTTAATATACTTAATACATAATATTAGCGCATTTATTATATACTTTAATACTAAGCTTTAATCTTTATTATAGTTTACTATTTAAATTCTAAGTATATTAAAAAGTCTTACTTATAAAATACTTAGCTATATAAGCTTAGTATACTTTAAAAAAGCTATTAATGTTATTACTTTATATACAACTTTTTTATATTATACACAAAATATTACTAAGTAAAAAAAAATTTATAAAAAAACTAAGTACTATTATTATAACTATTATACTAAAAGTAACTATAGTAATTATACTAAAGTAAGTTTTCTTATTTTGTTAACTATGCTTTAGCTAATTTAAATAAGTTTTTAAAGCGCTTAATAAGCGTTTGAATTATTTATATTAACTTTACTTCTATTTCAATACTATAGTTACTAATACTAACACTTTAAAAACTAACTTTACTATTATTACTACTAGCGTTAAGCTTGCGCGCTACTAGCGCTAATTTAACTTTAAGCTATTTAACTACTACTATATTACTATATATACTAATACTTTTTTAAAAGTTTTTACTTAGGTACTAATATTTCTACTTTATTTTTTAAGTTTAATTTTAGTAAAGTAGCGCTATATAGTAGCTGCTTTAAAGTTAATTACTAGTTATACAGCTAAGATTGCTAGTCCTACTAGTAATAATAATAATAATAATAATAAAAGCTTAAGTAATAATAACAAGCTACTGATTAAGCGCAGTCTAAGCGTAGGTAGCGCTTATAATAGTAGTGCTAGAAGTAGTAGTAATAATAAAATAAGTAGTAGTAGTAAAGAGATTTGTAATAATAAGTAAAAGTAGTTAATTTTTATACTTATTTATTTTTAAGGTGTTAAAGGTGGTGGTTGTTGTTGTAGTTAAAATAAGGTTTCTAAAAAAAGTAAAAAGCAGCTACTCTCTACTAATTAGTTGTAAAAGTCAAAAAAAAGATTGTGTGTAGTTAATAAGATTTAAACAGTAGGTAGATAAAGTCTACGCGCTAAGCGCTTAGAGTAGAAAAGCTTAAACTACTAAGCAAAAATTAAAGTTAGAAAAATTTGCTAAAGGTACTAAAAAACAACACTAATTAAAACGTGTTTAACAGTAATTGCTAGCCTATAGCTAGCAACAAGATTGCAGAGGGTAAGGACACATACATTACTACAGCAGGAGCCTGCAATACTTCTTTATAAAAGCTTCCTGCCTGCTGCTTTTTACCTTTAGAATCTCCTATACTATACAGTACTGCATACAAACAACTCGCATATAAACAATACAATGCTTGGACTGTTCTTCTCCCCCTTTGACACGAAGACCGATGGCTCACATCGAGTAAAGTTAGACCTTACCAAGTCACTATACTAGAAGCTATGGTGGTGGATTACATTTTTATACTTATAATCTTTTTTTAAATACTTAATTTTTGCGCCTTAAGAGCGTAGTAATAATGTTTAGTATACTTTTTTAGCGCGCTTAAGACGTAATAATTTTTATTTATACTTGTATTCTTTAATTAGTTTTTTTATATTTTTAAACTATAATGCTATAATTTAAGTATTTTATAATTTGTTATTACTTTTTTATTGTAACTAATATTCTAAATAGGTATTTTTAATTTGTTTTTATTTTTTTTTAACTTTTTAGATTTTTTTACTTTTAGAGGTAATTTTTAGTACTTAAGTATTATTTTCTTAACTACTACGCAATTCTTATTGCTTTAGTAAAGAGATATAGGAAATATTATATATATAATAGTAAAGTAGTAGTTATAGTTAGTAAGCTTGCGATCTAACTACTTTTTATACTTAAAATAGTCTTATAAACTTGCTAAAAAGCTTCTTATTAAGTTAGTAAGCTAAGTTAATATTTTTTATACTAAGGCGAACTTAGTCTTTTTTTATAAAAATTTTTCAGTTTATAGTTTTTATTATAGTATTAGCGTTAATATTCTTATGCTGCTAAAAAGTATTCTTTTGTTATTACATGTATACTATATATACACTACACTTTATTTACAGCATCTAGTAACTCCCTTTTTAGCTTACTATTTTTAGAAGGCAACGTAAGTAATAAATACTTACTATATACTAAGTAAAAAAGTATTATTTTTATTAATTTGTAAATAAAGTTGTTGTATGCAAATTAGGTAGTTAGTAAAAGTAATACTTAATTATTCTATTTCTTTAAGGCAAACATCTTTAAGTATAACTTAATTATCTAGCTTTAGTGTTTAGTTTACCTATTTTTCTGCAGATAGAAAGGTATGCTAAGCCTACGCTTTACTTATAATTAATAGTATATTTTTATTTAAAATACAAAGGTAAAGATTAAACTGTGATTAAATATAATACCTTTCTAATTTTTATATTCTAAAATAATATGTTTAACGTAGGAATTCTATAGACTATTTTACATTCTATATTTTGAATATAGGTATATAAAAAACTATTTTTAAAAAGTAATTAATAATTACAAGAATTGCATTAAATACGCAATTAAAACTATTATTTTTTACTAGTAGTAGCTTTATAATAAAATTAAAGCTTACTTTTTTAAATACTTTATTAAAAACTAGTAATAGTAATAACTAACTATATTTACTAGATTTTAAAGCTTTACTTTTTTAGTATACTACATAGGTCTTTACGTAATTTTAAATATTATAGCCTAGCTTTAGCTAGTAATATAGCCTGCTAATAAGCTTATAAGTTCTATATACGCTAAAATAACCTACTACACGCGTATTATAATTTAGTAATAAATTCTTTTGCCTAATAGCTTATTTTAGTAGAATATAAATTCTACTTTTATATCTTAAAACTTCTTTATTATTAATACGCTATACTTATATACTACTACTGTTTCAAGTATAAACTGCTTGCTTAAAGTCTACAACTTACTTCAAGGCAAAAACGTTTTTTAATATAACTAGTGCAATTTATATATTAAAGCTTCTAACTTTACTATTATAAGTTTGCTACTAACTAATACTTTAGCTCAAGAGCGTAGTACGCATAGTATATACTTTATAGCACTAGTAGTTTAAATCCTTTTTATTTTATAAATATTAGCTACATGCGTCTTACATGCGCTTTCTTAGCTATACTAAGTTATAAAACTTTCTATTTTACTATACTTTACTTTTGCTAGAAGTCTATTCTATAGTATAAGTAATAGTTAAGTTAATAATAAGTTTTTTTATTTATAATTTACTATTTTTAATAGTCTATTTACAAAGTTTGTAAACCTTAAGCAGTGTTAAATATTAAAATTATAAGCTTTTAAATATAAAGCTAAGCGTGCTTAACGCTAGTTTAGCTTTTATAAAGTATGTAAAAAGTATAAGTTATTATAATTAGTTAACACCTAAATAGTAAATTAAGCGCTTTCTAAGTAGTATTACTATTTCTTAAAACTTTATATAATAGCTAAAGGTTTAAAGCTAAAAACTTTATAGTTTAACTAATGTTTTGCAGCTTTTATAAGTAAAATATAATAAGATACTAATTTTAATTTTTAAATAGCTAAAATAATATACTTAATATAGTAAAAGTTAAAGCATTTATTTAAATGTAAATTATATATATATTTTTAAAGTAACGCAAGATAAGCATATATATAAAGTATTACCTTAGCCTTATAAGAGTAGTATATATATTTTTATTTTAGTAAAATACTTATTTCTTTTTTAAGATATTTGTTAGAGATACTATTTCTATAGCATAGCTTTTAATAAAATACTAATAAAAGTTTATAAATTTTAAAAAAAACTGCAGCTTTTTAATACTAGTAGGTGTAAGCTACTACTTAATACTGGCAACACGCTCTAGATCTACGCAAATACTGCTTCTTATAATAATAAAGCTTAAAAACTTACTAGGGCGTATATAAACTTAAAAGGCATAATAAGATATTTAAAATATTAATATTATATTTTAAAAGTAGTTTTTTACTTATTTTCTACCGTAATTTTTAAACAATAGTAGACGTTCTTAAATTTAATATTATAAAGTAGTGTGCGCCTAAGAGGCAGTTTAGTATCTCTTTAATTAAAAGAAGTAGGTAATAATCTTTTATTATAATAGCGTTAAAGCTCTAATAATCTATACAAAAGCAGAAAGTTCTATTTTTTTAAGTATAAATAGTATTAAAGCGCCTATAGAGCTAGTGCTGTAGCATATCTATTTTTTCTATAGTGCTTTTTTATTATATTTATAAAGCACTTAAAGCTTACAAGAAAAAAAAGTTTAAAAAATCTTATAAAGAAGTTTTTTTCTTTATTAAACAAAAATTGCGTAATCTAAGCTTTTTAGTTATATAAGAGTTTTAGTAGCTCTATTATTAAAAACATTAGCATAATCTTATAATATATTAAGTATATGCTGTACTTATGCTATAAATACGTTTAGCACGTATGCTTTAAGCTTAATGCTTACGCTATTACTTTAAAGTACTTATAAAAAGTAAGCTTTTAAATCTATAAGTCTTATGTTCTTTAAAAATACTTTAATAGCTACTAACTTAATAGTTACCTTTATATATCTCTAACACTACATCTACTTTCTATAGTTAATATAAATACTTTTCTAACTTAGGAAAAAATTACTAAGTAGTAGTTGTGCGCTCTTTTTATTTACTTGATACGTAGTAACTTTTATAATATATTCTACGCTATTATTATTTATTAAGCGCAGCTAAAGCTTATACGCTACGTATATATTCTACCTTTAAAGTCTAATTTAACTTGGGCAAAAAAGTTTTATTTCTTAAATAGGTTTTAGATCTATCTTTACAGCTATTTTTAGTTACTAAATATGCGTAACACACGCGCTATATCTTTGGTAAAATATTTATCAGCACGCACTTTACTAATTCTAGGTTTATAGCAAGACTTAACTTTTTTTTATTTAGTTTATATTAACTAAGACTTTGTTAAAGTTGCTACTTCAGTACTTATTAGCGTAGTGTTTTTTTACTAGTATTTAAAGTATATAATATTATTACAATTTTTAAGCTTTTTAGGTGCGTCTAGTGTAGTAGCTACAAGAGAGTATTTTTTTATATAAAAGTGCTCTAGTAAAGTAAATTATGTATAATAAGTGCTTTATATAAATTTTATTTAAGTATAAATTTAAGCGTAATAAAGTTTTCTTTAGTTATAAGAATTTAATACTAGTTAGTAATTATGCGCTGTAGTTTAGGCTTTAGTTTTATAAAAAAGTACTAGACTCTCTATAGTTTAGTATATATAAAGAGTTAGTTTTTAAGGATATTAAGATATGTTATAAATAATTAGATAGTTTAGTTCTTTTACTATATAGCGTACATATGCGTAGTTGCTGCTTTAAAGCTATAGTTAATAAAGTCTATAAGTAAGTAAAGCATATATAATTTAAAGTAGTTTTAAGTTAGCACTTCTTTTTTTGCTTTAAAAAACACTTATAGTAAGTATGCTAAAGCTTTTAAAAGTCTATTTTAAAATACTATATTGCCTAAAGTACTTTATTATTATTATTTTTTAATTTTTATAGTAGTAGCTAAAACACTACTCTATAAAAATAAGTAAACTTAAAATATTCTTTAAAAGGTTTTATTTAGGATTTAGCTAAGTTTTTAGGTTATTAACGCGCGTTACACATACATAGAAGTGTTACTTTAAGTATATTTTACGCGCAGGATAATATAGTTAGTAGTATTAGTATGTTTAGAATTTCTTCTTATTTAACCTTTTCTAGTTATACAACTTTTTTTCTAACTTTTATAGTTATTATAAAAATAGAAGTTTATTATGTTGCTTTTTTATAGCGTTAATACGCTTCTTAAGCATTGCAGGTGTGTTTTAAGTGCGCTCTCTAGGCTCTTAAGGCGTTGCAGGCCTTGATAAGGTTTAAAAGAGATTAGAGAGTTTATATATAGCAGAGCTCTAGTTTCTTTAATTACCTTAAGTGTTAGATCGCGTTAAAGAAGCTATCTCTAGACTATCAGCCTGTAGGAGGAGGTATTATTTCATAAGAGGTAGCTTTAGGCAATAGTACTTGCTTTATACTACAAAAAATAGTAAGAAATAGCTCTAAAGTAATAACGTCTATATATTTTAAGTGATAATATCTACAGGTATCCTTGCAGGTGAGGAGCCCCTTATAAGCGCAATTACCGGTAGGCAAGCTAGTAATAAGCGAGTTTAGCGGATCCAGCCAGCACGCAACTATCCGTAACACTACTACTATAGCTTCTAGTATAATAATCTAGCAAGGTTTAAACTTACTTAATGTAAGCTGTTAGTCTTTATATTAAAATAAAATAATTGTTCTAAGTATTATATTATTTATTTGTAAGCTGTTTATATGCGCGTTCTTTATATACAAGTTATTTATATGTAGTACTATATAGTATAGGAAATTCAAAAGATAAGAAGCAGTAAGCAGGGAGCTTTTATAAAAAAAGTATTGCAAGCTTCTGCTATAGTAAAATATATGTCCTTACTTTTTTTCTTTATTTCTATTGCAATTTTGTTGCTAGCTATAAGCTAGCAATTGCTGTTAAACGCGTTTTAATTAGTGTTGTTTTTTAGCATATTTAGCAAATTTGTTTAACCCTAATTTTTGCTTAGTAGTCTAAGCTTTTCTGCTCTAAGTGCTTAGCGCGTAGACCTTATCTACTTACAATTTAAATTTTATTAACTACACACAATTTCTTTTTTAACTTTTACAAATAAATAGTAGAAGGTAGCTGCTTTTTACCTTTTTCTAAAAATCTATTATAACTACAACAACAATTACCACTTTTAAAACCTTAAAAATAAATAAATGTAAACTTTTAACTACTACTTTAGAACCTAGTTTATACGCTTGGTATACTTATTAGTTTAGTGGTAAAAAGTAGTAGATAGTAGCTTTTTTATCACTAGGCACTAGGCAAAAGTACTCTAATATATAAAAGTAAATAATACGCTTTATTTTATTACAACTTACTTTAGTAGCTTATAAAAGTATACTAGTTTGTAGTAAAAAGTCTTAGCTAAGCTAGGCACATTTAAGTCTTCTCTAGAAAGTATAAAGTGCACTATTTTAGAAAAGTAATTAACTACTACCAAGATACTATTATACTTTTAACTTACTAACGTACTACAAAAAAGGTTTATAATAAATTCTATTGCTAGTTTCTTCTAGGTATTAACTAGGATAAGTAGTAACTATAGTTCCTTATAACGCGCGTACTTAGTTAGTTAAACCTTTACGTAAATTGTGGGAGCTGAGAAGGAGCAATTATTTGATCACCTGAGTGGAAAGTAAGTGTATTAATCAACTAAGTGCCACAACAAAGTGTCACTAACTACTAAAGAGACATAAGACGATCTAGCCCGTTTATATAGACGCTAGCGGGGCCGTCACGTGAACAGCTTACTAGGATCACCTGATTAACAGGGTGATCCGCGTGTTAATACTCTAACACACCCCCTAGGTTAGTAAGAAATTATTAATTTAAGCTATAAGTAAGGAGTTAATTCTTACTAAATGAATGTTGTTAATTAAGAGGTCTTCTTATAATTTTAGTTCTATTGCCTAATCTTTTACTTCTATTATAATATTGTAATGCTATTTTAATTAAGCAAGCAGCTTAGTTCTATTATAATATTAAAATATTAAATAGACCCTAAAAATTGCGTAATTAGTCTATGTGTAATTACAACAATTACTAATCGCGTCTACTACCTCTTTAATACCTTTAGCCTTACTATTTATTTTTAAGGTGTCAAAGGTGGTGGTTGTTGTTGTAGTTAAAATGGGGTTTCCAAAAAAAGTGAAAAGCAGCTACCCTCTAATATAGTCAACGAGATTCAAATAGTAGGTAGATAAGGTCCACGCGCTAAGCGCTTAGAGTAGAAAAGCTTAGACTACTAAGCAAAAATTAAGGTCGAAAAAATTTGCTAAAGGTACCAAAAAACGACACTAATTAAAACGTGTTTAACGGCGATTGCTAGCCTATAGCTGGCAACAAGATTGCGATAGAGATGGAGGAGGAGAGTAAGGATACATACGTTACCGCAGCAGGAGCCTGTAATACTTCTTTATAAAAGCTCCCTGCCTGCTACTTCTCACTTTTAGAATTTCCTACACTATACAGTACTGCATACAAACGACTTATATACAAACAATACAATGCTTAGACTGTTCTTCTCCCTCTTTAACACAAAGACTAATAGCTTACATTAAGTAAAGTTAGACCTTACTAAGTCACTATACTAGAAGCTATAGTAGTAGATTACAAAGATTAAGCAGCCACCTCTGTTAGTCAAAAAGAAGCTGGTGGCGATAGTCCCTATAGTAGTCGAGTTAGTGCAGAGGTCAGAATGTAACTATAGTTAAGACATCTTTAATGCGTTTAGTGTTATAGATGTTAAGGTCACAACAAGGACTGTAAAAGGCTAGTTTAGCTAGTACACTATATACACTGCGCATGTTAATAGTCTAGTGTAGTAAAGGTGTATTACTTTAGCAATCTCCTCCTGCGCAAATGCAACCTTAGTAAAAAGACTTAAGAGTAGCTTTGCGAGGAGCAAAGGCGTGTCAAAACAGCTATTAAGTAGCTAGAACAAACTAATAAGTAGGAGGATTTTATAAGTTGCCTCTAGAAATAGGAGAGCTGTGTATAGATAGTGATGCTGTTGTCGTTTATTCACATCTAAGAATAGGCACCAAACGCCGCGACCGCAACACCGCCGGGATAGCGACAAGACAACAGAAGTTGCGGTTAGCGGTAAATGGTCAGCAGTAAATGGTTATCGGTCAAGAGGGTTAGTTAGAGGGATATCGCGCATCTTCGTTTCTGTTCGAACATGCGACACACCAATTGCGTGCCGGCAATGCCAAACAAGGGGGCATGAGCCTGGATACCTGTTGTTAGCAATAAATCTTTTTTTACCAAGCCTTACTATAATATTAATTACTAAGATTTCTTAATCTTTAACGCGCCCCTACTACTATTAATATAGTAAGTTCTATTACTTTGCTATTTTCTTACTAATTAGTCGCTAATCTTTCTAGTATAGTTTGCCCTTAATAGTATTAAGCGCAAGCATTGCTTAAAAAGCCTACGCTAGCAACGTAAGACTAGTGCTAAGCATAAGCATTATGCACGTTAAAGCCTGTTTAATAAATAAATATAGCAAGCAGCTAATTTTTAAAATAATAAAAGTTTTCTGCTTTTGCCTTTTAATATATATACACACTACAAGACTTCTAGTAGCTTAGCTTATAAACTAATTAATTTACTTATTAAATTAAGCTTGCTGTTAAGTCTTTATTTAAATTTTAATTAAATCAAAAGCTTAACTAAAAGATTAAGCTAGCGTAAAGGCAAGAGTATTTAAAAGCCTATTTAAAAATTAAAGCAGATTACTACTTAAGCAACGTTAAGAAATTAGTAACACAATAATAGTAATAGCTTATATATACTTATTAAGTTATTTACAAAGCGCAACGCGCCTTTCTCTACTTTATAGAAAGTGCTTATAAGCTTTTTAAGAATTGCTACTAATTTATTATATCTCTATGTCTCTCTGTGTAAGCGCTATATAAAGAAGATATTTAATAGGTTATATGCTAAGCGCTACTTTAATTAAATTTAAACTAGTTGTTTAGGTAGCACTTACTATAGCAGTTGCTTATTTTATATATGCTCTACTATTAATAATAATCTTGCTAATTATTGTATAGCTATGTATAAAAATAAAGAAGTAAGTCTTTAATTATTAAAGCTTCTTGCTTAGGCTGCTAACTAGTTTTTAAAGATAAAATAATAATAAGTACTAAGTTAATAAGAATAAGCTGCTTAGCAATATTATTGCTTGCTATAAAGAGATTAATGACAGCGTTATGTCTACTAGAGAGCTTGCTACGCAAAAGCTTTTAGTTAAAGATTACTATGCTTAAAGAATGTTATTTTATAGTTTTATAGCTTAGCTCCCGCTCCCTGCTCCTGTAAGCGCTTTTAATCTAGAATATAAACCTTATAATACTATATATAATTCTAGTTAACGTGTAGTGTAGCCTACTTAACAGCTAGCTTATAATATGTAATAGCTACAGCAACAACAGCTTTAGCTATAGCAGTAATAGCAGCATTTTTTGCGTTAATTAAGAATTTAAGAATAGTATACTTATAAAATACTACTTTCCTTTACTTTATCTTATTGCGCTGATAATTGTTGTCTTAATTACTATACTAGTTAATTATATAGGCATAAGTATACTAAGGTAAGCTAGCAATTATCTTACAATTCTATATATAAGAGTAATAAATTAAATTTGCACCTTTATGCTGCTTACTTATAGACTCTAGCTATATAAGCTAGAATAGCTAATAATACGCTTAAGCTTGCTAAAGCTTAAAAAGCTAAGTAAGACTTACTAATACAGTTGAGTAAGTATAATAATTTTAATACTTACTAGTAAGCTTATTCTTAGTTCTGTTGCGAATTGACCTCCAGGCTCATAACCTGTTGCGGATTCAATCTCCAGGTATAGTTGCTTGTTCTACTATCAACTCAGAGGTAGAGGTCTCTGCCTTCTACTTATACGAGAATAAAATATAGAGACTAGGGGAAGAGAGTAATTAAGTCTTATTATTGTATTGTACAACTGCTCAATTGTAATTGTTTTTTCTCTTGACTCTCTCTTATTTTCTAATTACAAGCCAAACTACAGTCTATATATACCTGTTACTTGCATTCTAGAAAGATCTGTACTTACTCAATAGCTTGCGTAGTAGATAATGCAATATCTTCTAGTGTTTTTCTAATTAAAAAGAGTAAGTAATAATCTTTCATTATAATAGCATTAAGACCTTAATAATCTACGCAAAGGCAAAAAGTTCTATTTTTTTTAAGTATAAATAATATTTAAGCGCCTGTAGGGCTAGTACTATAGTAGATTTATTTTTTCTTTAGTGCTTCTTTAATATATTTACAAAGCACTTAAAGCTTATAAAAAAAAGTATAAAAAGGCTTATAAAGAAGTTCTTTTCTTTATTAAATAAAAATTGCGTAATCTAAGCTTTTTTGTTATAAAAGGTTTTAAGCAGCTTTATTATTACAGATATTAGTATAATCTTGCAATATATTAAGTATGTGCTATACTTACGCTATGAATATATTTAGTATATATAATTTAAGCTTAATGCTTGCACTATTACTTTGATGTACTTTTAAAAACTAAGTGTAGAGAACAAGGAGCTAGTAATGGTAGTTTAGGAGAACTAAATAGTTAATTCTAATTCTGCCTTTCTAACTAAGTCTAAGACGTGCTATTTATACAGACCTAGCCTAGAATAGCGTAGATATTCTAACGTATAGTTAGCTAGCGCGCACTTAGCGCGTAAGCTAACAGGCGCCTAGGCTTAGGCCTAAGAAGGCCTTAGGCCTTAAAGTTAGTACGTTATAAATGTAACACACTCTTTAAGTAACTAAGACCTTAGTTACTTATATAAAGCTTTATATAGTCCTAGCGCACTGCGCAACGCGTTACGCACGTACAGCTTAGCGCAAGGCATAATAATAATAATAATATATTTTTAAGCCTTTTAGGCTTAGTATCTAATACTACTATAGCTGCTATAAGTATTACTTAGAAACTTACCTAAATCTTTTAAAAGTAATACTAATTATTTTTATAAATATTACTATACTTTTATATAGCTTTTTAAGCTACTACGTGCTACTTTATACTTTTATATAGCTTTTAGCTTTATTTTAGTACTTTTTTTATTTAGTTACTAACTTTATATAAAAGTTAAAACTATAAAAAGCTACTACTGCCTACGCTGCTGCCTATGCCGCTATGCGCGCGCTGCTACTGTTACCTTTACTTACGCCCTTGCTACTGCTACTATTGCTACTTACTTTAGTAGCGTAGCCGCCCCTAAAACGCGCTTCTTACGTAAAGTTAACTAGTACTACTTTAAGTACAGTACTAGCCTATACGTCTAAAAAGCGTATAAGCAAAGTTAAAACCCTAGTTAAGACTACTTATAAGAGTAAGACCCTAGCAGTAACTCTTAGGCGCTAAGGCAAACCTAGTGCGCATTACAATATACTTTATTTTAAGTATATTAAGAGCGCTTTGTTTAGCAGCTTTAATAAAGCTTATTAAAATAGAGCCTTAGGCTCTAAAATGTACTACTAGTAATACTTTAATAAAAAGACTTATAAAGTCTTATATATATTTCTTTTTTAAATTTTAAGCTTTTACTAATAATTAAAGTTTTTAAATTACTATTTTTTTAGCTAAAAAGCTTCTTACTAAGCTTTAAAAAAATATGCTATTATAAGCTTTTTTTTATTTTTTCTTAAGTTTTTATACTAATAAATTATAAAGTAAGTAAGCTAAAAAGCTTATAAGCTACTATCTATATCTTTTTAAAGAAAGTAGCTAAGAAGAAGAAGTCTAAAAAAAGCTTTAAAAGTAAAGTCAAGAAGAAAAAAAAATTATAATAACTAAAAAAAGCTTACTAGCTCTTCTAATAGTTTTCTTGCGTGTTGTCTACGCGCTAAGAAGCTATTAAATAAGCTAGTTAACTTTTTAGTTACTTAAAAACCTATTAGGAGAGAGTTATCTTCTTAGAATTTTATTAGTTCTCTAGGTGTAGAAGGCTAATTTACCCTAATAATTAAATATTTATTTTTTCTCTTTTTATACTTTTTTTCTTTTATAATTTTTTATAAAACATGCATTTTATATTAATAATTTTCTTAAAGTGCTTAAGCTTTTGTCTTAATAAGTACTTAGTAAGTCTATTAGCTAGTATTTTAGCTATTAGTAAGTATTAAATTTAAAACAAGCTTTTAGCGTGCTCCTAGTAAAGCTATATATTTTATATATTAATATAGTAGAGCTTAGTAGTTATCTTTTTTTACTCTTTAATAACTAGGCGTATAGTTTATTAGTTATTGCAAAAAAAATTTTAAGCTTTTAAAACTATAAGCTTAAGTTCTTTAAATAGTTTTTTAAGCGCTATAAATTCTTTTACTATATACTTTAATACAAGAAGCTTAGCTTTTATAGTTAAAGTTATTACTATAGCTTAACAAGCTACTTTTTAGATAATTAGTTTTTTAAAAAGTATAATAATATAGCTTTAAAAAAATTAATAAGTTTCTAAATTATTTATAAAAGACGCGTTTTTATAAATTATAAGTTTTTTACTATTATTATTGCTATATATAATTCTCTTATGCCTTATATAGTAGAGGTATTATATAAAATAATTTACAGCCTTTATATAAGCTTTTAAAAGATTAGTTAGAAAGTAAGAGAGCTTAGAAACTACGTAAGTAGCGTTAAAACGCAGTATAATAGCTATATATAACGCGTTGCCTACGCGCTTTTAGTAGGCCTTAATTTAAGGCTTTAGAGCCTTTTTAAAAATTTTAACTAGCTCCTCTAAAAGTAAAGAAGTTTTTAAAAACTTACTAAAAGCATTTAAATTAAATTTTTTTACAACTTTGTTAATATAATTGTTATATAGTAGTAATATTATACGCTTTTTATAATCTCTTATAATCCTTATTCTTAGAAACTAGCTTACTTCTCCTTTATTTTTAACTTTATAAATATTTTTAATTAATTTAAAGAGCTTGTAGGCTTTTATTTAGTAAAATTAGTAATTTATAAAGAAAATATTATTTACATAAAATATTAAGAGAAGCGCGTAGTCCTTAGTATAGAAAAAATAAGGCTTCTTAGCTAAGGCTTATAGGCTAAGCTTTTTAAAAGTATTTAAGAACTTATTATACTATAATAATAATAAGTCTTGTAGGCTGTATAAAGCTCTCTTAAGCTTAATACACTTTTTTAAGCACTTATAACTATCTAGTAAGTTATATAAAACTATTATTTTTTTACTAATATTAGTGTTAAAAAATGCGCCTACTATGTTAAGCTACTAAATTTTTATATTAAATTTAGCTGTAATTACTATTACAAGTCTAAAGGATTACGCAGCTAGTGTTACTATGTATATTAAGTATAGTAAGTTTTTTACTTATAAGTCTTTTTTACTATAAAACGTGCTTTATATATAAGAAAGTAGCTATTTTTATTAAGCTTATAAGTAAATACCTATTTAAGAGGAAAAGGCCTAAAGTCCTCTAGAGTCTCTTCTTCTATTTAAGTGCCTTTTAAAAGTAAAGTAATAATTTCTTTTTAAGTAGCCTATTTAAATAAAGTTTTATATTAGTAGTTTTAAAGGTTTTTTTATTTGTTTAGAAGCTTTAGAAGATTATTAAAGTAAGTTTAAAGTTAATTATCCTTTCTAAAAGCTGCTGCTATTATAGTATAGACTATAATTAGCTTTTAATTTTTCTAAAGCTAATAGAGTAGTGCCTTAAGCTTAAGTGCCTTTAAAAAGTTAGAAAGTAGGTAGTATACGCCTACACCTTCTACATTAAGACTACGTTAGTTCTTGTTCTTTAGCCTTAAAGAGCTCCTTATAGAAAGTCTTTACACCTTCTTTTTATAAAGTTTTTTTACTAAAGAATCTTAAAAAACTTTAGCTAGGGCTATAAGATTTTTAGTACTGTACTAAGCCTTTTTAGAAGTATTTCTTACTCTTTTTAAAAACTATAAGAGTCTTTACGCGTTTATTAAGCTTAATTTACTAGTTATTTATAATTTCTAGAAGCTAAGCAGCTTATTACTACTACTTATAGCTCTTTTAGCTAAAGTGCTTTGCCTTAGTATTTGCGCTTTTAGAGAAAAAGGCACTAGTATTACTTTAAGCGTTAGTAGCTGTTCTAAAAAACTTTTCTACCTTATATAAATTCTTTAAAAAGCGTTAGCCTAATGTTTTTTATATACTTTTAGCGTACTGCTTATTAGAAACTATAGCAGGCTTTCTATAGTCTTTGTTATTAGCTAATTACTTATTAGCTTTAAGGCCTTCTATATTATTACTACTACTTAACTAAGACTTATAAGTTGCTTAAGTATTTCTCTAGCCTTACTAATTTTATTATTATTAATAGTGTGTACTATAAGAACTGCGTTCTGCCTTAGCAGCTTATAAGCTAGTCTTTTATAGTATAGCGTTTTGTTAAATATAACATTACACGTTATAATAACTTAGTTAAGCGCTAAGACTTATATTTAGTAGATATTAAAGGCTCTATATTTTCTAAGTAACTAAAATAGCCTCTAAAAAAAGTCTTAAAGCTTTTTTTATATTGCTTAGCTGCTTTATCTTTATTTAAGAGATAGGCGCGGCAGCTATTAGCGTATATACTACTCTAATTTAGTTTTATATTTATTATAAAGCTTTTAAAAGGCTTTAGTTTATAGTACTTAAAGTACCCCCTACTCTATTAATTAAGAAGCTTACTTAGTAAGCGCAAACTATACGCGTAGAATAGGCTTATATTATAAAGCTATACTATAGCCTTAATAATTTTTAGCTAGAGTTTCTTAAATAAGTTTACGCTTACTTTTATGTTAATTAACTTAGTTATTATTTCTTGTTCTACTTGTTCAGCAGCTCTATTTAGTTTATATATATAGTAGAGATAGCTTTATTATAATACTACGTTCTTTACACTATATTTAGTACTGTAATATACCTTACTAAAAGAATATTAAAAAATTATTATTTTATATATTTTTAACTATCTAAAGCTTATAACAAGCTTTAATAAGTACTTTAAAATAGTAAAAAGCTCTTATAATCTCTAAAATAAATTTAGCTTATAAAATGTATATATAAAGCTTACTACTAAAGACGTTTTTAATAACTTGTATTTATTATTCTTTTAAATAACTTTAAGGCATGTTAAATAATTTCTACAAGATCTTCTAGTATAGTTAAAAAAAAAGGCTCTTTTAGTTTTCTTAAGATAACTTATTTAGTATAAGTTAAAGTATAGTACTTATATTTTATATATGCTATTTTTATAATTTGCACTCTTTAAGCTATATTAAAAAGTACTTTTAGTACTTTTAGACTTAAATGCCCTACTCTAGTATACTAAAGGTCCTTTAAGTTGCTCTTTAGATAAGTTTTTTATAAGCTTCTAATAAAAAGTATTATATTTATAATAAGCTTTAAATAAGAAAATAAAAGCTTATATTTAAAAAATAAGAAGTTAAAATAATATTTAAGCTATACTAGTATAATATTTTTACTAAGTATACCCTAGTAAAGTATATTATTTAGGCCTAAGTACTAAACTCTTTTTTTATGTAGGCGAGCTTTTAAAATAATATTAAAATAAAAACCTTTAATAACTACTATATTTATAAAAGTAAAGTTCTTAGTTTGATTACTATATATTCTATTTAAGACTTAGTAAAGAATATAAGTCTTTTAACTACTAATAAAGAAGGCTTAAGTGCCTACATTTACTATCTCTACCTCTCTCGCAGGTACAAAGAAGCTTAGTATAAGTAGTTCCCTACTATTTACTAAGTGCAACGCGGCCTTACTATTAAGTATAGTGCTCTCTAATAGTACGTAGGCGTTATAATTACTAGTATAGTATATACTTAGGCTTTTGTCTTCTTTAAAAAGCGCTAAGTTAATTAATAATACAACAATACTGCTTAAAAAAGCCTTTAACTTACTTTTTTCTTTCTAAAAGAGTTTATATTTTACTTTAACTAGTTTATTTCTAAGTTCTTTAAACTAGTTAGTATATAGGTATTTTTAAATTTTTTTAGCTTTCTCCTTACTAATATTATATTAGACTTTAGTATAAGCCTTAATTGCTGCTAGAAGTGTATAGTATTTTATAAAATTCTAGTAGTACTTATATTCTTTATTATTTTTATATAAGCACTTATAGTTAACTTTCTAAGCTACGCCTTTATTACTTTAATTTCTATAAGTTTTTAAGTTTTTTAAAGTAGCAAAAGCTTTTTTTATTAATTTAGCTAAGCTTAGTGCGCTAACTAAGCGCTAATAAAGTAGTTTTAAAAATATTTAACTAGTTTAGTTAAAGTTTAAATAATCTTTTCTAAGTATTTACTACTATTAGTAAAGCGTTTTTATTATATTAGCTTAGTTAGAAGCGTATTTAGCTCTTATAGCGTTTAAAAAGTTAAATACAGTAAGCGCACTATCTACTTTAAATTTTTTTAGCTCTTTAGCTTTTAGTTAGCTTATTTACTACTTATTATACTAAGCTTTTAGTTCTATAGTACTAAGTTTTACTTTTTTAAAGCTTACTTAGTACTCCTAATATATTACTATTTAGTAAATAGTATTTATTAGCGCTAGTTTAAGCTATAGTTATTTAACAAGCTTATTAAGCGTTTAACTAGCACTATTTATAAGTCTAATTATAATTAAAGCTAGTAACTATTGATTAATAGTTATATAAACTTAATTTTAAATATACTAAAAAGTGTATACGTTTATAGCCTAGGTTATATATCTTACGTAGTATTTATTAAGTTTTTTATTATAAGCTTTAAGTTTTCCTTAAAATAAGTTCTTTATAGGCGCTAAGAGCCTTAAAGGTAGCCCTATTAATATATTAATAGTTATAATAGCCTCTAGGTTAATATATTTCTAGACTTCTTTAAATTTAGCGTTAAACTTTAGCTAAGTATACTAGTAAGTCTAGGTTACATAGCCTATAAGGCGCGCTAAGTTAGTAATTTAAAAAAAGTTACTTGTTATTATTTTACGTGCAATTAGTTAGTAAGTTAAAAGGTGTAAACTAAGTTTTTTAAACAAATTAGAGAGTCTAAACTACTACTAGCGTACTCTAAGTTGCGCAGGAAGAATCTAAACTACAATTTAAAGCGCTAGGCTTATAACTATAAAAAATAAGAAGCTAGTAACAGTAGTTTAGGAGAACTAAATAGTTAATTCTAATTCTACCTTTCTAACTAAGTCTAAAACGTGCTATTTATATAGACCTAGCCTAGAAAGGCTGCTATTAAACTTAAAGGAGTTTAACACGTATCCTACTAAGCTTAGGTGTAAGCTTATAAGTTCAGCGTAGATATTCTAACGTGCGGTTAGCTAGTGCGCGCTTAGCGCGTAAGCTAACAGGCGCCTAGGCTTAGGCCTAAGGAGGCCTTGGGCCTTGAGGTTGGTACGTCATAGATGCGACACTAAGCTTTTAACTTTATAAGTCTTGCGTTTTTAAAGATAATTTAGTAGCTACTAAGTTAATATTTACTTTTATATATTCTTAATGCTATATTTACTTTCTATAGTTAATACAAATACCCTTCTAACTTAAAAAGAAATTACTAAGCAATAGTAGTGCGCTTTTTTTATCTACTTTATATGTAGTAACCTTTATAATGCGCTCTACACTATTATTACTTATTAAGCGCACCTAGAGCTTTTATACTTTGTATCTATTCTGCCTTGAAAGTCTAACTTACCTTAAGCAGGGAAGTTTTGTATCTTAAATAAGTTTTAGATTTATTTTTATAGCTGTTTTTTAACTAATAAGGCTAATATCTACTTATAAGTTTAAAATAACTTTAAGTTTTTTTTTACTATAGTTGCTAAACGTGCGTAGTACATGTGCTGTATTTCTAGTAAAATATTTATTAGTACACGCCTTACTAACTTTAAGTTTATAGCAAGGCTTAGCTTTTTTTTATTTAGTTTATATTTACTAGGACTTTATTAAAGTTGCTGCTTTAGTACTTATAAGTATAGTATTTTTATTAGTACTTAAAGCATGTAGTATTATTGCTATTTTTATACTTTTTAAGTGCGTCTAGTATAGTAGCTAAAAAAAAGTTTTTTTTTTTATAAAAGTGCTCTAGTAGGGCAGATTATATATAATAAGTACTTTATACAAATGCTATTTAAGTATAAATTTAAGCGTAATAAAGTCTTCTCTAGTTATAAAAACTTAATAGTAGTTAGTAATTACGCGCTGTAGTTTAGGCTTTAGTTTTTTAAATAGGTACTAAACTTTTTATGCCTTAGTATATATTAAGAGTTAATTTTTAAAAATATTAAAATATGTTATAAATAATTAAATAGTTTAGTTTTTTTACTATATAGCATGTGTATGCGTAGTTACTACTTAAAAGCTATAGTTAATAAAGTTTAAAAGTAAGTTAAGTATATATTACTTAAAGTAGTTTTAAGTTAGTACTTCTTTTTTTACTTTAAAGTAAGTAGACTAAAGCTTTTAAAAGTTTATTTTAAAGTACTATATTACTTAAATTACTTTATTATTATTTTTTTAAGATTTTTATAATAGTAGCTTAGACGCTACTTTATAAAAATAAGTAAACTTATAATATTTTTTAAGAGTTTTACCTTAATATTTAGCTAAGTTTTTAAGTTTTAACGCGTGTTTTATATATATAGTAAGTGTTACTTTTCGTACGTTCTGTGCGTAGAATAATATATTTAGTAGTATTAGTATATTTAAAAAAAAATTATTTAACCTTTTTTAACTGTGCAACTTTTTTTTTTAACTTTTATAATTATTATAAAAATTAAAGTTTAGTGTGTTACTTTTCTGCAGCGTTAATGCGCTTTTTAAGCATTATAAGTGCGTTCTAAGTATGCTTTCTAGGCTTCTTAGGCGTTGTATGCCTTAATAAAGTTTAAAGAGGATTAGAAAGTTTAAATACAGCAAGGCTTTAGCTTCCTTAATTACTTTAAGTATTAAATTGCGTTAAAAAAGCTATTTCTAGACTATTAGCTTATAAGAGGAGGTATTATTCTGTAAGGGGTAGCTTTAGGCAATAGTACTTGCTTTACACTATAGAAGATAGTAAAAGATAGCTCTAGAATAATAACGTGTGTATGTTTTAAGCAATAATACTTGCTAGTATCCTTGCAGGTAAGGAGCCCCTTATAAGCACAATTGCAGGTAGGCAAGCTAACAATAAGCGAGTTTGGCGGATCCAGCCAGCACGCAACCATCCGTGACTAACAGCCTAGTTTAAGCACAAAAGGAAGTAAAAAGGCTACTTTTCTTATGTAATTTAAGTTAATGTAGTTACTAATACTTTCGAAAATATTCTTTAGTATGTTACTATTTAAGGTAATAAGCTTATATAATATATATATATACTATTAATTTACTATCAAAATAGGATAAACTATAAGCTATAAAGAAGATGCTATAGAAAAACTAAGTTAAAAAGAGTAAATTGACTTAATATACTTTAAGCTTACTAATATATTACGTAATTAGCGCTTATATACGCAACCTCTATTTCTAATACCCTTTGATTATACTTGAAGTAATTAAGATACTACCCTCTATAACCTGCTTACATACTGCTTACGTAACCTCATTAAACATAGTTTTTTATTAGCAATTTTTACACGTTCCAAAACAGTTATACTAAAATTCATTTTAACTTTTTTTTCCCTCTTAATTTGAGCAAAATTGCAGGGTCAACCGCGCTGACTAATCGACTTACTAAGCATCTAATCTCAAAGAGGAAGCTTTTGGCTTTTCAAATCACTAACTCTTTTTGGTATAGCTCTTCTACTCATAGAATTATAAAGCTTTAAAAATAATAACTTTTTTGATTTCTTTTGTCACCCCTCTGTATATAGTTAATAAGATTTGCATAGTAAGTAGATAAGTTCTAAAAGAAAAGCTTAAACTACTAAGCAATAATTAAGGTTAAAAAAATTTGCTATAAGACTAGAAAATCACTAGTTAAAACGTGTCTAACAGTGATTGCTAGCCTATAGCTTGAAATAGGATTATAGTAGAATTGCAATAGAATTGCAAAATAATGTAATAAAGAAGAGAAAAGACACTGCTGTATTTTATTTACTGCTTCTCTCCTAAAACTAAGTTAACATAATTAAAACTAGCTTAAATACTACAAAATTACTAAGCTATTACGTAATTAGCGCTTACTTGTATGATGCTTATCTTTTAACCCTCTAATTTGACCCAAAGTAAATAAGATGTATACCTTTAAACCTTGTTTACATTATGCTTACGTTAACTTATTAAATATAAATCTTAAGTAAAGATTTTTACACGCTGAAATAAAGGTTTTATTAAAATTTACTTTTATCTTTTTTTTCCTTGTATTTTGGGCGAGATTGCAGGCGCATCCGTGCTTACTAAGCAGCTTACTAAGCCGCCTATCTTAAAGAAGAAGCTCTTGGCTCTTCAAATCACTAACTCTTTTGGGTATAGCCTTTCTAGTCGTAGATATATAAAGCTTCAAAAATAACAATTTTTTTGATATTTTTCTTGTCACCACTCTGTATAGAGCTTGAAAAAGAATAACTAATCAAAAGTCTCTTGTTCCATGTCACCCTAATGTAAGTCTGTTCTTTACATTCTCTTCTAGGTCTACTTTAAATACTATATGAAGGGCCTTATTATTCTAATTAATTTATGCTTATAGTTGGTTAAACTCTACTGTATATAATTACACTAACGTCGTCTGCCTCAAGTAAGTAATATTTTTTTATCCTAGCTTTTCGCGTCTCTTGTTTAAAGATATGTTTAAATTTTAATTTAAACTCCGTCTAGCTTATAAATAAAGCTTAAGTTCGAGCCTTAATTTTTCTATATTCTACGTTTAAAAGGTATTTGTTTATTTAAAGTTATATTTATTTAAAGGCTCTATTCTTTATATACGTGCTTACTATAAGATATTTCTCTTAATAAGTAAATAGTTTGTAATACTTACAGTATAAGTTGGTAGAGGTAAGAAATATTTACAGTTTCTTTTAATTATTTGTATACTTTTAAAGTAGTATAATGTTAAGTTTTTTTATAGCAATAGGTTGTTTATTCAAAGTAGCTATTAACTAGCTTTAAAGCTAACTAATAATTTTTATTATTAACACCACCTGCTGTGCTTAGATATAAGCTTATTACTTAAGATTCTTTACTTTCTAGGCGCTAAAATTTAGGCTAGTAAATAGGTCGTGGGTATAGGTTGGGTTGGGGTCGCACAGACTAGTAGTTTTAGTTGTAGTTAGGTTGCGTACGTACGTGTCCTTTCCCTCCTCCATCGCATCATGTTGCAATCCTACTATAATCCTATTGCCAGCCATAGGCTGGCAATCGCCGTTGGACACGTTTTAACTAGTGTTGTTTTTTAGTACCTTAGCAAATTTTTTCAACCCCAATTATTGCTCGGTGGTCTAAGCTTTCCTCCTAGAACTTATCCACTAACCGTTCGAATCTCGTTGACTACACACAATCTTTTTTTTTGACTTTTGCGATTAATTAGTAGAGGGTAGCTGCTTTTCACTTTTTTGGAACCCCATTTTGATTACAACAACAACTACCACCTTTGACACCTTAGAAAAATAAAGTAGTTAGGTTGCATAGACGTGTGGTTGTGGTTAGGTTAAGGTTAGAACTAAACTAGTGCTTACTTAGCCTACCTCTCCTAATCTCACCTGATTTTACCTTTATTATCACAGCTATTTATTACTATTATAACACTATAAATAGCACGTAACTACAACCTAACTACAACCTAACCCATACCCACGGTCTGTGCGTTTAACTACAACTACAACTACTAGTCTATGCGACCTTAACCTAACTTATACCTACGTTTAGCGTAAATAGCGTGGGTATAGGTTAGGTTAGGGTTAAGTTAGCTTACGTTAGACCCCAACTACAACCTAACCTATACCCATTTACCAGCCTACTTAAATTGTTCTTAGTATTACAGTTAGATGCGTGAAGTATTTTATTGTTTTTAGACATTAGTCAACTTAGCATAAAAAGTCTTAAACTTTAAGCTATATTATTTTAAGTAATTTTTTAGAATGCTGTTTTAAATCTTAATTAAGTGACTTATTAGTTAGATTGATTACTGAAATTCTTAGTAGTTAAAGTATTATATAAGGTTAGGCTATATTGCTCTAGGCTTAGTCTATACTAAAGTAAGGTAGACTAAAGCAGTCGTCTATAAGGTATTATTGAAAATATTGAAGTATAATAAATTTATTTATATTAACTAAAAGTAAACAATGTTAATTTTATAAATATTGAAATAATTAGTTAATAATTTCTGTATTAAACAAATTATTAAAGTTAGATATAGCAAGTGTAATAATAAGATTTATAATATTTTTATACCTATTGCTCTTAGTCTTGCTATTCTATATATTCTTTCTAAGAGGGAGGTTTGTAATAGCGTTGCTATCCTTTTATGCATAGCCATCCTAGATAGCTAGTCTTAGCGGGATGTTGATTACGTAATCAGCGCCCCGCGCGGATTATTGCCTTCTAGCGTAGTGGCTAGTTGACCCTTAACTCCATCCGTACGTTAAGGAGAGAATCCTTTTTATTACTTGTAACATAAATCTTAACTTAAAAGACTTTTTTTAAGTATAAGGTTAAGGGCCTACGCAAGGCTTCAATTAATAAAAAACGCGTAAAAAATAAAGTAAGCCTCTCTTACTTTAGGAGCCTAAGGAGTACTAAGATGGAGCTATAGTCTAGTCTCTAAAAAAGGTAAAAGAGGGACGTAATTGCTAGCAGCTCCAGTCGCGTGACGAGGAGCAGGTACAACACTAAAAAGCTAAGATAAACAGGCATCGTAAGGAGATAAGGCAGACAAAGAGAAAGGAGAAGGAAATAAGGCAACAGGCGAGGGCTGCAGCTTAATTGGTAAGGGAGAAGGAGAAGGATAAGAGGGCTGCTGAACAGGCCTCTACCGTGTCTGTGCGCGAGATGGGCCGGGTCGCCAAATGGGCCACCCAACAACATCAGACGATCGCACAAATGAGGCTGTAGAGCCACCCAAAATAGCTGTTAATACAAAATTTTGCAAGGTTATAGTAATTATATTATTGTAATGAACTTGCGCTACTTATATTTACTTAGTACCTTAGTGGTGCGACCCTGGCGGGTCGTCTAAGTCGGGATAGCTGGTGCAGCCACCTCACCTTGTACACAAGATAGGTTAACAACGCCACGCTTCTAACGCTTTTACTTTTAAGTAGAGGTTTATAAGGACTTGCGCTTGCTATTTTAAGACTATTGTATAGCTTTTTAAGAGTTGTAAGCTGCTTTTTTATACTCCTTTTTAGCCTTTTTTATAGCTCTCTCCTTCTCCCGCATCTCTTTAAGTCTCTCTTTCTTAATACGCTTTTTTTTAGCTGCCTAAAGCTTATAAAGTTTTAATTACTTCTTTAAGTAAGCTTTATCTACTTTTTAAAGTATTTCTTATTATTATTGTAACTGCTAAGCTGCCTTATAATTTTAAGTTTAATAAACTTTATAAAAAGACTAGAAGATAGCTCTACTATAATACTTGTAAGGCTTATTAAGTTGTAGAGCGTAGAACTTTTTTTTTTACCTTTTTCTAATACTTAGTAGCCCTAAGGCCTCTTACTTTACCTCTAAAAATACTAGCCTAAGCTAAGATATAATGAAGACTTTAGCAGAGCTTTTTAACCTCTTTATTACTTTAATTTTTTACTATATATTATATAATAGACTCTAATTTAAGCTAATTATCTTTAGAGAGGTAGAAAGAGAAGCTTTTATTTAACTTATATGCCTTCTTGTTATACTTTTAAAGTATAAAGTTAGTATTAAGTAAGTATATACTAGTAGCTTTAAAGGACCTCCTAATAGTTTAAAGCTTAAAAGTAGCACCCTAAGCTATCTATAAAAGTAAAAAATGTTTCTTTTTAATACTAGAAGTAGCCTTTAACTTTCTTAGAGGTAGTTTACAAGCTTAGATAAGTAGGTATTTAAACAATGTTTAAATAACGCAACGTTAAGGAGTTAAAGTATATAAGTAGTATAAAGTAAAAATATAGCAAGTAGGATCTTATTATTATTATAAAAATTAATAAAGTCTATAGTAAGATAGAATTTATAGCTGTTAAAAAAAAGTAATTAGTACTTAGAGCAAGCTTAGGCTGGTAAATGGGTATAGGTTAGGTTGTGGTCGCACAGACTAGTAGTTGTAGTTGTAGTTAGGTCGCACTAACTAGTAGTTGTGGTTGTAGTTAGGTTGCACTAACTAGTGGTTGTAGTTATAGTTACGCGTACAGACTGTAGGTATAAGTTAGGTTGTAGTTGTAGTTATAGTTAGGTTGTAGTTACGTGCTATTTATAGTAATAAATAGCTATATTAAATAGGTAAGATTAAGAGAGGCAAGCTAAGTAAGCACTAATTTAGTTACATAGTTTATGCAATGCGACCTAACTACAACTACAATCTAACTTATACTTAGGCTAGTAAATAAGTTATAGGTATAGGTTAGATTGTAGTTGTAGTTAGGTCGCATAGACTAGAGTTAGGTTATAGTATTTAATATTTATTACTAGTTAGAGTTAGGAGATAGTTAAAACTTTACTACTATAGTTAATTATTGTAGCTTGTAATTACAGCAACGCTTAAGCTTTAAGGCGCTACTGCTTCTATACTAGAAGTAAAGAGTTCTTTTTTATAAGCTTATTTTCTACTGTTTCCTCCTCTAGACTACATATGCTATCTCTAGGCGCTAGAAGCTTAAATATATTATTAATTTTATTATATAGTGCTTTAAGGCTAATTTCTTTATCTTATATAAAAATTTCTTGTGCCTTTAAATTCAAGGAGATAGTATTTTTAAAAACTATAATTTGCTGTATAATTAAAGCTAAAAGGTAATACTTTTAATTACTAATAACATTTTTTATAGTATTAAAAACGCGCTTACTACTAACACTAGTAATTAAAATTACTAATATATTTTTTGTAACTTAAGATAGCTAAAACTAAGTATTTTTATTCTATTACTACTACTTTAAGATATTAAATAATGTCCCTAGTTTAATGCAAGAAGTGCTAAAGTAGAATTTTTCTTTTTATTAAGTAAGGCTTTTTATCTTTTTTTTCTTATAAAAAAGATGTCTAACTTAAAGTAGAAAAGCTATTAAAAAGTAATTAAAGAGTAGGCCTTTAAAACTATTTATAGCTAAGCGTTCTTCTTTAGAAAAAAGTAAAAACTAGTATTTAATTTATCTTTCTACTATTATTATATTAATTAAGATAGTTAAAAAACTATTTACAATATATATACTTGTTTTAAAGTTCCTATATAAAATCTTAATCAGCTAATTAGCACTCCTCTATAATAATAAACTATAATAACTATACTTTATATATAGTAAGATTTTAAGTTAGATCTAGAATAGCTGCGTAGTTAAATAAAAACTTTTACTTAGCTAATATTTTTATATAGTACTCGCTTAGTTTTTTTTTTTATAGTAGCTTATACTATTATAGGCTACTTTATAGTGCAACTTTCTACGTCCTTATTAAAATTATCAGACATTAAGTTTATAAAATTAAAAAGATAGTTGTATATAAGCTAAATATTGGCTTCGGCCTTTTAAGACAACCTTTTGATGTAACCACACATTTTGTAGACACCTTTTTAGTAAAAAAAGATTTATTGCTAACTACCCCCTTGTTTAGCATTGCCAGCACGCAATTAGTGTGTCGCATGTTTAAACAAAAACAAAGATGCGCAATATCTCTCTAACTAACCCTCTTAACTAATAACTATTTACTACTAACTATTTACCGCTGACCGCAACTTCTGTTGTCCTGTCGCTATCCTAGTAGTGTTGCGGTCGCGGCGTTTAGTGCCTATTCTTAGATGTGAATAAACAACAACAGCATTATTATCTATACACAGCTCTCCTATTCCTAGAGGCAACTTACAAAATCCTCCTGCTTGTTAGTTTGTCCTAGCTGCTTAATAGCTATTTTAACACGCCTTTGCTTCTTACAAAGCTACTCTTAAGTCTCTTTACTAAAGTTGTATTTGCGCAGAAGAAGATTGCTAAAGTAATATACTTTTACTACACCTAGACTATTAACATGCGCAGTATATATAGTGTACTAGCTAAACTAGCCTTTTATAGTCCTTGTTGTGACCTTAACATCTATAACACTAGACGCATTAAAGATATCTTAACTATAGTTACATTCTAACCTCTGCACTAACTCAACTACCACAAGGACTATTACTACTAGCTCCTTTTTAACTAATAGAGGTGGCCGCTTAACAACAGTAAACGCCAGCTTTATAATCTACTACTATAGCTTCTAGTATAGTAACTTAGTAAGGTCTAACTTTACTTAATGTAAGCTATTAGTCTTTATGTTAAAAAAGAAAAAGAATAGTCTAAGCATTGTATTATTTATATGCAAGTCGTTTGTATACAGTACTGTGTAGTATAGAAAATCCTAAAAGTAAGAAGCAGCAGGCAGGGAGCTTTTATAAAAAAGTATTGCAGGCTCCTGCTGCAGTAACATATATGTCCTTACCCTCCTCCTCTATCTCCATCACAATCTTGTTGCTAGCTATAAGCTAGCAATTACTGTTAAACATGTTTTAATTAGTATCGTTTTTTAGTACCTTTAGCAAATTTTTTTAACCCTAATTTTCGCTTAGTAGTCTAAGCTTTTCTGCTCTAAGCGCTTAGCGCGTACACCTACTGTTCAAATCTTGTTAACTACACACAATCTTTTTTTTTGACTTTTGCGACTAATTAGTAAAGGGTAGCTGCTTTTCACTGTTTTTAGAAACCCCATTTTAACTACAACAACAACCACCACCTTTAACACCTTAAAAATAAATAAGCTAAATATATTAGACTTAAGGCTTTTAGTTTTTACTTAAAAAGCTTATAGCGTCCTTAAACTGCTTAAGTATTTCTATAATTACTTTAATATAGTGCTACTTAATAAAAGAAAGTTAAAGATACTTCAAGTTATAATAGTTAATCTCTCTTGTGTTATTGTTAGAGTTAACAATAACATAAGTACTTCTTTTTATCACTATTTCTTATACTAGCTATTTATTAATATATTTTAAGAGCTTAAGCGCGCGCTTATATATATTATATATTAAGTTCTATTAAGTTTTTATATTGCAAATAATAGAAAGTTGTTTCTTTAGTAGTAGATATTGTTAAGTAACAAGGAATTGCTTATACTATTATAGTAATATGTTAATAGTAATGCAAATAGCTTAGATATAGATAGTAGTTAGAATATAATACTTAAATATAATAAAAGTATAAATACCTTGTAAAGTATATTTAGAAAGGACATTTTTTATTTAATTACTTTAACATGTTACCTACGTAAGACCTCTCTAGGTCTAACCTCTATAGTAGCAGCTAGTTAGAAATGTTAGATTATCTCTTAAACTACTAAGTTAATAATATAAGCTAGGCATAAAATAGTATTTTCTAAGGCGCTTTAGCTAATATTTTCATTTACTAGTATTAATTAAATTATCTAACTAAGTACTGTATTGTTACTAGCATTGTCGCAAGTAATTGCTAGAAGGCAAGACCTAGTATTAGTGTCTAAAAGTATATATAGTACTTCTACAGCTATTAAAATTCTAGTATATTGTTTACATATTAGTATAAAATTAAGTAGTTTTTCTTAGAATTGCTAGTTTAATGTAATATAGTAACTTTTAACTATAAGAAAGCTAAGATAATTAGCTGTAAACTATATATATAGTATAATTAAAATCTTAGTTATAGGGCTAAATTTATTAAAAAGAGAGGCTTTTACTTTTTTAAAACTAGTTTTAAAACATTAACTTAAATTTATAATAAGTAATTATTGCAGTTTAAGGCCTTAGAAATTAAAAAAAGTATATAAATCATAGCTACTTAATAGTTTAGAATAGCTAATTACTATTAATAACTACTTAAACAAGCTTTTTCTTAAAAGTCTTTTAAGTAAATTTAGGTATTAAAGTAGGTATACTACTTTTTTAAAGTTAAGTATATATAAAGTTTGTTATACACAAACTATTATAAATAAAAGTCAAAGTACTCTAATAATTAACTAAATTAATATAGTTTATAAAGTGTTTAGTCTTTCTTTTTGTTAGCCTGAGGTGTTACAGAATTATGCTGCAGTTAAGATAGAAAATATAAAAGCAGCTAGTTATAATATAAGTAGCTTTTTTAAACTTTAACTAATGCTATTAGTGTAAGTAGCATAGTTTTAGTAGAAAGATTTACTATCTAAATATTAAGCTTAGCTAGTTGTACTTTACTACTTATTTTAATAAGTTATAATTTTATTTCCTCTTTTTTATATAGCTTCTTAAGGTAGGTATATTAATAGATTTAACTTTTTCTACTCTTCTTCTTAAATAACTTAGTGCCTACTTATTTAGAATTAGTAGAGGTTTTATAAAAGCTTATAAATATGTTTAACCATAATATATAGGTAAATAATATTTAGTCTAAAAATATAATAAAAAGCTGTTATAAATTATTACTATTGCTAACGTACAGCACATAAATGTCTGCTTTATAACTTTAATAGTATATAAGCTATATATAGTAGGCCTTTAGCAAACGCGTGTATAACTAAAATAAGATTAACTTGTTTTATTAATTATGTACTATTTTAGGCGCTTTTTAATTAAACTTTATTAATTTAAAAAATATTAGAATAAAAGCAGTATAGTTATAAAGTTATACAATTATTTTTACGTTATATAAATTATATTAATTAGCTATAATAAGCGCTAATTAATACTAATAACTTAGTACAATAATACTACTATAATTAATTTAAAAAGCTTTAAAGTTTATAAAATTACTAAAATTTATATCTTTATTCTAATTTTTGTTCTTAACCTTAGCCTGTAATTCCTACTACTGCTTCTTAGTTTTATCTTTACTTTTATATTAATTATAGTACATATTAATATTAAAATTATTATTAACTTTTTTCTTATATTTATTACTATTGTATCTTTTAATATATAGCTTGTTGCTGCGTAAAATAGTATTATTACTAAGTTCTAAGGACTTGTACACTAGCAGAGGCTTAAATAGTCTATACTAGTTAGTAAGTAAATATAATAAAAAGATGTATTAAAACTTACTTCTAATTTTTACTTATAGCAATGGCTAACTTCTTTAAACTTATATTTTTAACAAAGTTTTACTATTTAGTTTTAGCTTATTTACTTTTAAAAGTATTAGTGCAAAGCTTTACTAATTTTTTATTATAAGTATAATATATAATCTTTTTAAAAATACTACTAGAGCTATAAATCTAAGTATGTATATAACTTTAGCTGCTATTATTTGAGTTTTTTATTGCCTACACTGCCTTGTCTAGAGTTCTTACATGCTATTTTATATTAACTTTATAGTATACATCTTTCTATTTTTTATAAATTTAATTAAGAGTTGTTTATAGCTACTTACTTATTTATATATAAGTATAACTTTATAATAAATAACTATGTTAACTTACTACTTTTCTAAGCGTTATATTGCTTTTAGTTAAGTACTTTTTATGCTGCCTTTATTATTTTTTTATACTTCTTTATACTTATATTTTTATATTATTCTATACTTTTTTTCTTTTTTTTTAATTAGTATATAGTAGCGTAATTAGCTATATATACGTTTTGTAAAGCCTTTATTTTAAAATTAAGTTAAGCTGCCTAACTTTTTTACTTAATAGCTTAAGAACTAAAGCTTAACAATTTTTTTATTAGGACTTTAAAATTCATAAAGTAACTTTTTTTTAAACTACTTTAGCTTCGTTACACAAGTATATTATTAATTTTTTTTTTTATATTTATAACTTTTTATAAATTAGTATACGCTATAATTAATAGCTGTGTTAAATACTTTTGTAAGCTTCTCTTACTTATTATGTTTAAAACCTAGTAGCACTAAAATTAAAATATACAGAACTAGGCCTTTAAGATTATTACTTAGCTCTTTTTTAAATATTATTATTATAATAAATATAATAATTAACTATAATTAGTTAATTTTAGTTATAGTAGTTGCATAGTAGGTAGAAATATAGAAATATTACTATATTATAGCTAGTGTAGTCTATACGCCTTTACTAAAGCTAACTAAAAATTAATATTTTGCCTATATTTAAACACCCCACTAATTACTACTTACTAATAATACACCCTAGCATGTTGCATTATAACAGCTTTTTATTATATTTACTTATATACTGTATTACTGTAAAAATAATTAACAATAATTTTATATACTTACTACAAATTTTAATAACTTTATAACTACTATAATAGCGTGTACTAAGTAAACTGCATAAGCTTTAACTAGTAGTAAAGTGCCTATAAAGAATTTATAAATAAAGGCTAGTTAAAAGCTACTTATAGTATTTATAAAGGCTAGAGCTGTTAAGAAAAAACGTTAATATAAGCTAAGTAGTAAGTTATTATAGTCTTTTATTACAGTTAAATACTAATAGCGTATAGCTATTGCGCTAAGAAAAATTAAAAAGTAGTAAAAGTTAACTAAACTATTACTATGTAAACTTCTGTTTAGCTGTCTTATTTATAAGATTATATATTTTTATTGCTCTCATTTACACTTTTAGGCAAAAGTAATTTATGCTTTTTAAAAGTTAGCTTAAGACTTCTTAGTTAGCTATTTTAAAAGTATTATAACTACTCTTATTATTTTTAAATTTAATACTAATAAATATAAACTACAACCTTAATGCTATTTATATAAAGAGAGTTACTATTTAAGCTAAAAATTTAAAGATAGTAGTTAAATACTATAAAAAGTTTAGTACTAACTTTACATTTTTATAGCTTTTATAAAAAGACTGCATTATAAGTAGGTAGAGTTCCTTTTGTATATAATAATATAAAAATGCTCTCTTAATTACTTTTTATACTGTAATAACTAACTATGTTAATAACTATAATATAACTACTATATGTAGTTGTAGTTAAGTTAAAGTTGTAACTAAATTAGTGCTTACTTAGCTTACCTTTCTTAATCTTACTTCTCCTAATCTTACCTGTTTAACACAGCTATTTATTACTATAAATAGCATGTAACTACAACTTAACTACAACTACAACTACTAGTCTATGCGACCTAACTACAACTACAATTACTAGTCAGTGCGACCTGAATACAACCACAACTACTAGTTAGTGCGACCTAACTACAACCACAACTACTAGTTAGTGCAACCTAACTACAACTACAACCACTAGTCTGTGCGACCTAACTATAACCACAACTACTGGTCTGTGCGAACCCAACCCAACCTATACCCACGCGTGGGTACCCACGACCCATTTACCAGCCTAAGCAAGCTTGCTATCTTGTCTCTTTATTAAACACTTTCTTTACTTAGGCAAGCCCTATATTAATGTTTGTCTAGCTTATAAAAAAAAGACGTTATAAAGACTAACTACTTTTTAGCATTAATAGCGTTAACTTATAAGAATTATAAAGCTCTACTAGTTAACTAAAAGATAAGAAATAAACTTAAAGCTATACTATTAGCGTAAACGTATGCTAATATAGTAATTTACTAAGTATTGCTATCTTAAAAAGCTACTTTAACTCTTTTTTATTATATAACACTTTGTTAAACACTTGTTTTAAGCATCTAAGTAATCTAGTTTAGAAGCTCTTTTTATCTATATTATAGATATAAGTAAGCTATACTTTATACTCTTTTATTTTTACGTGTAAAAGCTTAAAGTATAAGCTATACTTAGCTTTTAAGTTAGCTTTGTAACGTTTATAGTTTATTTTAGTAATCCAACGTGTTATAAAATAGTTAAACGCGTGCCTATTTAAAAAGTAAGTAACTAATATTTCTAAAACTTCTTTTTTAGCTAAAAATAACATAAAATTGCGTACTATTACTTTTATAAGTAGCAAACGTCTCTTAGAAAGTCTTTTAATATACTTTACAAGCTTCTTTTCTTGTTATAGGTGTAGCGCAGGATGCAAGATGCTATATAGCTGTAAAAGGCTTTTATATCTTTAAGTAAGCGTTGTGCGGCTTATATTATATTGTTTTGCAACTTTGTAATAGCTAAAAGATACGCCCTCTTTACGCAATTTAATTTCTTTAATTGCTTTCTTAATTAGGCCTATAGTTGTGGAGTTATGACCCGTTTTGTGTGGGTGGTTGTTTTGTTGGGGTGGCCCATTTGGCGACCCGGCCCATCTCGCGCACAGACACGGTAGGGCAGCTGCTCGCAGGGCTGCAAAACGACTCCAACAATCTATAAAAACTTCTTAAAAGGGTTAGAGGAGCAGCTTAAGGCTTTTTAAAAGGCTACTTAAAAAAAGAGGCCTATCGCGAGCCCTACAGGTAGTGGAGAGCCTTTAAGGTGGTGCTACAGCTCAACCAGCTTCTACCTCGCGCACAGGCCGCGCGATTAAAACTCCAACTCAATTTCTATAGCTATATATATTATTTAAGCCCTCTAGATCTCACCATTAGAATATCTCGCGATAGTAGCTATTGTGTGAGGCTCTACAGCCTCAGGTTTGGTGGTGATTTTGGTGTTCAAATCGGGCGTTACGCCGTCCACCTCGGTAACTGTCATCCGGAGAGTTTTTCTTCCATCCATAACATATGGTGCATGCTAATACACAAGCAATACGTACATTCTAACTACATTGCGCATTGGTTAAGAGAGTAGTCTAAGAAAGGAATATGTTCACCTTTCATTAGAATAGTCTAGGAGGACAGACATAGCGGGCAGCTAAGGTGCTTGGCAATGCCAAGCCCTCTAGAGATGGGACATCTTCACCGCAACTCTGCGTTCTCGTTCTAACAACAGCCTCTCGCAACCTAGGCCTCAGCACTAGAGCAGACACCACCTTACGGCATGTCGCAAGCGTACAAGCTCCGTTCTCTCACTGTGTTCTGGCCTCGCATCCCACACCGACTGCTTATACTGTCTTGTCTACACTCTGGGGAGCCTACAACAACGAGCGCGACGCTATACGCGAAGTGATGAGACGAAGCGTGCCAACTACGAAGGCCAGCGGGTTGATATAAGCTACCGACGGGTGGAAGGTAACATATATCTGCCTAGGGTATCCGCAGTCATGAGACTACCGAAGCAGGAGGGATGCTCGCCGTCTAGAGCAAAGATCTTGCCACGCCGGGTGAATGTGCGCGTTTTGGCCTGTCTTTAGAAGTGCGAATCCGGGGTAGCACATGGCAAACAAATACAAGGCAATGAACCTTAACACAGCACCGCGAATTTTAACATATTCAGATTTATTGTCCTATAGTTGAATGTGCGGGAATTGGTCGTGACAATATACATGTTGGCAGAAAGTACGCCAGCCCGCAGTCGTCCGGTCTTCGACCAAGCTGCTAGCGTATCAAATGCCGCGTAAGTACACATTTCGCAGCGTCTACCCACTGGAGGTACTTCCGCTAATGTACTCGACCTCTGGGAATGCCTGGCTCGGTACGTCTGACTCGTCCTCTCCCATGACGAAGCTGAAGAACCTCTCTACAAGCATCTTCACGGTGTAATCCATCCTCGGTGCCCAAATAGTGCCCAGCGAGGGCGTAATAGTCTTGTTCCTCAGACCCTGTAGGTCAACCCAGTCGCCCAGGTCAGCAAAGTTCTGCTGGCTACTGCCTGTGACATTGAGCCATCGAAACCATCCCGACTGATTGGCAGAGAAAGGCGCCCAAGATGGGTCAATAGCTGGGATGTGTTCTGTACCGGCCAGCATCAGGAAGGGTTACTTGACGTCGGGATGATCGATGAAGAGACCGTCAAGGTTGATGCCGCCTAGAAGTAAGGGTTCGATGACGAGAGCGCCAGCTGCTGCGGCGCCACCAAGCAAATGTCTAATTGCGGAATAGTGCGTGGTATTGAACGGTGCTTTGGTCGATTTGACATAGGCGGGAAAGAAGCTCCCTGATTGTCGCGATGGTGTCGGAGACGCGCATGTTGTACACCGCTGTTTGTAATGTGTAGTTCCAGGTTACTGTTATGTCAATGCCATATACGCCTTGCGCATCATTAGATAGTTGGAGATAAAGAGCCTCTCCCGGATGGTCAAGCGCAAGTACTGCATGTAGCCTTGGGAGGTAAGCTCGGAGTTTATTACGTTGTACATGACTGCGTTCTCACCGCCGCCTGGGGAGAAGATGATTGTTGGTTTCTGCGCTGCCCCAAGCTTCATAGTATCGAGAGGTGGAGCATCGTGTACATTCCACGTTGTTAGGCTTTGGAGCGAACCGTTGGGGTACTCGAGGATGTCGCCCCAGAGTTTCACTGTGGTGGAATCGAGGGAAGGACTTGTGTTGTTTCCGGGAATGGGAACTGTCAAGGTTGAGTAGTAGAGAGTTGCGAGCAGGATTGACGAGGCTTTCGCTGGAGCGACAGGATCATTTGGAGTGGTTTTATTGAAGACATGTTGTTTGTATCCGACATGATATGGACCTGTTGGGGAGGAAACGATACGGCGACTACTGTCTCGATCAACAATGATACAATGGGCACTAGCATCCTGAAATGGGGGTACGAGAAGGTAAATCAGGACCCCAAGACCTTATTATCGTTTTATCACGAGTAGCCCCCAAACAATGGCGTCATACTTGATAGGATGACGATCCTATTCTGGCTCTAGGTGAACAGCACTACCACGACTAAGCTCTAATCACAGCAAGTTATATGTGAGAGAACTGGCTGTTCTTGATCCCTTATCAGGGACCGGCGTACGATACGAATGGCGATGCACTCTAAAGTGTGTACGTTTTAGAAGTCTTCATGGTGGTAAGATCTGGCATACTGGTAAAGCAAATGGACAGTGATGCAGAGTCTTTGGTGGCGTTCTAGAGGAGACAACAGTCGAATATAGAGAGATGTTCAGCGATTACTGGTGTCTGCTGGTTGGAGGGAAGTCGCGACATGCCAAGGATGCCATAGGATGAAGCTATTCGGAACAACCCCGGCCCCACAGACCGAGCTCAACATGATCGCGTCCAGCACTCTGACCTTGACCAACAAGTCCGTGTCACCAAATCACATCCACATACTCTGTAGTTCCGCTTTATCTACAAGCGCTCGATACACACCTTCAAACAGCCAGTGACAACACCACAAGGCGCAAAGATGCCGCAACCACGTATGCACTCCCTTTGCGCTCAAGCGCGTCGCAAATCACATTACCAGCACCCAGTCGACTAACCATCTACCTCAGCGTCCCGCGCCGTCTCCTCCAAAGACCTCCCCCCCTCGGTCGAAAGCGCCTACTACAGAAAATGCATCGACCTCCGCCGCCGCATAACGGACATTGAAGAGAACAACGACGGCACGCGCCTGCGCATCACACGCCTGAACCGCGGAATCCAGAAGATGCGACTCGAGCGCGCATTCCTTCTTGAGCAACTCAACAAACACATGGAGTACAATGTCGACGACAGCGATCGCAGCAGCAGCCCACCGCCTACCCCAACGGACAAGCCCTTGAGGAGCAAGAGGAGCCACAATAGGAAGGGCACACCTCCTCTTGGCGGCAGCACCGAGGGAGGCGCAGGTGAGAGGATAGCCATGAGCGGAGAGGGAAGACTGGGACTGGGAGCCCTGCCGCATGGCACGAACCCTATGAGTAGTGCTCAGAGCACACCAGACCCATCCGGGCGGCCCCAGAACAGCTACTTTGGTCCCATGGGCGCCGCGACAGCGACAGCGACAAGTCCACATACCGGTGTCAATGGCGCACCTCCTACGCTTCCTCCCCTGCACTCGCTCCCACCGCTGCAGCCACAGCAGCAGCCACAGCCGGCACCCGCTCAGCGCGCATACTTCGACCCAGCCTACGACGAGCAACGCCCCACACCGAGTAGCAACGAAGACACAGCCGCTCGTCCACGCGCTTACTCGGGTGCTGCTCACCAACCACCGCCGACTGACTCTGCGCCTCCCCCACCGCAGAACGGCGACACCGAGATGACAGACGCAGGTTTCACAGCTGTTAACCGGTAGGACAGTTATACACTGCGTAACCACTTCGATAATCGAAACGTCGGAAGGTTAGCAAGGAGAATGTTGAAAGAATAGCAAGGCGTTGGGGTGGATCTCGGAGCTTCTGTACTAAGCTTTGGGTATGTGTATGCAACAATTGTAATTCTTTCTTCTTCTTTGGGGTGGGGGGTTTCAAGGAACGTGTATCAGTACTGTTGACTACTGCCTAGAGTTGTGGTAATGACGCAGAGGCAGTATTTCCATGAATGCATCATATGGACGTGATTGCACAATTTAGAGCAGTAAGATGCGCACGAAAAAGCAAGGTTGGAAGTCTTGTTCGGGCTCAGCACTGTTTGTAATATGGAATTTGCTAGGCCGAATCAATGTCCAGAACAAGAACAGCGTCCAGCGAGCCCAGACGGTCCTGTTCACACTGAATATAGACATCCCGATTCACTGTCCAGACCGTTGTCTTTTCGACCTTGATGATCCGCTCCCATGAGGTCCATACCTGTCCAAGTGTTCAAATGGAGACCTGATGGTTCTCGTGCACCTCGATGAGCCGGATATCCACGACTAGCATGGCGCACAATCGTTTGGTTGAAGAACATGATGCGACTCTATTCTTCATCCGCATCCTTGTAGTGGACACCATTGGCCATCTCACACGGGTCGGGTGCATAGCTGATGGTACACTGCTCCCAGTCCTCGTTGTCCATGAGCTCGCGCTTGAAGTTGAGAGCGTGGTAGATGTTTGAGAAGCGGAACTCGACATACGGATGCTGCATCAACTGTATTAGCAATACTCAATTATAGTAGAAAGGAGGCGTTACTTACACCACGAGCAGTCTTTCCGCTCTTGATGCGGTCGACATCGCGCTTGTTGACGCTCTTGCCCCGGGCGAGCTTCATGAGTGCCATGTCGCTGTACTCGTCGGCCCCGATAGCTCGCACACAGCGTGATGCTTCACCGTCAATACAGTTACGGATGACGTCGTTGATGGAGTTTGGACCTTCGGCCTTCTCGACGAATACAACTGCCTTTTTGATATCGCCGACAATCTCGATGCCATTTGCAGTGGCCTTGTGGTACTTCTCGCATGCCTCGGGTGTAAGGAACCTGACAAGAGCGTTGGAGGAGCCAGATTCTGGCATAGAAATGGACTCAAGCTTGCCACCCCACACAAGAGCTTGCAGTTGGTTGATGCTGGCGATGCCTGCAACACCCTTCAGGATACACGTGCGATGAGCAGCCGCTGTCATCTGTCAGCTTTGATCTCCTGGTTTTTGGAGAGATGCACTCACGATTCTCGCGCTTCTCCTGGGACGGCCATCCGTTCATGTTGTCTACTGGGTCCTCGGAGACAGGCTTGCTGTTCTCAGCACTCCATGCAGGAGGACGTGCTATCTTGGAAATCGCTTCGACAGCAGCCGCAGCCGCAGTGGCAGATGGCTCTGGCTTGGAAGGCGCTTTCTTGGCCAAAGCAACCGCTGGCTCTGCTTTGGGAAGGATGTCGCGCATGGTTGTGACGATACCAGACACTTCAGCGAGTGTCTCCAAAGATACGTGACCCTCTTCGACAAGCTTAGCACAAAGCCGGAGAAAATCTCCATCCACATCCTTGAGCGTCTGCTTGACGGATTCGGCTGTACGGGGCTGCTCCGGGCGCTTCTTCAATATCTTATTGATGTAGTTGGCGATGGCAAAAGCTAGACGTGCCTTGATCATCTCGTTCTTTTTGACATCCATCTCGACTTCTGGCATATACGAGCCGCGCAGCTTTTTCGACATGGCCTTGATGAGACTTGCCGAGTTTTGATTGCTGTCTGGCAGAGCCTGAATGTACTCACTTGCCTTGCGCATGTACGCATTCTCAAGCTCTTCTTGTGACATTGACGTAATCTTGAAGCCAGCAGTCTTGATCTTGTCTGCCTTCTCGGGTTCTGTCTGCTCAGCCTCTGCTTTATCAGTCCTGATCTTGTCTGCCTTGGCTTCAACCAGACGAGCTCCAAACGAGAATTTGGCTTGATCAGGTCTTGCCAAAGTATTGTCTGTGCGAATGCGGGGGGTTAGGACAGTTTTGCTGTTCAGGCGAGCATAGAGTGCGTCCATTGCAGACTCCTCAGAGGCATCGTTCTTAGACTTCACGTCCTCCTTCTGTAGCAGGGTCGCGTTTGACATAATGGTAACCGTAGAGGATGCGACGGCCCCCTTCTTGTTTGGAGCCGCTTTTGGCGCAGTGGTGGCCCTAGCATATGGTGGACTGGATATACGCATGTCAGTAAAGCCCGGTGGCTTGCAGTCATGGAGTGGTTCGTACCCTTCAGCGACCTTGGGCTCTGCCTTGACTGAGCCTGGAGTCGCGGGGGATGCCACTGACCCGATGGGAGCTAGAGGTCGCGATTCAGCAGCAGGTATGGATCCAGCAACCCCGACCATCTTGACAGCGCTCTTCTTGAGCTTGACTGTACCCGCATTTGCTGCAGGTTGAACGGCGAGTTCGCTGCGTGCATCTCCAGACGACCAACCGGGTGGTGCTGTCGGCGGCGTATCCATGTATCTTGAGCGATCCATAGTTGCTGCTGATGGTGACTGTCGAGGCAAGCTTGTCTTTCGAGCGGCTTCCTTGCGCGCGGGCGACGGAGGCGGCGACAAGAGAGTAATCGCAGCCGGAGTGGATTCGCGCACAAGGGGACTACTGTTGCGTCTATCGCTGCCTGTGCTGATGTTGTTGTTCGCAGTGGATGTTGCTAGGGGAAAGTTAGTCGAGCAAGGTGAGGGAGCAGGTTGGAGGAACCACGCACCAACGATCCGTCTGTCCACCGCTATGTTCGCAATGCCCTCAATACAGGCGTCGAGGCAGGCTTGATAGAGCTTGTCTTCGCTGTTGCGTATACGCGGGCGTGCCGGGGGTTTATCAGGCATGAGACCATATATGCGGCATTGAGTATGGGCGAAAGTTAAGGTGACGCCGGATTATCCAGACTAGGAAAGCAAACCCTCCGGAGCTTGTACGTGCGGTTGCCGTTCCTGGTGTTAACCTGTGGCCAATGAGGCAATGACGGTAGACATGAAAACATCGGAAGCGGAAGGAGCGTTCGTGCTCAATGCCCAGGCCATAGCCAACGTACATTTTAAGCATCGAGTATAACTTAGAGAAGACGAGCCCTTTCGTGTATCGAGAGCGAAAAGTTCTTCACCTAACTTGACATCCGCGATCACAACTTCGTGCAGTGTCTAGCATTGCCAAGTGGATTGAGACGGGAGGATCGGCGTCACATACATGAGGATCCACAACTGGGGCTTCTAACATGCGCATGCTGGGATCCCTAGGCAGTATGCACATCGCCCATGCAGATGATGACATAGCAATGAAAGGTAGAACAACTCATGCCCGCTGTGGTAGACTAGAACAACATGAGGTCAGACTGAGCTGGTATAACAAAAGAGAGTGCTCAAGAAATTACAAACATTGACCAAGTCAGTCAATGACAAAACTTGACATTGAGTCGGAGGAAGAACGAGTCCTGCAGATGCAAGCAATATTCAACTTAAATGTGAGAGCGGAAAACACTAATAAGTCCAGTCTGCAGATATGGAGGTATACTCCGATTCTTCTAAACATGTTTCTTTGCTGGTGAACGAATGAGGAATGTCGCAGCTTGCACATGTCCAGACAAGAAGTAATTCGATCATGAAATGATGCCGTAGGTTTGTGAGATTCGGCATACTCAACTTGCAATGCACATTAACCAAAGACTATGCGACAGATGCTCAAATGAAGGGTATCCAAACACGAGTTCGGGCCCTATACGCCCTATACTCCTCACCAAAGAACTTGATCAGGTGCTCCTCTTCATCTACATTTAGTTAGCCACCATACTGGCACGATGAGGATGTGGGACATACGGGAAATACGCTTCATGAAGAAGTACCACAACACGCCGGTAAATCCCAAGAAGCAGACAGTATTGCCAAGCATGACTTGCGTCCCAATGCCCCACCAGAAGAAGCCAAAGTATGACGGGTGACGGAAGTAGCGATACAGTCCGTGAGTTACAAGCTCGTGCCCGTCATTCTTACGCGACTGCACTTGGTGATTGAAGTTGGTGCCCGCCTGCATCATCGCCGTACTGCGAACAGCTTGTCCCACCACAACCATCGTTATGCCCAGCGCGATTAACCACGGCGGGTGGATCATCGACTGGTAGCCGGGGAAAAAATACGACGTCACGAGCGTCTCGATGAAGGCTATAGCATGAGCTCGTCGGTATTGATCGCCGTTCGAGAGGAGAAAAGAGTCAATGTATGCGATCGGTGTGTTGTAGGCGGCAGTCGTGTAGAACTCGAGAAAGTGGAAGAGGGATAGCGTGCTGAGGAATAGGAAGGGTCGCCATAAATGATTGCCGTTGTGTGCGAGCAGAACAGTACCGACAAGACCAAGAGCCAGCGCGCATCCTAAGAAGAACGCACGTATAGCGATGCCAGAAAGTGAACGCTTGCCGTGAGGGAAGAACTCAGGCGCGATAGCATTCTGATTTTTGGCCCGGATGTTCGAGGCTTCCCTGGCGCGCAGCTCCTGATCAAGCTCCGGATTCCATGTTCCGTTTTCGCTCGGTCGATTTCCGGGTAGGGAGATGTCGACACCGGAGGAGAGGGAGCCGTTTGAAGTCATGGCTGATGGGAGATGGGTAGTTTGCCAATTATGCAGGGACTTGGGTGCCGAGGACAAGACGAACGAAGAGGTTCAAGACATGATTTTAAGAGCTTGCAACAGAAGAGAAGTACACAAAGGGCGCTCTCACGTGGCTTGCGAGGAAGCAGAACAATACGAAGACATGAGCGACTATTCCTTTGCTATTGTCTTCGCTCGCAAGGTGGGGGACCTCGGGAACATCCGATGACATAGATTATCACGCTAGTCCGGCCTCGTCTTAGCGCCTTGATGCCTTGCAAGTCACGACTTTATATGCTAGTGTTTACCCACATCAACTTCACAACTGTCGTACCAGCCTCAGTATCAAGCACTAGATCCTCGCGATTCTGCTTACCGAGCATGGAAATATCAGAGAACAAGCAGCGCATGGCCCGCGGCGAACTTTACTATGCTTTCTCCCCTGAGCTCACAGCAGAGCGTGCGCGATGCAGACAAGCTTGCACACGCTTCAACAATGCTGGCAATGTACCACGACGGAAGTTGACTGAGCTTTTCCGAGAGTACGTGTGACTGCTCGATCGCTCGTCGGTAAACTTTCTTCTTATACTCTGGCTAGCATCATCCAAGACAAAACCCCTCTACCGCCACCAGCACGTACAGCGGACGAGGACGCTAAACTGTTCGAGAATGACCCGTGGGTCGAGCCACCGGTTATTATGGATTATGGATATAATGTTCGTTTGGGCGAGAATGTCTTCATCAACTTCAACGCCGTCTTCCTCGATACATGTCTAACCACTCTTGGTTCACGCACGCTCGTCGGACCGAACGTCAATTTCTACTCAGCTACTCATCCTCTCGATCCAGCTCTCCGCAATGGCACTAGCGGGCCTGAGTTGGGAAAGGAGATTCATATTGGTGAAGATTGCTGGATCGGTGGCAATGTCTGCATACTACCCGGCGTCGTGATTGGCAAAGGCAGTGTGGTCGGTGCTGGGAGTGTCGTGACGAAGAGCGTCCCCAATTTCACTGTCGTCGCTGGCAATCCTGCTAGATTCATCCGCAGAGTCGATACGGAGATGGATACCGAACGAAACAATCTAGAAGACTGACTTGCATGTCAGTCGACCATGCGACAGGTTACCCGCTCGTCACGAGGAGCAGTTTCATTTTTTCTGTCGAGTATCCTGGTTTCTATCGGACTTGCATTTGGACTCTGAGCTGCAATTGGTACGACATCGCAAAAAAAGAATCATAGTCGCATAAACCTTCCCACAAATCTCTGCCGTGTCTGCCACTGATGCCGCAGACGTTGTCGCGGCGTGCTCTAGTGCGTTCTAGCACATCTTCCCGCTTCTCCAAAGCACTTTCAAAACAAAGCAGTAACTGGAATTACGCATCCGAGTAATCTCCACAACCCGTAAAGTGGGCACATTTGAAGGGCTTTGATGCGATACCTGTTGCCATCTTGACAGGATACCGTCAACAAACAACTCGCATATGATTTTGCCTTCGCACTTCAACATGTCGATCAGGATTGGTGTACAAGCTGAACTATTTACTACACAACCATGACGCGCGATCAAGTTGTAAGAGAATGCAACAGGTACTCAGCAACCTGGAGTCCACCTGTGTCGATCTGGGATAAATGTGGAGCGTTTAGACTAAGATTCAACATAAGATCTGATGATCATCCGCAAGCCTCGGGCGCCAAGAACGACGAAACCAGTTCCCAGACGCCGGCAAAACAATGACATGGGCTTGCCAAACACCATTGACCAATTTTTCCCCCACGCACAACATGGCAAACCCCGTGAGATGCCCTAACTATGTTTGGGACTGAGCTTCGGCATCACCCGTTTCGAGAGTCTCCACAATTTGGCGCCGCCTGATTCATCTTTTGGCAGGCTTCAAAACTACCAGATCAAGCTATTTGTGTAATACCTGGCTGATGCCAAGGGGGTTAGGAGTCGTGGAGCTCCATCCCCAGACTGTTGCGATGCATGGGCCTGCTCACCATTATGCCTCGACGGCGAGGCTATCCGAGATGGTAACAAAGATGGTACAAATACCACAGCTCCCAACATCCTGATAGTTCCATCGGACTGGTTCCTCACTTATTAAGGCTAATATACCCTCCTCTGCATCTGTCTAATTTTTACACTCCTTCACATTTTTACTCATAATATTATTCCATTCAACAGATCCAAGTTCACAGACAAAATGAAGTACATTTTCATCGCTACTCTTCTTACCTCCGCGGCTTACGCTGCTCCTTTCGCTCAGAGACAGCGTGGTAACGGTGGCAACGGCGGCGGTAACGGCGGCGGTAACGGTAACGGCAATGGCAATGGCAACGCTGCCGCCGCTTCGACTGGTCAACAAAATGGAAACCAGGGCGGCCAAGCCCAGACCGGCAACCAGCAACAGCAGGGTGCCACCAACACTCCTACTGGCCTCGGTGCTGGTCCCCAGAATGGCCAGACTCCTAATGCCAACGCCCTCGCCACTGCCGTCTCTAACTGGATGGCCGACACTATGATGGTCTCCAACTTCCTCAACACCGGAGCTACCATCCAGAACAACGTCCAGTTCAAGCAGGCTGCTACTGTAGCCTACAACGCCGAGGTCGATGAGCTTAACCACAAGGCCATTATCGATGCTGCCAACAGTGCGGACCCCAACGTCATTGCCGCCAACAGCACCCTCGCTACTGGTGGTTCGTTCCAGGATGTCGTCGACAAGCTCCAGCAGATGTCCGTCCAGGGTATGGCTGCCGCTGGCAACATCAACTTGATCAACCAGAACCGCTGTGTCAACGTCCTCCCCAACATTGATGCCTACATGGCCTCTACTGGATCCACCTCCCAGGCGGTTCGTCCCACCGCCTGTGACCAGACTGGTGTTGCTGGTGGTGTCCAGGGAACTGGTGCTACTCAGCCCGGCGCCCCCGCAGGTAGCCCCGCCGCTGCTTTCGCCGCTGCTCAGGCTCTTGCCCAAGGAACTGGTAACGGTCAGGTTCAGAACACCGGCGCTGCTGGTACCGCTGGCACTGCGAGCACTCAGAGTACTACCGGTCAGCAGAATGGTCAACAAGGTCAGCAGAATGGTCAACAGGGTCAGCAGAATGGTCAACAGGGTCAGCAGAATGGTCAACAGGGTCAGCAGAATGGTCAACAGGGTCCAGCAGGGCCAGCAAGGTCAGCAGGGTCAGCAGGGCCAGCAGGGTCAGCAGGGTCAGCAGGGCCAGCAAGCTCAGCAGGGCCAGCAAGCTCAGCAGGGCCAGCAAGCTCAGCAGGGCCAGCAAGCTCAGCAGAACGGCCAGCAACAGGGACAGCAGACTGCTCAGCAAGGCCAGACTCAGGGCGGAAACAACCAGCAGCAGCAGCAGGCAGGAAAAGGCGCCGGTGCCGGCGGACAACAGTCTCAAGGCCAGGCCCAAGCTGGTGGTAACCAGCAGCAACAGGCTGGCAACGGCGCTGCTGCTGCCGGACAGCAGCCTCAAGGCCAGAACGCCGGTCAGGCATCTGGCGGAAATGGCGGCAACGGTGGCAACAACGGCGGTAATGGTGGCAAAAACAAGAACAACTAAGCACTGCGATTATGAGTTGATCAAAAGGACGAGTTCAATGGCCTGCAAGGCGAGGGTGATGTGCTGGTCACTTGCCAAACTGTTTTCTCTGTACATAAAGATCAGGTCGGATGTGTAATGGTTGGTGTATGTATGTAGTATTGCAAGGAGAGAGAGAGAGAGGGGGGGGGGGGGGAGGGGGGGGGGGGGTACCTATCATTGCATGCATGAGTGGTGTGTTGAACGACTTGTCGGCGTAGCTTAAGTGATTGTTAATAGTCGTTCTAAACACCTTGCTCTTCAATCTAGAGTTGGCAAGAGGTACGATTCTCCACGTACTAACATGCTTCTCGTCGATGCGCTTGCTCGGCTGCTTGTTATCAATTTTCAATTGCTTGCTCTGACTTTTGATGTCGGATGGCATGATCTCCATGATGGCATCGAGTCTTATCACAATCTTCCAAGGGGAGAATTCATCTACTCCTCATCAACGTGATCATGTGTATTGATAGAACATGTACATTTCCCCAACGGCCCACAGCTGCGAAGCTTATTGGTTTCCACCACAACGGTAGTAGGTTTGTTCGCCTGAGATTTCGAAACCTCAGGCCCGAACATGTGGATACCTGATCATCTAGAATTGCGTCTTCCTTGGTGTAACCCAGTGATCTGGATCATGTCTCGGGTGTGCTTTGGCGAGGAGGTAGTTCCGGCGGTGGTAGCACATGTGAAACCATGTACTAAACATCATCTGCTGCAGGGTTGCAAGGCTTGACAGGATGCTAAGATTGGAGGGGCCGAGACGGTAGAAGTGCGAGGCGCCTGTGCTATTTGTGACATATCGATCATGTTTGCTTTTCTAGATATCGAGATGTGGTTGTGTTCGTGCGCATCGCCGTTTCATCCCCACTCGGGGGTTCTGACACGTCGGCAAGTCGCGTGACGTACCGACAGGGAGAAATGTCCGCTCGTTGCGGTCGGCAACTTGAAGGCTGCAGTGGGCCGAAGAATTCATGCATCTGACTTGCTGGGTTGGTGCAGAGTGCAGATGCGCTGGCATGCCATGACGCCTCTTCCAAGTAATAGAGCGGCTCGCCAAGTGCATGGTTGTTTGCATCGAGTCACTGACCGCACAAGCTGAGCTAGCCAGACGGCAACCTCATAGCTAGGCAGCTAATGACGACCGCTTTTGACCAACAGTTTGCGACGAATCATGGCTGAGGCTGAGCGCGCTGGCGGAGTACAGGGCGATCTGGAGAAGGAACTGACGTGCTCGGTAAGTCGAGGTTCAAGTTTCGTGGTGTTGCCGAGTGAGGTGTCGCAGTCTCGTATGTACGGGTGCAAGTGGGAGGATTGAGCTTCCCAACTTACTGGGGAAAAGATGAGGATGTAGAGATAGGGGGTTGGGTTGCTCCTTCGGAGCCCTTCCAAGGTTCTTGGGGCCCGCTCAGCGACGAGGATGTGCATGCTAACTCGGCCATGTTCAGATTTGTACCGACCTCCTCTACCAGCCGCTCACCCTCCTCGACTGCCTTCACACCTTCTGCGGCGCCTGTCTGAAGGAATGGTTCGCCTTCCAAGCCTCGACCGCCACATCGATACATCCTTATACCTGCCCATCGTGCCGGGCCTCGGTGCGCACCACACAGCCCAATGCCACCGTCACAACGCTGCTGGATATATTCCTAAAGTCGAACCCCCAAAGAGGCAAGAGCGCCGACGAGAAAAAGGCAGACCGCGACAAGTACAAGCCGGGCGACAATGTGCTGCCGAAGCTCAGGCGGCGCGATGAGCGCGATGACGCCGACCAGCGCATGCTTGAGGAGGCCCAGCAGCTGAGTCTGAGGGATGTGGGCATACCGAGTAGCAGCAGGACCAGTCTTGAGCCTCCCAGGGAGCGTAGAAGGAGAGAGAGAAGTCGCGATGGGAGCAGGGAGTCTCGTAGGGCTCGGGATGAAAGGCGCTCGACTAGCCAGAACCCACCCGGCGCATCGCCGTCGAGGGCTGTCATACCACCCCGGGCCATCGAACACCAGTCCAGCCTGCGCTCTCTGCTGAGTGCTTCTGACCTCGACGCTGAAGACGTGGATGAAGATCTTGTGCGGCAGGTGCTGGAGGAGCTGGTGTCTGAAGGCGTAGATCTGAGCCAGATTGGCACTGCCCAAGAGGAGGAGATCACCGAGAGGATAGCCGGAGCCGTGCGACGGCGGCAGGCAGAGCGACATGCGGAGAGACAGCGTGAGAGGAGGGAAAGAAGAGAGCGTCTAGCAAGAGAGGGCTTGACGAGCTCGTCGTCCTCATCGCTGCTGCCCCAACCCCTGCGCAGCCCTCTCACGCGCGACGAGGAAGCAGCACGCAGAAGAAGGCACGGCCGTTCAGAAAGTGGCGCATCGATACCTCAGACGGCAGTAGGACCGCCCATATCTAGGCCCGGGCTTATCGACGCCGCAAACCGAGGCGGGCGAGCACCGCGCCAGCGATCATCAAGTCAGGGAAGCTCTCGGTCAGCGACAAGGGCAGAGCGTCCTACACCCGTCTCGGCCTCTGCGACCTCCCAGAACAATGGCAGCGGTGATGGTCAGTTATCAGCAGAACATGCTCGTCCAAGGCAACGTCGGCAGTCCGACAATCAGCAAAGAAGCAGGCTCGACGTTCGGGAGCATTTTCGCATCAGCCTCCACGCCAAGACCAGCACAGTCAATACACTCTCAACTCCCAGCTCACCCCAGAGCCTCGGCTTCGACTTACCCAGCAACATCAGTCCGACAAGTTCTCTAGCTACAGTTGGTACTCCAGCTGTGCCTTTGTCTTCTTCCACTCTGGCCGTTACCCCATTCCAGCCTCCTCCATCAAGACATACAACCGATCCTATCAGGGCTGTACTGCCACGATCCTCCAACAGCAGTACTCCTCCCTTGCTATCACCTCCTGCGTTTCCTCGCTCAATCACCGATCCAACCGTAAGCGAGTCTCGATCGAGACAAGCTTCAGGCTCATCATTGGGAGCGCCTGTTTTGTACACAGAACCGCACATAGCGTGCCGGCGCTGTGGTAAAAACGATATACAGTACGAGCTCCACTACAACTGTGCGCGTTGCGATGATGGTGAATACAACACATGTCTCCGCTGCTACCGTCTCGGTAGAGGATGTAAGCATTGGTATGGCTTCGGCTGGACCGCTTGGCCGCGATATGAACGAGAAACACCCGAGGGTGGCTATCCACCAAATCATGAGCATCCTCATATTCTCGTCGGGCATCGGTATCGCAGACCAACAACACCCCTGACGGAATCTTCTACACCGCCACACGTACTCATGAGCGAGGATGACCCCAAGCAAAGGGTGGAAGTTGGAGTCTTCTGCGACATGTGCAAGGCATACGCCAACGCTTGCTACTGGAAGTGCGACTATTGCAACGAGGGCGACTGGGGCTATTGCAATGATTGCGTTAACCAAGGACATCATTGCACGCATCCACTTGTTCCAGTCGCTCGGAAGACAAGAGACTCGCAGTCCATCACCGATATCACTCCTTCAGCCCCCTCCACACCACGTCAGGATGGACATCTCGCCCTACCAGACCACGACGCAATACCCACAACCCCTCCATTGACACCAAAATCAGCATCTCTCATGCGTGGGCCTGGTTACTTTACAATCGCGAACTCCATCTTCCGCCCTCTTACTTTTACAACGCTGTGTAATATATGCAGCTACCCTATCCCGCCATCAAACACGCGGTACCACTGCTTGAAGTGTAATGCCGGGGACTACGACATCTGCATGAGCTGCTACCACAAGCTCGTCGTCAGCGGCCGCATTGCAAAAGAAGACGGTGTAAACGGATGGCGCAAGTGTCTCCGCAGTCATCGCATGTACATTGTAGGATTTGAAGATCGCGACGGTGCACAACGACGCATGGTCGTACGTGACCTGGTTGGTGGCTACGCACTCAAGGAAGAAGAGGAAAAGGCAAGAGTACAGCGGTATCCACCGGATGGCGGTGTAGGCTTAAGACTAATAGCTAGATGGGGCTACCTGCCAGACGAAGGCGTAGAAGACGAACTATGCTTCCCTCGAGGAGCAGAGATAAGGGAAGCAGCTGATATCAACGGCGATTGGTATTGGGGTGTTTACTGTGGAGTGGGAAAACTGTTTCCCGCAAACCACGTCACAGCCATCTAACCAAGTAGTAAATCTCAAGAATGCAAAACCACGCAATCAAAGAAGCCCCTATTTTCAGTTTTAACGTAACTACTACTACTACTACTACTACTACTACTACTACTGACTACTACTACAACCGCCATCCCCCTTTCACTGCGCAAACTTCCTCTTCAACCACTCCTCCAACCTCGTCACCACCTCGGCAGGCTTCTCATAAGGTACCCAATGCGCCGTATCAATCTTCTCGGCCTGTTCCAACTGCGGCAACAACCCCTTTTGTATACTTTCATAAATGAATTCAGGTCTACACACTACGTCTTCCGTACACTCAACATACAGCGTCGGAACGTTGATCACCTCCCTCCCCTTTGGTAACTCGGAATCGACCTCATACTGCAGGTTTCAACAACGTAGCTTTACACCAGCACACTGGCGCTTCAAACCCATCGCGCTTCATACGCTCGACGAAATTCGTCTTGAACGTCGTCTCGTCTTGCGCGTAGGGGCCGGAGATGAAACGTAGGCCGGGTTTTTCCGGACAGGGCGCTACGCATGGCGTTTGGTGTGCAGAAGAATTCTAGTAACCCCGTCTTTGTGGTGCATGGGGTTGAACGTCTTTCCCAGATCCCGGGATAGAAGGGTCTGGGCCGTCGGGCGCGGTGAAGAGGTTCCAGTAGGCGATTAAAGCGTGTCCAAAGACTTTGTCCATCATGGCGTGTGTGGCGTCGAGGTCGAAGGGTTTTGCGGTTGAGGCCTGTGTATGCGATGTTGAGGTTTATTAATCCGGCTGCTCTTTCTGGGTGGTAGCTGTATAGTCGGCTTGCGGCTACGGAGCCCCAGTCGTGGCCTATGGGAATGCATTTGGAGGCTTTTTCTGCGTCGAGGATTTCGACCATGTCGTTGGTGATTTTGTCGTAGGTGTAGGCGGATGGGTCTGTGGGCTTGGCGGTTCCGTCGTAGCTTAGCATGTCGGGGATGATGATGGGGTGGTTTAGGGAGCGGAGGGGCGTTGCGACGTTAGACTATATGGTGGTGGCATGGTCCGGATAGCCATGTTGGAAGAGGAGGGTTGGGAGGGTGGGGGGACCCGGGGGAGAGTAGTAGGTGTAGGTGATGCCTCGAGAAGTTTTTAGGGTCTTTTTGGTGAAGGCGTCTATCGTTGGTTGGTTTCAATGCCATTTGTTCAGTGACCAATTTGTGATGAGTTGGTAACTAAAGGCGAGGGCTGTTCCATGTATATCTACACTGGTAAATAGGTTGGGTATACCCAGCCTTGGGTGTAGGACAGGTTGGGGTCGCTCGGACTATAGGTTAAGGTTGGGTTGAGGTTCCTCTAACTGCGTCTAGCGTGGGTAGAGGTTAGGGTCTTATTTAAGATGAAGTAGTAGGTGCGTTTAGTAGAGGTCAAGTCGAGGTTATTACTATAAGAGCAAGGCCGAATTGCCTCCTATTAGATAGGTACTTACAACCTAACCACAACTTAACGTATCTGCCACCTACTACCTCATTTTATACAAGACCTTAACCTAACCTTACCCTCTATTACGTGAGACCCTAACTTAACCTTAACCCCTATCACGTGCAACCCAACTTATACCCAACCTATGCTCATTTGTGAGCGAATGTCTATCGATGCGATGTCTCCAGACTCCAGGTCGGCATGTGTTGGGGTGAGATGCGGAGTTGATGGGGATGAGATTCCAGCCAATGGCGTCATAGGCAGCCGTCTCAATTGGCTGCACAGCATCTCGACGTCCAGGGGCGCGGCAACTCTACCACAACTTCGTCATGGCCGGCACACGAAGATCAACGCGTCAAACAGCGGCGGCAGCACCGAAATACAATGAAGATAACGAATCATCCGCCGAAGAAGTACAACCTAAGCGCAATGCCAATAAAACGACGCGTCGCAAGCATGACCGTGGAGACGAAGACGAAGATGAAGACATAGCAGACAACAGCCCTCCACCGCCCAAGAAAGCTGCTAAAACCAAGTCCAAGACCTCACAAGCGACCACATCATCACCGGAGCCAAAATCCAACCCAACAGATATATCCGCCTCCACCTCCAAACCCAAGACCAACCCTCCACCCGCCCCATCCTCGCCCACAAACCGCGACGCAAACGGCGCCCAAGAAGTCTACTGGCTCCTCAAAGCCGAGCCCCTTCCTCGCTACGAAAACGGCATAAACGTCGCCTTCTCCATTTCCGACCTGCGCGCCTGCACAGAACCCGAGCCCTGGAGTGGCGTCCGCAACCCCCAGGCACGCAACAACATGCAAACCATGCGCAAAGGCGACCTAGGCTTCTTCTACCACTCCAACGCCAAGCCTTCTGGTATCGTAGGCATACTGCGCGTAGTTGAAGAAGCGAAAGTTGACGAGACGGCGTTTGATCCCAAGGATCCTTATTACGATGAAAAGAGTGATAGGGAAAATCCCAAGTGGTGGTGTGTGAGTGTGGAGTTTGTGAGGGAGTTTGAAAAAGTCGTGGATTTGGCGAAGATTAAAGAGTATGCCAAGGAGGGGCCGCTGAGGGATATGCAACTTGTTACGAATTCTAGGTTGAGTGTGAGTAGGGTGAGAAAGGAAGAGTGGGAGTTTATAATGGGGTTGGTTGATGGGAAGGAGAAGGATAGTAAAATCGCCAAGGACGAGGAGCAAGACGTTGCAGAGTAAGTTTGAGCTTACAGTTTTTCGATCTGAGATACCCCTTGGAATCTTCTCCTAGAGCATTAGCTATCCTCTAGCACCCTGTATTGGCCAAACACATCTACATCCCGTCTAAATGGACCGAGCCACCCCTTAGTACTGAAGCGCCTCGATGATCTCAGGACTGTTTAAGAAAGCGCATCGCTCTTGCAGCTTCTGCTCTACCATCTCCTGCGTCGCATTCGCCACGCCCAGCGCGCTATTACTCGGATGCGCTCCACCGATCGTCCTGACATACGGACCACCCGGCCGGCTAAGCGCCTCGTCCCAGTTCAATAACGTGGTAGACTGTGGTCCGCTCTCCGTCGGCACTCCCTGGCTCACAAACGAGATCCACGATCGACTTGCTCGCATAGCAAGCTCGTAGTCGTATTCCGTCGGATCAAAGGGGTAGCCTGATGTGTTGTACACCTGTATACTGTCGAAAATGTACGCAAATTCAGATGTGTGGACGACTCCAAAGCCAGCGATATCGTCAACGTATTCAAGGATGGGATCAAGAATGGTCTGGTTGAAGTTGTAAAAGTAGACTGGGGCATCATACGCTTCGTCAATGGCGGCGCCGAGATGCAGTGATGGGCAAACCATGAGAATGTCGCGGAAGATGCGCGCAGAGCGGTAGAATTCTGCTGTTAAATTTACGCTGGTTCCGAACTCTTCTACAGGGTACATGTCCAGTAATTGTGTCAGCGAGTCTTCCGACATGGCCGGCAGGTAGCCGCGAATGAAGTCGTATGTATCTTGTGCTGTTTCGATGGAGGTGTTCGTGTACACGTTCAGATCGCCTTGCGTCCAGCCAGAAATGAAGGTAGCATTGCCGAAACGTCCTTCTGCAATGAGCTGACTTGGTGGTGCAGGAAGGAAATCATCATCCACCTGTGGCAACCAGATATCACCAATGTTATGTGCGATATCGCTGAGGTACGTCGCATTCGAGGCTTCAAAGAGCGTATCAGTGTCTAATCTACGTAGACAATCAATCGTCTCTGGTGCATCCACATCCGTAGTGTTGCATCCCACGTAATCGATCAAGGCCACCATAACGTCCTTGGCAAAAGTACCAGTGATACCAGGCTCAAGGGATTGAGACTGGGCAATACCTCGCTGGAACGGAAGTGACTTCTTCCCACCGTAAGCCATGATCTGCATTCCGACTGCGAGGCCACCGGAAGACTGGCCGGCAATCGTTATCCTCTCCGGATCCCCGCCAAAAGCAGCGATATTGGTGCGGACCCACTCGATAGCAGCCCGCTGATCACGCAGGCCAGCATTCATGCTTCCTTCCTCTTTGAGTGAGTCTGAATTGGCAAATCCAAAGAATCCGAGACGGTAGTTCATGGCCACATGTATGATAGGGTCGCCTTTCTCTACGGACTGCTTAATCATCCCGTCAGGCGCAGTCGTCGGCTCAGTGTTACTCGCCCACCAAAAAGACCCTCCATGTATCCATACCAGAACCGGCAGCGGTCCCTTTCCTTGCCTGTCCGCCGCCTTGGGTCTTGCTACGTTCAAGTTCAGGCAGTCCTCGGATGTCTCAGTAATGTTGCCCAGTCCAAGAGGTGGGTAAAGCACACCCAGTGGTTGAGGACAAGCCGGACCTGGCTTGGTAGCATCGATAGTCGTGCCTGGAGCATACTCGCATGGGATCGGAGGCTTGAACCTGTTTTTGCCGCTAGTGTCGTGAGCATATGGGATGCCCAAGAAGATCTCAATGTCGTTGCGTCCAATGCCTAGGATGTTGATAGGGTCTTTCGCATCACCGAACTGAACACCTGCTGTGGTGGTGACGGCGGCGAACAAGCAGGAGAGGGTATGAAGGTGCATCTTTGAAACAAAACTGCTCTTATTCTGCTGCTAGAATATACGAGAAAGCGGCTCTGGAGTACAAAACTCCCGCAATAGGAAATTGGCGAGGTAGTTATGGTTGCGCAAAGATGACATACAGTTGCTTTAGGCACACGGATATCACCTTTTCCTCCGTGCTAGACTGCAAGAGGCAGCAGGTGCACGGCTGTGACGTGATGGACGGCAGCAAGTATTAGGGCGGCATTAGACGGTAGCGTGAGCTCACCCCAATCAGCGATGCCAACCACAATCGTCCAAAGTTTAGTTTAATCGAGAACTACGCCAAACAGGAAAGCCGATGCGAGACATGCCTAAACAACCTTGAGCTGACATACCACGTTTAGATAACGTGCGTTCAAGGTTGTTTGCTTGGCCCGCATAGCACCAACAGCAATATACCGACGCTACTACCCGAGCGACGCACTCTATAATCGTGCTTGTGTACCCCGCAAATCCCGGGTAACTTCATCATACCTTTCGTAGCAGTCCTGCTCGGCATCAAAGTTCAACAACCAAGCCTCGCGTGCTAGGTGGATGGATTCTGGCTTCTTCGCTATTTCATCCCAGTTGGCCTTGTGCCATCGCTCGCGCGTCTTCACTCCGGTCGCTTGTGCTTTGTGTACCCTCTCATAGCGGATCTTCTCGAACGCTCGTACAGCTAGGGGTATGCTTTTCTTGCCAGCAAGCTCGAGACACGCCGCTAGCACAACCCCATCTTCGATGGATTGACTGGCTCCCTGGATGGATGTTGGGAGAAATGGATGCGCTGCATCTCCAATCAAAGCGATACGCTGTTTTGGCGAGATAAAAGTCGGCAGCGGATCGCGGAAGACGAGCTTGTGATCGATGAGACGTGCACCTTTTGGTGTCGACCTCACAATCTCTTGTACGATTGGCGCCCATCCCTCCACGTACTTCAGGCAATCTTCCACTCTTCCCGGGAACTGCCAGCTCTCTTCGATATTCCCATCATCGATGTGGGTAAACACCCAGTTAAACTCTTTCCCGTCCTTGAGTGACGAAACCAGGAAGTGGAGATCCGGGCCAATGAAGCCAGAGTGACTATCTCCATCTACGAGATGCTTCAACATGGGGTTATCCTTGATAGCATCTCCAGAGAACCAGGAACGATATACAGCATATCCCGAACTCTTTGGTTTATCGTCGAAACCAAGCACGATTTTACGGCCGCGCGAGCGTACCCCTTCAGCTGCGATGACTAAATCGGCTACCATCTCTTCCCCATTGACAGCCACACCGGCTCTTTCTTCATCCTCGAAGTAATCAGTTACGCGCCGGCCCCACCTAATTTCCACTCCCCGATCAACCGCATGTTGATGTATTGTATTGTATAGTTCCCCTCTATGTCCATTGATCCTTGGCCCCCACTCCTTTTCGGCCTCAAAGCTCTGTCTTGTGACAAACTCTCCTTTCCAGTGGTACAAGTCCAACCATGTTGTTTTCCGTGCAACTCCTTCCATTGCCTCGATGACGCCGGGCCAGCGCTCGAAGTTGCGCGCGCCATTTGGATCGAAAGAGATGATATCACCAAATCGTATGATCTCCTCTACATCTGCGGCTTTCTCGAGGAGGAGGACTGAGTGGCCTTTTCTATCGCATTCTATCGCCGCTGCGATACCCGCGAAGCCTGCGCCTACTATTATGACACTGATGTTGGAGGAAGCGCGTCGGGGGAAGTGTGCCATGGTATGATGAAGACTGTGGTAAGTCAGATAAGAAACACGAAGAGGTTATGAAAGGAAACGGTGACTTTTTGTGGCAAGTGTATTGATCTTCTTGCTCCCGTGTATACAGTGTGGGGTCGGCGTGCATGTACGATACAAGGATGGCCCCACATGCAGGTTAATTGGAAGGATATTAGTAGCCGGGAACTGCTCGTATGTACCCGACTGCACTCTTTTATATTAATTCATTCCTTAACAGGCTTCCTTCAATGCACCAATCAGTGTCTACATAAGTCTGGGATGCATTGTAGCAGTTTCATACCTCCGTCTCGTATGGGAGCCTTTGCTTGCAATGTGCAGAAGTATTAGCTTTTCCTTACTTCCACTCCTCTTCATCAAGCGTATTCACAAGCCCCTCCGCTTTCTCCGCCTGATCTTCCTCTTAAGATGCAGCGTCGCACCCTCAGGCATGACCGCTGGGATCTCATCTACGCCCTCACTCTCCGACGTTGAATACTGTTCTACATGCCTTCCCTTTGTACATCCAACTTGACTGCTCCATCCCAAACATCACTTTCAGCTGGTAATACGCCCGTCCTTTCGAAATTTTTGAACCTCTCGTCTTCCCATTTTCTCTTGCAGAGTTCGACGAGTACGCCTGTGGAGCCTGGCTCTCTGGGTACAGCGATACCATCGATTTAGTAGAGGTTCTGGGCGGCAGCGAGAAGAAGACAGTAACGGACCAAGCAGCCGAGCTCCGTTTCGTGGTGGATGTGGGTGAACGGCGTGAAGACGGTGATGAGCTGTTTCTTGACTGCCCATGCATATTGTGTCTTTAGTCCAGGTAGATCAGGTACGTGCTGCTTATTCTCGTTGTAAGCGACTAGTTCAATCGTGAAAACTGGCTCTAGGCCCTCTAGGGTCGCTTCCTGCGGAACGCTGTGGTGCGCCTATAGATCCAGCTTCTGCTCGAGCTCGAGGGCTTTATTCTTCGATTTGCGAACGGCGTTGTAAGTACCCATTTGAACCATGATGGAGATGTAATCGCTACCAACAGTTGTCTCATCATATCTGATTTCGTCGTATTTGGGCAGGAAGCGTACATAATGCGCCCCAATTGCCAGATGAAGGTTTTAGCGAGCACTAGCCCTGCATTGATGTGCATGCGTCAAACGTAACCATGCCAAATGTAATTAGTCGCACTTTAACGAACGCAACCTCACTACAGCAATCGTACTAATCCCGCAGAGTAGTATCAACATAATTCATAGGATACGACATGGCGCCTACCATAAAAGTGGCTGTTGTCTAACTCTACCCAAAGGTATCATATGCTTTACCCCACATCACGTTACACATCACTTCATCGCCTACTACGCCCGTTGCTATACAAATAACTTCTGCATCAACCAAAACCGCTCGCTGCTGACCTCGACCAGCCTCTGCAGCCAGAGCATAATTTCAGCAAGGCTGCTTCGTTTATTCGCTCCGCAGCATCCCAAGGTGCCCAACTCGCCGTCTTGCCCGAATACCATCTCAGGTTTTGGAGGTGCATGTGTGCGGCAGAGTTGAGCTTTGATGTGTGAGCTCGGAGTCCTTCACCACCTTTGAGAGCAATGGGCAGGCGAATTTTGACGGAATGGAAACTATAGCGTTCTCTTTCGCCGCGCGAGCACGCAATTCATGTGCTTGTAGATGTCGAAAGTTGTACCTGGGCGCGTAGTCTCTGTCCGAACCATCGAGCGAGGAAGGGCGCGATAGCGAATCGCTGTCGACGTCGTCGCCTTCGGCAGACATGGTGACTGTAGCCGGCAAAGTCAACTATTGTCGGTAGTCCAGCAATATTCTCTTAGCACTGTGTTAGTGGAATTAGATTGCCGTGGGGTGGTGATGTGGCTGACAGGAGAGTGTAGTTGGCAAGCAGTCACGAGGGGCGTGAAAGACTAGACTTGAAAGGCTTTTACATTCACCACTAACTCCATTATCGTTCACCACTACTGTTCTTCAGCCCATTCGAGAAGTTAGTAATAAGTTTAGCAACCTCTAGTACCCGTTCTCTAACAACGCCATGTCTAGCCTGTAGAACAACAAAAACATTACCAAAGCTATGACTTCTTAGCTCCTCCTTAGTAGACAAATTATCATTCTTACCTAACACTACTAATAAAGGTGTACTAGTCTGCACTGCCTTGCTGAAATGATTATAATTATACATCGCACCACCGTCTCTAAACATTGCTACAATAAGCTAGCGGCCACCGAAGCTAGCCACCCACTGAAGCTGGCCACCCGCCCAGAACTCAGCCACCCATTAAAAATCAACGTAATTAATTGAACCTAATTACAATTGCCACTCTATACACATAGACTAGAGAGTTTAAGCTACTAATTTAGCTACTGCTCTTTCTACTGCTTTTTCTGCAGTGTTACTATTGTTTTGTAACTCTAAAAAAGCAGACGCCTGCACTACTACTATAATTATTTCTATGTCTACAAAGCGTTAACTTAAATTTATATAAACTTTTTTTTACAGCTGCTAAGGCTTAAAAGCCTTAAGTTAACTATATAGCCTTTTATTTTTTACTTCTAGCTATGCTGCGCAAGTATTTGCTACTATAATAGCTTTGCCTGCCTTTTAAATAAGCTAGTAAGTTTTATAGCTAATACTCTTATTTTTGTATAGCTCTTACTAAGCTATAAAAAAATTACAAAGTCTATAGAAAGTAGATAGATAGCTTTTAGCAGGTTAAGCTTAATTCTAATATAGTAGCGTAATAGGCCTCTAAGCTACTTATAAAGAGTTAACTACCTACTTAATATTTAATAAACAAATACCTGCAGCAGCTTATCTAGCTTATATAACTTTTTTAGTAATTATAGCCTTTCTAGCGTAATAATAGGCTGTAATAAAGCAGTTTTTTTTAATAGGCGCTGTGTTATTTAAATATAATAATTCCTAAATCTAGTTTTAGTAAAATCTCTTTACTACTAAGAAAACTAGAAGATCTAGTAGCTGCAATATATAAAATAAGTAAATAAGTAAAAATAAAAGCTTAACTTTATTCTACTTATAAGTCTATAGAAATTCTAGATTAATATAGCTACTATAGCTGTCTAGAATTAGCATTCTCTAATAATTATTTAATAAAGCTATTTTAGGCAGAAATATTTATTACAGCTATTTAAAGCCTATTACATTTAATATTTAGCTATTCTTAAAAGTTGTATAAAGCTAGTTAAGTATTATTATAAGAAACTAAGTACTTTATAAGTTCTTGCTCTTTAATATTACTTTATAGCGTAGTTTCTTGCCTATAGCTAACACGTACTTAATTATTAATACTTACTTACAATTTTCTAGTAACTACTTATAAGCCTTGCTTTTATAGCTATTTGTAAGAACTTTAGTGTTTATATATACTTTTATAGCCTTGCTAGTCTTATTTATATTTTATATATTCTTAGTGCGTATACCTAGTTGTACGCAAGTCTTTTTAAAGAGCTTAAGAAACGCGCGTATTTATTTCTGTGTTGCTCTTTTAGCCTGCGCGCCCTCTATCTTTTTATTAATAATTAATGCAACGCGTAAGTTGCGCTTAAAAAAGAAAAATATCTAACGCTTACTTATAAGATTATTATTACTATTTATTTTTAAAATTTAATTTGCTATTTCTTACGCGCGTGTATAGGATAAAGAAAATGTGTGTGCGTCCTCTTTAAGGATTTATTATACAAGAAATTTCTCTTGTTATAAAGTTAATTACTACTAGTATTTGCAGCTAAATTAACGTGTTTGTGTACTGCGTAGTTAGGCAGCAAGCGTGCTTTAAGAGATGTTGTACGCCTTTATAGCAGCTTGTTAACTTGTAAAAACACTAGAAACAATGTTGCTGATAGCTGCTTAAATTGCTGCTTTACAAGGATCCATTTTAGTTGCGTGGTTGTGGAGAAATCACAAGTATAGAGTAGGTGGTCGAGTTCTGGGCGGGTGGCCAGCTTCAGTGGGTGAAGCCGTATGCCTAGGATGCTTACGTATCTGCCACTCCTTTAGCGCTTATGCAATATCCTTGCCCTTCCTAACTTTTTCTTGCTAATTTTCTGGCACTATTAACTCCCCACCTTTAAGGAAGCGTAAAATAAGCTTTTGCACCTCGTCCTTGTTAACATTGTGTAGTAACTAGTACTAATCCTCTACTGGTAAAGCTCTTATGCAGATAAGTCCTGCAAGAACAACAAGCGTGAAACTGCTAACACAAGATAGTCGCGAAGCAGTATATTTAACTGTTAGTAAGCCGCTAAAGGAAAAGCTAACAACATGTGCGTAGAGCTATTGCAGATAATTAAGAAGCGCGTTGAGTAATTTATAGAAAACTGCCGCTCCGTGTGGAATAACCGGCGTATAGCTTAGCCCGTGACCCTAAAGATCTACTAAAACAAAGTGCGCGTGTGGGAACGAATCGTGTAAGGCACAGGCTTAGGGCAACATGCCTAAAGCAGGTGTCTGCACGCCATAGACGAAAAGTACGCAATCTAGTATTAGCGCATTGTTTGTAGGTGCAGAAGGCTGTATCGAGTAGTATGCTGCAGTTCTAGTTAAGGTTTGGAGATATTGCGCTAGGGGAAGGAGGGCGCCGAAGGTAGATGTGTGATATAACTCTGAAGGGCCTGGAATGGGCGGTTTTGGTGGAATTACTGTGCCAGGCCGTGGAAGCACGAGATTACTGTTGGAATGCCAGGTGATTGGCCAGTAAAATTTTTGTTTGTTGTTAGTAAGCGAGAATCACCTAGGCATTACTTAAATTAAAGCACGTTTATAGTAAGTAAACTCTTATTATTAGGCTGTTTTTAGCCTTATAGCTCTAAAAAGAGCAACAACAAAGCCCTAGATAGTAAATTCTAGGCAGGTATTATATACTTATCCTATCTTTAAACGCTGTATTAGCTTTTAAAACATGTACACTTATTTCTTACAGCTATACAAATAGTCATATAGACGTAGTTAACTATGCGCTTTACGTCCGACAATATATTTATAGCCTTTTACAGATTCTCTTAAATTGCTTAAAAGGCTAAAAAAAGTGCTATAAAGTTATTAATGAAAGTAAAAAGTAGATAGTATTGGCTATAAACTGATGTTTTTAAAAGATAGTAAGTTTAGCTAGAGTAAAACTAAGGATACTATTATTGTTAAAAAGGTTATGTAGATAGTCTAAAGATCGTCCGAGGATAATCTATAGTTGGTTCTAAGAGATGAGTGAGTGCGATGGACAATTAGTATATTAGCACGATTTGTAATTCAATGTAGCAGTATAGGGTGTGCTAGCCCAAATAGTTAATTGATATAATAAACAACAGGTTTAAAAATTCAGTATTAATTTTAAGATCAATACTTAATTTAAAAATAATAAGCTATTACTATATACTAAGCTATAGCCTTAATAGCAATAATTGCTCCTAGCAATAGTTGTAGTAGTTGTAATTGCTTTTAGCAATAGTCGTAGTAGTTGTAACTGCTTCTAGCAACAGTCCTTAGCGTCAAAATTAGTTATGTAACTTCTTTTAGCCCTTAGACTATAGAGATACTTTTCTTTTCTTAGCTTTGCGTAATGTAGTTGCAGTATAGTAGCTAGCGTTGTGACTCTATGTTATAACACTATTTTTCTCTTCTTAAAATCCGTCCTTAGATTACTTAGTCTTAATAGCTACATATCTTATAAGCAGGGCTTGCTCTACGCGTTATTATAAGCTTTTAAAGTTTATTATATTATTTTATTTCTATTAATATTTGATTTGTCTTTTTTGAGAGATTTCAAGTACTAGTATTATTTCAAAGGTTTACTTGCAATAATTATTTTATTAATAACAAGCCTTATCGTATTATGCTACATTCCTCTGCTAAGTATACAAAATACACTTATCTAGGTTATGTACATATAAATATATTTTAGATCTTTTAGAATAAAATTGCAAAGAGTTATAAATAAAATTGAAGATAAATAAAAAGTTTTTAATTAAAGTAATTACATATTTGTTACACAATAGAAAATACTAATATTAGCTAACAAGCGTGCGTAAAAGAAAGCACTATATCTTACGTCTAAGTTAAAAGTAGAAAGTGAGAACGTAAATATAGAGTTCTTAGATGATTTGATAGCGTTTATTAGAATTGCATATTTGCTAATAATATAGTCTACTTTAGGTAGTATAGACAACGCAGTTGTTTAACCTAGTATTGCTAGTTCTTCTAGTAGTACTTGTACAACACCTATTAGCAGTTTATAAAGATTATATTTACTGCTTATATATTAATGCTATCTAAGTAGCTTAACTATTTAAGTAAATATTTCCTGCTATTCTCTTACGTTTAGGGTGTAAGGATTTTATTAACTTTAAATTTGTTTTCTTCTTTTATTTTATACTGGAAGATTTTCTAGAGTAGCGTAGGCTAGTAAAAATGCTGACAGTTGGGTCTGACTAATCAGAACACCAAAACCTTCGCACCTGCGCATCGCTACGAGTTTTGGAGATATTAAGCTAAAAATTCTACTGCCTATTTATTAGGGCATATTTTACCTTATATACAAATTTCACGTATATATCTCTTGTATTCGTGGCGATGCGGAGGTGCGAAGGTTTAGCGTCTCTAGGTCTGCTAGCTCTGTTATATTAACTTAGAATCTAAGGTAGAGTTTTATATTTAGTAGAAATCTAAGTGTATAAGGAACAGGTCTCTTTTAGGTTAAAACTAAAGACATGTTACGAACCTAAGAAGAGAGAAGGTACAGACTATGTATAAAGGATGGAGGCAGGAAGAGATCCTAGACCACCTAAACAAAGGGCAACGCCTTTGTACGCTAATAGATAACGCCACCCCGCACTAAGCACGTGATCCTACAGGCCTTAGCAGAAATCTTTTATAAAATAAGTTACATGCGTTCTACAATATACTATAAAATCCTACACGTTCTATATATAAGACAGTTTAAAATTCTATAGAATAGTAAGATACTCTTTTAGTATATAGTAGTAGGTATTAAGCTTTTATAGCTTAGTATGTTTAACTTTAAGTACAATTTAAAGATTACTTAATTTTTAACTTTTTTATATTATTACATTATTTTACTAAACGTGCTAATATAACTTTATACTATTTATATTAATATACTAATTATACTAGTATAACTTTTATTTATTACACTTACTTATTTTACAAGAACTAATATAAATTATTTATAAATAATTCTTACACTTTTAATACTTTTAAAATAAGTAATACTATAATAAGTACTTTTACTAATATTCTAACTACAAGAATAACTATATAAGCGAATAAGCTTAATACTTACTATAGTAATTATAATAAGCTTAAAAAATAGCTACTTTAAGTTAATAAATACTTTTATATTAAAAAGGCTAAAATTAATAATAATAATATAGTTATATAAGCTTTTACATTTTTATAAAAAGCTACTAAAAAATAAGCTAATCTTAGTTTTTATTAATATATAAATATTACTATTAAAAATAATATTAATAAAGTACTTATTAAAGACTAAGATAACTTTAAAATAAAAATGAGAAAGTATTTTTACCTTTTAAAAAATTTATAGTAGTAGAATAAAAGATTTAAAACTTACAATAAATACGCTTTATAGTTAATTATATAATAGAGTTTTAGTAGTACTAAATAGTTATTAAATAAAATAATAACACTTTAATATAGATGTACTAACAAAGTCTTAAACTAGTAGTATAAGTAGAACTTATATAAAGTAAAGCTACTTTTAATATACTTAATAAACTTATAGCTACAGCTATTTAAGTAAATAATAATCTCTATAAGCTAAAGTTAAAAAAATAACTATTTATATAAAGAAATTATATACTTAAAAACATAAATACTTAACTTTATTAAATATTCTAATATCTATACCTTAACTAAGGTTAATAATAAAACTACACCTTTAGAATTTTAAAATATTATATAACTAATAGCTACAAGCCTATATACTTCAATAACTTTAATAAAGGAGTTAAAAAGAATAAGTTTTAAAATAATAAGAGTAGTAAAAAAAAATTACTTGCTGTATATATAGTAAAAAAAGTTATATAAAGCAAAACTTTTAAAGCTAAAGTAAAGTAATATTATAATTAAATATTTTCTACTATATAGTACCTAGCAATAATTTAAAAAAAAATGTTATTAACTAACCTACTATTACAGTCTAAAGATAAGACTAGGCAAATATTAATAGTCTAGATAACTTTTTTATAATTACTCTAAAGGAAGCCTTAGATAACTATATTTCTAAGATAATACTTAATAAAAAAATAAAAGTAACTTTAGCTAACTAAACTAAGCATAAAAAGATAGCTAAGTTTTGAAAAACTTACTAGCTTTCTATACTAGTAGTAAAAGAAATACTAATAGCCTAAAATAAAAAGTTTTTACTACTAGCTGTATAGAAATACTATACTACGCTAAATAAACAAGATATTAATATATAAGTATTACTACTTTTAAAACTATAATGCTTAAATAACCTAGCTAAGAAGATTAATGTTCTACTAAGGTAGCTTAAATAACTTAAAAATATTTATATAAAACTTTATAAAAGAATATTAATAAAATACTACTAGTATACTTATTTACTAGAAGAACTATAGAAAAAAAATTATTTTAAAAGCAACTATTAATAAAGTTCTGTATAATAACTTTATATAAAAATAGACTTAAGATACTAAGGTAGTCTAGAATAAACTAACGTATTAACTCTTAGATAAGAAAAAGAAGAAGATTTATAAAAAACTTTAAGCAACACGCTAAAAGTAAAAAGTATAAGATGTTAACTATAATAGTATATACTATTAAATAGATCTACGTAACTTAGAACACGTAAAGTACTTATAAACTATATATATATATAATAGCTGCACTATATATTACTTAAATAAGTATAAATTAAAATAGTTTTTAAGAAAACTAAAAGAAATGCCTTAATATAAGTACTTATAGTATAACTACCTTAATAATAAATATGTAGTATATATATAGGACAAATAATATAGCCTATACTTTTATAAATTTAATAATTAAAAAAAAACTCTTCAAATGCATATAACGTAGTAGAAAAATTATAAAAATAAAACTTATTTATAAAAGTATAACTAGCTCTTATAACACACATGCTTTAATATTAAATATAAACTATATATAGTTACTAAGAAGTTTTATAGATTTAGCACATAGTCTTTTTTAAATAGACGCTCTAAATACTTAGAACTACTAAAGTAATAAATATAATTAACTTTTTAAGCTTTCTTAAGCTACTAGTAAAGCTTAATAAATATTAAATAATAGTATTAGTATATTTTAGCTTTTAAGCTAACTTTATTTCCTCTAAAGTAGTGCAAGTAGCAGGCCTATAAATACTAAAAAAATAAGAACTCTACTTACTATATATAGCAAATAGTTAGCCTATGCTAGGTAAAACAACTATTACGCATAAAGTTAATAAAGTAACACTTAGCATTAAAAATATAAAAAAGAATTAAACCTAGACGTTTTTAAATTAGCTAATTATAATATTATATTAGGAATTTCTTAGTTATTAGAATATAACTTATAAATTAACTAGAAGTTAAAAAAGTTTTTATTTAAGTGCTATAAATTAAATGTAACTATAAGCTAGCTTATGTATTTAATAACTATAATAGTAAATGAAAAGAAAATTTATAATATTACTAGGAAATAGTAAACTTTAACTAAAAACAGCCTTATAACATAAGAGTTTAACTTAATAGATACTAGTAAGGCACTTTTAAGTTGTAAAGTTAAAGTTTTAAAGTAATATGTAACTTTAAATATTTTAAAAAAGTATAAAGAATTCTAGCACCTTTTTATAAAAGTAGTAGATAGCAAAGCCTTACTAAGATGCTAACTCTAGGACTATAAAATTATTTTAGAAAAAAGAAAGACTTTACTTTTTCAGCTAATTTATTAACTATTAAAGATAGAACTTAAAAAACTAAAGACTAAGCTAAATAAAAAAAAAAAAATATGTTAGACTTATAATATTACTAGCAAAATTTCCTATACTTTTTATACTAAGAAAGAATAAGCTACTATAAATATACGTTAACTACTAGAAACTTAATAATATTATAGTAAAGAATTAATACCTATTACTAAATATTATAAAGCTTTAGCCGCTAAGGTCTTTACAGTATTAGACCTTTAAAATAAATACTACTTTATTAAAAAAAAAAAGAAAAAAAAAAGCGTTCTAAGTGAAATATAAATATTATAAATATACCATTATACTATTTAGGCTTCCAAACGCCTTATCAACATTTTAAAAACTTATTAATAATGTATTAAAAGTATACTTAAATACTTTTATTATAGTATACTTAAATAATATCTTTGTTTACTTTAAAAACCTAAGAGATTATGTAGAACACGTCTATATAGTACTAAAGTGCTTAGACTAGTTTAACTTTTAACTTAAACTAGAGAAATGCAAATTTTATAAAAATAAAGTTACTTTTCTTAAATATATAGTAGAAGTACAAAAAGTATAAATAAGTAAAAAAAAAATATAAGTAGTTAAAGAATAGCTGCAACTAATAATAGTAAAAGAGATATAATTATTTTTAAAATTTTTAAACTTTAACTAATAGTGTATTAAAGACTACTTTTAGATTGTTATCCTATTAACAAATCTTAATAGAAAGAAAATACTTTTTAAATAAAGTAGAAAAGTAAACAATGCCTTTTAAATACTTAAAAAAGTAAGTATAAAACTACTATACTTCTGTATATTTTAAGTAAGATAACTATTACGCTTTAAAACTAATATATTAAACCTTGTACTAGAAGGCTGTGCTAGTTAACTATATAAAAGCAAATAGCACCTTATTGCGTACTATTTACAAAAATTCTCTAGACTAGAAGAATAATATAACGTTTATAACAAAGAGCTACTAGCTATTATTATATACTTATAGTATTAAAGAGCATACGCAGAAAGCTACTTAGAACTTATAATATTTATAAATTACAAGAACTTAGTTAATTTTACAACTACTAAAGTTCTTAATTAACAACAAGTAAAATAGTTAGAATTACTTAAATAATATAAGTTTAAGATTACATATACACTAAAGAAAGATAATAGTAAAGTAGATGCTTTTAGCTAACAACATAATATTGCAGAAATAAAGAAAATTACTAATACTATAATACTTAAGATTAATAAAAATAAATTATTAAAACTAGCAAAAACACTAAACGTAGTCTTATGAATTATACTAGACGTACTAGAAGAAATGCAGAAAGCAATTATTAAACAATATTATAATAATTTTGTATATAGTTACCTTAGTATTATCTATACTATAGAACTTATTAAGAGAAATTATAAGTTTTTAAGAATAAAAAATAAAGTTACTTTTTTTATTGCTAAGTACGTAGACTGTTAGAAAAATAAGTATAGTACTTATACGCTTTATAAAAATATATAAGTAATAAAACTACTTAACCTACTACAGTAAAACATTTTTATAAACTTTATTTTAACACTACTAGTTTTAAAAAACCTTATTACTAAAGTAGCTTATAACGCAATTTTTATAGTAGTTAATTAATTTATAAAATAAGCAGAGTACATTACTTTTAAGAAATTTTTTATAGTAGTACAGCTAGCACATATTATTAATAGTTAAATTATTAAATATTACAGCATACTAAAGTTAATTATTAGTAATAAAGACAAGCTCTTTACCTCTAACTTTTAAATAACACTATTAGCTATAATTAAAATAAAATAAAAGCTATTAACAGCTTATTACTTGTAAATAAACAGATAAATAGAATAAACAAATTATATAATAGAAGCTTACTTTAGAATATATATTAATTAATAACAAAACAATTAAGTATTACTACTACTTATAGCATAAATAGTATATAACAATAAAATTTTAAAATTTATAAAATAAATACTATTTTACGTAAACTATAAAAGTCACTTAAATTTCTTTAGATAAACACTTTTAAGCTAAAAAATAAAAGTAGCTATTACTATAGCTAATAAGCTAAAGATAGTATATAAGTTACTTAAAATAATACTTAAAAAGGCTTAATGCTAAAGCATTTTATATATTAACTAGAAATAAAAAATAGCACCTTAGCTAAAGAAGAAGAATAAAGTATATTTATTTATAAAAAATCTTTGCACTAAATAACTTAATAAAAAACTTAATAATGTTAAAGTTAAGCTATTTTTAATTCTAGACTAGAAGAGACTAGTTACGTATATACTTAACCTTTTACTAAATATAAAAATCTACTTAAGATTTTATATTAACATGTTAGAACTAGTAGACTTAAAAATACTATTACAAAAAACTTTCTACTTTAAAATAAAAAAAGACAATATCTTTAAAGTTAAGAAAATTCTAGCATACTAAGTATAAAATAATAGTAAAGAATACTTAGTTAAATAGTTAGAATACTTAAATAGCAAAAATATATAGAAACTAAATATAAACTTTATAAATTGTTACTAACTACTTATATAGTACTATGCAACTTACCTAAAAAGTTATTAAAAGTAAAATTACCTTTTAAATAAGTAGAAGAGAACGCGCTCTAATCTAACAATAGTATACTAAATATTAGGCTACTTTCTAAAATACTAACTTTTTAGTTAATATTTTCTACAGCTTTTAAAGCTTTAATCTTTTTAATAAATTTTCTTAATTTATTTATTAACTACTACTTATAACGCGCTAGTACTTTATATTACTTTTAAAGACAATTTTTCTTTACACGCGCTACTAACAACGCCTTTAGTATAACTAACTCTACTATATTAGCTTTAAACTTCTGCTACTTTAGTTAAACTAACTTTTAGTTTAGCTATAAATAATCTAGCAATAGTACTTCTACTAAAATACACTTTTTAACTTTATTTTTATAATAATTTTTACACGCCTTTTTTAATAAAAATATTTAATACAACAAACTCTTCTTAATATAATATTAATAGGCAACTATAGTAAGTTAACTAATACTATTTATATAATTACTAAATGCGTAATAATAAGCAGTACTGCAGAAAACTATTAGGCTAGTTTATAAGGATAAGAACATAAAAAAAGAGAATAGTATTATAAACTTAAGAAGAAAGAAGGTATAGACTATATATAAAGAATAAAGGCAAGAAAAGATTCTAAACTACTTTAATAAAGGGCAACGCTTTTATATGCTAATAAATAACACTACCCTGCACTAAGCACGTAATCTTACAGGCTTTAGCGGAAATTCTTAATAGAATAAGTTACATGTGTCCTATAATATACTACAAAATCCTATACGTCCTACGCATAAGACAGTATAGGATTCTATAGGACAGCAAGACACTCTCTTAGTATATAGTAGTAGGCATTAAGCCCTTATAGCTTAGTGTGTTTAACTTTAAGTGTAATCTAAAAATTACCTAATTTTTAACTTTTTTGTATTATTACATTGTTCTACTAAATGTGCTAACACAACCCTGTACTATTTACATTAATCTACTAATCGTGCTAGTACAACCCTCGTCTATCGCACTCACTCATTTTAAGAGAACTAACACAGATTATCTACGGACAATCTTTACAAGACATTTCAACTTTAACATTGTTAAGTTCTTTATAAAGTTATTTTCTGCGGAAATTCATTGTAAGCAAATGTGCAGTCTTTTTCTTCTTTTGTTTAAGCTCAGCTGCTGTTTTTCGTTTCTATTTAATATATAATATACTTTAGCGTCGTGCTATTTCTAGTGTTATTTTAAGTAACTTATAAATATAATTTCTTTTAGCTTACTAGCTGTTATAATAGCTACTTCTATATTTTAACACAAAAGTATAACGTAAGCCACTATTAAGTAGGGCAACCTACTAAGTAGGTTAGTTTTGCTTAGCACGACTAATTCACTTTGCGCTATCTTTATTATTACTACTACAACTATCTTAACTCTTATTCTATATAATACTATTTTATTTAGAAGTTTTTACTATATCTTTTTAGCAAGTTTACGTGTTATGCTTAGTTTCTTTGCACGTGCTACAGCATTGTTAAGTTAGAAATACGCTTTTAGTAGTACTACTACTTTAAGTTCTTCTTAAAGAACTTACTTTTATAAATATACTTGTAGCTACCTAATCTACTGCTGTTTTATGCTTCAAAGTACGGTCTATTTAAATCTGCTTTCTTTTACGCATATCTTGCTTAATTACAACTACTAATTATTTTTTCAGCTCATGGTTGCCTGCAGCTAAAAGCGCATTTTTGTATAGTATTAACTTAACACTTTTTATAAGCTAAGAAAAGCTTACTTTTAAAGTTATCAGTAACTCAAAGAAAAAGATATTTAAAAGCTTTGATCAGAGTTAAAACTTAAGTATATTACTTACTATTTTTAACTACTACAGCGTTTCTAGTATAAGAAGCCTTAGTAGGGTACGTAGGTAGACTTTAAAATAATCTAACACAACCTATGTATTAATAAGAAAAAGTCTTGAGACTTTAATGTTCTTTATATAGTTCACTTTTATAAATACTAAGAATTAAGCATTTTTGAAAGTAGAAAAAAAGGCTTTTTTATTGATATAAAAACTGCGCTAGCGCTGTAAGTTTTAAACGCGTAAAAAGAAGTTTACTTTTATTAGCAAGAAATATACTATATTAAGTAGCCAAAAGATGTATAATAAGTAAGTTAGTATATATCAGTAAGAATTTTGTGTTTTAAGTAGTAGTTTTTAAAAATTTAGTTAAATTAGCTCTTGCAGCTGTTCAAATAAGTAGCTTATACTTTTCTATCTAACGTGCCTTTATATGCGCACTAACGTGCTTTAACTATACTCAACTAAGCGTGTAATTGATCTAGCTTTTCTTATTGACTAAGAGTTTTTTTTTATTGCAATTTAACGTCCTTTCTCAGCCTAAGGCTATATAAGACGTGCAGGCCGAGGCCTGCAGGTATCTACGTAGGTTTGTCTTCTAAGTTATATTGGAGGTGGAGGAGGAGGAGGGGGAGGCTATATATAGAGCTCGGTCGCCTAAATAGGCAATTGCATCTAGTTCTCAGTAGTTTCTTTGTGACTAAGAGCTTTCAATTATGTAGTATATTTGCCTTTTTATACTATACTAAGATATAAACGTGTTCTTTATGAATAATCAAGAGTAGAGTTATATACTTTGCGGCGTAAATGCGATAAATAACTATTATTTACTTATAGCTACCAAGTTAGGTAAGATAAAGTTAATTACGGTTTTTTAAACTTTTGATAATCCTTATAAACTTAGTAATGCTTATTTAGAAGCTTATTTTTCTAAGATCATAAGTATTCTTATCAAAAATACTATACTTAGCTTTAATCTTTGGGACTAGCTTAAACTACACGTTAATTACTTTTAAAATCTTCTATAGTACTTTCTGTCTATCTTTTACTCAGTTAAATAATATTACTAAGCTTTTAAATACGCTACAAGTCTCTTAGCCTAGTATTTGCGAACTAGCTTACTACCCTGCACGCCTAGTATTTTATTAGCTATATTTACTGCTTTATACAGTTAGGGCGGCAACTCTTATTAATTAAAGTTCAGAATATATTAGATAATTGTTTACTTTCCAGTTGCAGTAAGCTTATACTAGGTATAGTATATTTCTTAATGATTAATAGTTTTATCATATAGTTAGGCTAATATTAAAAAAAGTATAGTCAACCCTTTAGCAGCGCGTGGGAGGCTTTGAAATTAATACCAAGTATAATCAAAAAAAAACAAGCAAAATTTTACTTTTCTTATTAGAATTATGCGCGTTTTGTTGTAAAGAAATATTGCATTAATAAGGAAGTTAGTTGTGCTAAGCAAAACTGTCCCACTAAGTAGGTTGTCCCGCTTAGTGGAGGTTTACGTTATGTGTAAAAAGACTTAATTATCTTTTATCATTCATAACGTAGTTGTTTATCGTGGGTCAGTTTTGCCAAGACTACGACCAACTATCTTTCCTTTAATATGTTAGGACAACAACACGCGATAATACTCAATTAAGAAGGTAGAATTAAACTAGCTCTTCTAGCCTACTAGAACTGCGAATTCTAAAGTCTCTAACGCGCTGCTAAAGCCTTCAACGTCCTAAAGTCTACCTTAAATTAGTAGCATAGTAGAATCTGCTTTTATATAGCTATACGCAATCTCTGCTATAATCTTATTGCAACTAAAGATCAGATGCTCATTTCATATATTCTTAAATTTAATTTATAGAAATTAGCGCTCTAGCTATACAAGATAAAAAATATAGCTACTCAACTTTTAAGTATTTCTAGTAGAAAGCTTGTTATTAAAAAGTAAACTACGCGCTTTATTACGCGTTTCAATAGCATTTAAATAAGAAAAACTTAAGCAGAAAGTACGGTAGAAAATTTTAAATCAATTTGCACGTAGTTTAAGGTGGTTAAGAAGACTATTGCTCAGTATAATGTTCTTGATAAGGATATTAACAAATTTAATAAAACAGGTTTCTAAAGAGACGTTATTAAGTTTGTGAAAGTTGTTGTCAGTTTAAAGAGAAATACTTAACTTAGCTTTATTTAGTTAAGGAACTGTAAGTAAGTAATATTTATTTGGAGTATGATGCTGCAGAGTATATAACTTTACTTTCTATCACTTATAAATGACGCGTTTATATTTTAGTATAGTACAAAAAGATACATATACTGCGTGATTAAAAATTCTTAGTCTCTAAAAATAGATAGGCAAATAACGCGCTTAGTTTAGTATAATTAGAGTACTTTAACGCGCATATAAAGGCGTGTTAAGTAAAAAAATTATAAGATACTTATTTCAAATAGCTACAAAAGCTGCCTTAACTAGGATTTTAAGAACGATTACTTTAAATATAAAGCTCTAACTTATCATATACTTGCCTATTTATTGCACATTCTTCAGCTATTTAATATAGTTTGCTTTGTGCTATTGAAGCATAAGTACTTTAAACGTTTCCAGAACTTAGCAAGCTAACACGTCTTCTATATTTATAAAGGGGGCTTCTTTCTTGTCTCTGAAAACGCGTTTTTTAACGTGTTTGTAAAGGAGAACTATTAAAAAGCTTTTAAGGTAGTAACGCTAGTCTTTATTAACGCGTAAGTAGTGTTAACTTCCCTTAAAGTATAGCTACGTACTTTACTAGAGCTTCTTCTCCTAAAGACGCTGTAGTAGTTAAAGACTTTAAGTAGTACTTATAAGCTAAGATCTTAGTTAATGCTAGTACGCAATTTATTTACTAAATTACTAGTCATCGCTTAGGCTAGTTTCTCTTAGCTTATAAAAAGTAGTAAACTAATACTATATAAAATACTCTTTAAAGTGCTAAGATATATAAGCTTAAAAAGTAATTAACAGTAATAACCACAGTAGGGTGTTAAAAAGAAAAAGTGATTTAAGAAGGTAACTTTTTCGAAGATATATAACTAAATGAAGAAAAGCTAGGACTATAATCTCCAGAGATTCGAAAGCGCAAATCTTCCGCTTTGAGTTAGGCTACTAGTACACTAGCTTAGTAAGCATTGAAAAGAGCAAAAAGGCAGTGAAAACAGGTTAACAAAAAGCTCTATCAAACCTAGTTATAAATTTTATAAACAGTAACTTTTTTGCTAAAAGTAATAAGTTCTATGTAATAAAATAAAATTAAGGATAGATCTCAGTAAGGGTTTATTCTAACTATTATTACAAAACTTAGATTGAAAAGTATTTTTGAAAAGGTTTTTTAAATCAAAGTAGCAAAAGCTAGTAACTACTGCTCAGTATTCTATACTATCCTCTAACAGCTTTAATAATGATTTTACGCCGAAGGAAATAATTAATTTATTTATCAATAATTTGTTATAGTATAAGATCTGACTCTTCTTAAAATGCTCTTTTAAACCATTACACTCCTCCTTTCCCGCCTCTTTCTTTTCTATCGCCAATTTGACGTCTTGCAATAGCTGTTCGAGCCAGGTTCTAGTCTCTGTACTCAGCCCTTGCACGACGAACAGGAAGAGGGGGATGCCAAAGCAATAGATCTTGAGTACTGCGCTAGTATTGACGAATACCCTAGGTATTGTGTATTCTTTCTAAAACTAGCTGAATTAGGGCTTAACAATCTTTTTGTGTATAGAAATATCGCGGATAATGGACTTATTCAAGATTTTAATAAACTTAGAAGTCCAGCCAAGTAGTTAAGTTTTAAGATACTTAATAAATTCAGGTGTCTGCATAAGCAGTTCGAGTTAGACTAAATCAGGTGCTAGGTAGACAGTAGCAAAAGATGCTTTTTTTATAAAAAAGACCCTAGAATAAATAGATACTCGCCGCAAAGGTTGCACGCTATATTACAGTGCAGTATATGATATGCAAATCGTTTACATGCAGTGCTGTTCAAAAGGTAAAAAGCAGTAGATAAGATACAGCGGCTTTATAAAGTATTACAGGGTCCTGCTGCGTGTTCTTTCCCTCCTCTATTGCATTATATTGCAATCCTATTGCAATCCTACTGTAATCCTATTGCTAGCTATAGGGCTGGCAATCGCCGTTAGACACGTTTCAACTAGTGTCGTTTTTTAGTACTGTAGCAAATTTTTTAACCCTAATTATCGCTTAGTGGTCTAAGCCTTCCTCCTAGAACTCATCCACCCACCGTGCGAATCTTGTTAACTACAAATAATCTTTTTTTTGACTTTTGCGACTAATTAGTAGAGGGTAGCTGCTTTTCACTTTTTTGGAAACCCTATTTTGACTACAACAACCACCACCATCTTTGACACCTTAAGAATAAATAAAATAAACCATTACACTGCTTTAACGATTTGACTTATGCCTAAAGAGGTAATAGGCCTTTTTCCTAGCGCGTTTTTAAGTTCCAAACGTTTTCTATAGAATTTGAATCTAGGCTATAGGTAGGATGCTTAAAAATAGGAATCTTATTTCTAGAAATCTAGGCAATAACTTGTAGCCTCTTATAAATATTAATGCTATTCTACTCAAATTTCTAGCCTAAATGTAATTAGATATGACCTTTTTAACTATTAGAAAAAAAAGCAAAGACAAAGCAATAGCTGTTTAAAGTAAAAGATAATAGATGTTTTACTTACCTAGTTCTAAAAGAGGTTTGACAATAGGATTAAAAGCCTCTTTTCAATATTTAGTGTTTCAAAAAGCTCTAGTAACTTTTACTAATATACTTATATGTAACTTAGATCTACTACGTAGCTAAATAACTCCCTAAACAGGGATAGAAATATCGCGAGCAATATCTTAGTTAGTAATCTAGCTATCAATAATTTAAAATACTAGAAATATAATAAATGCTCTAGAGAGATCTCTTAGTTAATTAGAATATTTTTAAACTTATCTGTATTTGTAGTAGACACTTGTTCCTTGCTAACTCACTTATTTTCTCATTTTTGACGTATTCTTGCCTAGCGCTATGTCCCCGCTAAATAGCAGACTTGTTAGAAAGTATTACTTTTTCTAACTTATTAATTTTACATTTTTTAAAAGTTTTTTTGATGTATTTTTTCTTAGTAAAAAACTCTTTTCTAGTTTAAAAGCCGTTTTTTCTTAGCAGGAGAAATAGAGTACTTTGCTACTCTTAAGAAATATTGTGGGCTTCTATTGTAAAATATAGATTGTTTTCTTATAGCATACGCTTATTTGTCTTCGTAAGGCTTCTTTCTAGGTCTCTATTAACTACTGAAATAGCGTTTTTAGAGACCTTAGCAGAGCGGCTTAGTTTAGGCTAAAAAAGAACTAAAGAAGTAACCTTTTTCTTTTTAATACATTGTATAGTATTATAAATAGACTAAGAAGGCTTTTCTTGTATAGTACTAATAGTGCTATTAGACTTTTGTTGTAAAAGTAGAGAGTAAACTTCTTTTCTAAACTTTAAAAGTTTGATAAGCATAAAGAGATAATAAAGGAGAGAAAATCTTAGGTTATAGGAAATTATTGCATAGACTCACGCTAAAAAAAGCTTCTGTAATCTTTGTGCCGTTTCTTTAGCGTTCTCTTTTTTATTTCCTTATTTTAAGAATAATGATATTATTTAATAATCGAAAACACTTACTTACGTGAGACTTTTACAAGCTAATTTTACACTATCTTCTTTTAGACATTTTTATACGTTTAATAAAAAGTTGTTACTAGACTTAACGAAACCTTTTTATTTACCTATTTCTATTGCCTTTTGTCACCTACTGGATGCTGACTAAGCAGACTTACTAGTGTCATAACCTAGAGCGGAAGTCTTGCGCTTTTCAAAACTTTAAAAATCATTGTCTTAGCTTGTCTAGTTATTTAATTATATATCTTTTGAAAAGGAAATTTTAAAAATTGATCTTTCTTTTTCTCACCCGTCTGTAAGTAGATATCGCGAGAAAGAAAGTAGATTTAAATAAGTAGTACTCATAAGTATAAAATAGCAGCAAATAAGGTAGCTATAAGGACGTTGATAGAGGTAGATCTTTTGAATAAAAGTAAGAGAAGTAGTGCTGCTAAAAGCACAATTCTAATTTAACAATACTGTAGCCTGTATAAAAAGACTAGGCATAATATACAAACCTACTAGAAAGATGCAGCAGAGATTTCTAAATTAAATAGCAGTATGTATGATAAGAGAAAAGATAGTTGTAGTAGTAATTCTAAAGATAGTGCGGAGTAAGTTGGTGATGCCAAGCAAAACTAACCCACGCGATAGGTTAACCCACGCGATAGGTTAACCCACGCGATAGGTTAACCCACGCGATAATTAACTACGTTATAATATAAAGTTTGTCATATAAATTCTAGAATTCTAATATTGCATCCTGTTTGTGCTATGGGTATTAGTAATATCTAATTATTCTATTATTAGTTCATGTATATTCCAAAGCAGGCTTTTATTGTAAAATGTATTTATTTAGTTTGTCTATCTATCTAACGTGTTTCACTAGCGAGTGGTGTACCCAAGCGAGTGGTGTACCCGAAATCCCCGCAAAATCTCAACAAAATAGGGAACTATTTCTCAACAACCACTAGGTAAAACTCTCTAAGAATTTAACACGATCGCTGTATCCATATGAAAAATAAGTTATTAGCGTTTTAGAACATAAACTTCAATATTGAAAAGGATATACTTAGTTTTATAGTTTTACAGGGGTATAAGTAGTCTATTCCTACAACAATTTATTAGAATGTCTAAAAATTTTCATAGCTTAGTCTTTATATAATTGCGCGATCATGTTTAAATTGTAGAAGATTCGACCTAGTAGTTGTTGAGAAATAGTTCCCTGTTTCTTTGAGATTTTGCGGGAATTTCGGGTACACCACTCGCTTGGGTACACCACTCGCTTGTGAAACACGTTACTAATAATCGGCATTTAATAGCTTTAACTTCATTTTAAATGCGGCTAGTAATGTTGTCTAAATGTTGAGTATTAAGAGCGTGTCTTTATTTCTAATAATTTACTTTAGTACTCTGTAAGATTGAATAACTTAGTTATTAGTAGTATGCTTAAGCTGTACTAATGTCAATTTCTGTTTAAAGTGATATACTTTGCTTGTTTTATAAGCTAATTTAATACTACAAGGATTATAATATAAAATACTTCCGTTATAAGGTTTCTTAAGACTAGTAGGTTTATAGTGAAATCTACAAAGATGTTTCACCATAGTTTGTTTAGTAGTTTTATTGCTTACTTTTTCTTATAAGACGTAAAAGTATTATGCTTATCTTTCTGTTAACTTGCGCACATAGCAATAAAAAGCAGTTGATTTTTTTGAAACTTGTAAACCTGCTTTATAAGCTTAATAGCTTTTATAATACTAAGGTAACTATATACTAGGTTGTTATAGTAAGATTTAGTAGTTACTTTTTATGATTCTTTTAGTATATTATGCATAATCTTTAAGACTGCATTTAGCGTCCTAGCTAGTTCTAATAATTCCTTTTTATCAATTCTAAGTATCATGATACAGAGGGATGACAAAAAAAAGTAATTAAAAAAGTTATTGTTTTTAGAGCTTTATAATTCTAAAGGTAGGAGGGCTATACCAAAAAGAGTGAGTGATTTGAAAAGCCAAGAACTTCTTCTTTAAAATACGCCGCTTAGTAAGCTGCTTAGTCAGCACGGTTGCCCCTGCAACTCCGCCCAAAACAAGAGGGAAAATAAGGTCAAAATGAATTTTCGTATAACTTTTTTTTGAACGTATAAAAATCGCTAAAAATATAAATTACTAAATGAGACTAGTTATTCTCTTTTGTGTAAGAGTCAAAAGTTAATACTATAATAAACTACTTAATTATTTATTCTTAAGGTATTAAAGGTAGTAGTTGTTGTTGTAGTCAAAATAGGGTTTCTAAAAAAGTAAAAAGCAGCTACTCTCTACTAATTAGTCGCAAAAGTAAAAAGAAAGATTGTGTGTAGTTAACAAGATTCGCACAGTAGGTAGATAAGCTCCAGGAGGAAAGCTTAGACCACTAAGCGATAATTAGGGTTAAAAAATTTGCTATAGTACTAAAAAACAACACTAGTTAAAACGTGTCTAACAGCGATTGCCAGCCTATAGCTAGCAATAGGATTACAGTAAAATTGCAATATGATTACAACATAACATAATAGAAAAGGAAAAAAACACGTATAAACTACCTAGTTATAATAAAAGGCTTATTTTCAAGATTTATTTAGATAATAAGATAAAATAGCTTCTCTAGTAGCTTAGTATTACTATAGTTATTGTAAAGTATAATTATTAAATACTTTTACTAGAAACTAACTCTCTTATAGTATTGTTATTCTCTTATGTTAAATAGCCTAGTATTTTGAACTCCAACAGTACTTAATAACAAACTTATATTAATATAAAATTTAATTCAAGTCTATATTTTAAAGATTTTAAAGTTTTTACTTTAAGGGCATAGCCTCTATCTACTTACTACTACATACCTCATAGCTAGCTTTAAAGTATGTAGCTAGAGATAGAGGCCTGCGTTACTACTTGGCAAGCACTAGAACTAGCTAGGCGTAGCACCAGGCTTGGCGCCCACTACGCTAGCACTAGTCCCTCTTCTCTACTATATAGCTGCTCGCATACTTAGCCCCTCCTAGGTCTGTGTCTGCTATTCTCTACTTTAAATACAAGCTATTTTTTAACTAGCCTTCCTTTTGTGCATAAAGTCTGCCTTACATAATAGCAGACCTACAAGCAAAAAGCTTGCTGCAGGCTTCTAGCCTAGACAAAAACAAGTAGTCCTTACTTGTTCTTAGTTGTTATATAGAACTACAGCTTTAGTAGCTAGCTCTTAAGCTAAGTCTAGCGCCTTTAGACAGTAAGTTGCTACTAAAATTACTAGATTGCTAATGTTTTTAGGAGGCCCTTACTACTAGCGCAAGTAAGATTTAGACTCTATCTACGCAGTAGATAGCTAGCTACAGAACAGCCTTTACTACCTAACAGCCTAGAGTACTATAGCTATTGCTATGCTTACCTACTTTTAAAATCCTTTTGTCTAGAACAGGCCCTACGCTATTTACAGCGCGTTATTTATTGCTATTTTAATCTTTTTTCGCGCATATATCTAGTAAATAGGGGAAAAGTACGTTATAGTAATAAAAATTCTAGAAAAAGTACGCTATAAAGGCAGGAAATTTTACTTACTACATAGTCTCTGCGCACTTATTAAGTACAAAATTAATAAATTAATAAAATAGTACGTTATAATAACTAGAAACTTTAGCTTTTACTTAAAGTTACGCTACTTAATCTGCAGTTTAAAATTCTGCGCACTAAATATTTATTTCTTCTTTAATATTGCACTTAAAGAAATTAATTACACTTTATTATAAGTATTCTCTTCCTTAAACTTAACTAAACTAAATATAGCTAATCTAGATACTAAAAAGAATATCTAGGACTAACTATTAACGCTACGTATAGCGCGACGCTATTAATCTAAAATAATAGACAAACAGATAACATATTAAATGTCTTAAGCTACTTTCTAAGACTTTACTTGCATTATTAATTGTCTAGCTAATACTAGTTCTAACTCTAATATAGAAAGACTATTACTAACCGCTAAATCTAATTTAAACGCGCTCTTTAGCCAGCCTTAATATTACGTTAATACAAAAACTAACTAAGTTACTATAGTTTACCTTTCTAAAAAGACGTAAAAAAAACAACATTTAATATAACTTTAGATTTTCTTTTTTCCTGCTTAGCAGCTACTATAGTCGAGCACAATAAATATTAAGCTATATTAAATAAACTAAATTTTAACACGTCTCTTTCTATGCTAAGTACCTTTAAGCGCACAGATAAACTAGTTATAAGCGCTACTAACTTTTTTTAACTAGATAACGTATTACTACTAGAAGGACTAGACGCGCTCTAGCCGCTGTACTAAAAACGCTAAAACACAAATTATATGCGTTAGGTTATAAAGTAAGTAGAACAAGATATGTTAATAAACTTATAAATTTCTTATAATACCTAACTTAGTAAGCTACCTATAACTATAATACTAACTAACTTCTTTAAACTTCACTATAATAAATCAGCTAGTGTAGTAGCTAGATTTTACCTTACTATATTTGCTATAGTAAGGGACAAGCTAAACGCATAAAAAGATGCTTAAGTTTAATATATATACTTTATAAACAAGTAACTTACACGAAACAAGGCAGTAAATAATAAATAAATATAGAAGAACTAGTTCCTAGCTAACTGCAATTAACTTATAGACGTCTAGAACTAGTTATATATAACTTAACACGACGCACTACTAAACGCAGAACAAATTAGTAACCTAAATATTTTACTTTTACACTCTGTAGTCTCTACGTTTGTAGACCTAGCTACTACAAACAAGCTTATTACTATCTTAGATTATAATAACTCTTAATTACGAGCACGCCTAAATAACTTTAATTACTAGTTATACTACCCCCCGCAATCTACTACTAAGGATAATTTGTTTATTATAGTTAAAGGCAACGCAGTTCCTATTTTATCTAAGCTCTAGGAACTTAATTGTATACTTAACATAATACTATAATTTAAAAATACTAACAATTATAACGCTACAAAGCTACGTACTTTTAAAAAAAGCATAAAAGCACTTTATAAATTTATTTAATCTTTTTTTAGCTACTAGCGTGCTAAAAGCAAACATTTTTAGCACCTAGCCTAGCACGTTTAGTCTCTCTTTACTTATACTTCTAAAGCTGCTAGGGACGCTTTGTCTAAAGAAAATACTGTCTTTAGTTACTAATATAAAATAAAGATAGAATGCTTTATAGCACTTTTAAAAATTTAAGGTAACTTAAATCTTTATACTACAAATAAAGTAACTATTAACACGCTAGTATACTCTTATATCTTAGAGAACGCAAAGTCTAACTAAGAAGCCTAAGTATACTTTAAGGTTAAGTTTTGTCTTATTGCTAATAAGTATAAAATTCTATACCTTTTACGTAGTATTAAGCCTATGTAGAAGCTTCCTATATAACACACAGTTAGCTTAAATATATTAAATTATTTTTTATAAAACGTAATTGCATTCTCTAAACTCTTGCTTAACATCTTATTATGTATTACCAACTACAACGTGACCTAGCTAGATAACTATTTAGCTTAACAGGCTTAACTTAACTTTAATAAACTTAATACTAGTTTAAATATTACCTCTTTAGCAGATGCTAAGTCTAAGAATGCGTTAATACCTCGCAGTATAGGCTGTCCTAAGCAGAGCAGAATATTATTTAAAAAGCCTTAATCTCTTAAGCCTCTATTTAATAACTTAAACTATTTTTATTGCAAGAAACCTAGATATATTGCTTATAACTACTCTAAGAAGCTATCTTCTTTTAAGGCAGAATCGTTTTATTAACATTACGTTTATATATACGTAAAAGATAAATTTAACTTAAAACCTAAGTAAAAACACTAGGCTAAAGAGTCTTCTAACTCTAATAAATTAGAAAACTAAAGACTTTAAAGAACAGGCTAACCTCTAGAAAATATTAATAGCTAAAGTAAGAACACTTCGCTAATTCCTATATAGGTATAACAAATTCTAAGTCTAATACATTACTTTAAAGAGTTTAAGATTAGAAAAAGAACCTATCTCTACAAGAAAAAGACTTTATACAATTTTCTTTCTACATGTACGTTAATTGCAACTACACAGTTCTATATAGCTACAAAATACTTAGCAACAATAGTGTAAACAGTAACTTTATATTATAACAATTTATAAATTAAACTTACGCTTTTAAACTAATTCTACTTGTCTAACTAATTCCTCGCAAAAGCTATAATAGAGAAGCTATAGAACTAATAACTTACTATGTTAAGTTTTTCCTTAAAATAAATACCTATATTAAATAAATAATAGCTTACGTAGTAAAGACCTACACAGATTTAAATACTGTACTTAGATTTAAGTAGCGTAGACTCTACTAGCTTAAGTTTAATTACTATAAAGGCATAATTAAGTTTTCTAATTAGTACTGTTAACTAAATTGTTAGCTTAAAGACACTGTGCTAAAGGTAGTCTACAACAGGCGTAAATAAATAAAAGATAAACTTTCTAAACATAACTACACTAATAATTAAAGTTTAAGAGCACAAACTCTTGCTAACTTCTTCTTAGGTAGTACTGCTAGATAGAATTCTAAACTAGAGCCTGTAGGAATAAGCGTCCTAGGCAAGGAATATACACTTCTTTACTATAATTCTTAAACTAAGTAAGTCCCTCCTAACAAGGTTAAAAAGAAAGTGCCTACACCTCTACTTAAGCCTACTAACAAACTACTAGTTAAAATTAAATTTTTTTTTACGCTATTTGCATGAACGCAAAGAAATAGAAATCTAACTTTTACCTTATTACTACACGTAGAAAACAACTTATCTAGTCTTAACAAGCAGCTATAAATAAAGACTTTACAAAGTTTATAGATAAATATAAAGAATTTACTTTATATAATATTCTTACACTAGAACTGTATAAGAAATATGCTAATTATATTCTAGTATTTAATAAAAAAGCAGCGTTTAAATTGCTAGACTATTTACAACACAACTATAGAATTAAACTAACTCTAAGAGCGAATATTCTAAATTATTATCTCTAACTATTCTTAAGCTAACAAGAAGAGGCTATCGCTACCTACGTTTGCAAAATAGAAGAACGCAGATTTATTAAATAGTACAACTTACTAGCGCGACACTTACTCTTAATTATAGCTAAGCTAAATAGAAGTATTTGTGTCTGCGTAGACTTCTGTAAACTTAAAAAGGCTATAATTAAAGATTACTATCTAATTCCCTTCTTCTGCAAAACGTTAGCTAAACTTAATAAAGCTACTATTTTCTCTAAGTTTAATGTTATTTACGCGTTCTATTAGATTTTTATAAAGCTAGGCTTTAAATAGCTTACTACATTTACTACTAGGCAAGGCATATATAAGTATAAAGTTATGCTGTTTAGATTGTACAATGCCCTAGCTTCCTTCTAGCGCGCTATTAACAGCATACTTTTTAAATATCTTAATTAGTTCTGCACTACATATCTAGATAACATTCTAGTTTTCTTGCAAACAGAAATAGAACACATTAAGCAAGTTAAGCTAGTTTTAGCCTAGCTAAAGGCTAAAGAATTCTACGTAGACCTTAAAAAGTGTAAATTTTACAAAACTATGTTAAATTTTTAGGTATAATTATTACTAACAAGAGTGTTAAAATAGACCTAGCTAAAGTCTCTGCAATTTATAAATAGAAGACACCTTAACATGCAAAAGAACTGCTTGCATTCCTAGGCTATACAGGTTTCTATTAATAATTTATTAAAGACTACTAATCTATTGCCCTTCCTTTTACAAAACACATTAAGGCTAAAGTCCTTCTTAACACAAAGCTTAGTAGAAAAGAACGTACTGTTTATAAAGACTTATAGTAGGACGACGAATACTAAAAAGCTTTTAACGCACTTAAAGGCACTTTTTACAAGAGCCTTATACTAATGCACTTTAACTTTACTTAACTAATTTACAATTTTATAGACGCTTTAGCCTAGGCTACTAGCAGTGTTATAAAACAACTTAATGCGCAAAATATTCTTTAGCTAATTATATTCTTCTCTAAAAAGCACTCTAGTACAGAATGTAACTATAATATCTATAATTTAAAACTTATAAAAATTATTCAAGTATTTAAAGAATAGGAACTTAAACTTATAAAATCTAGGTATTTTATTTATATTGTCTTAGATTACAAAAACCTAAAAACATTTATATTAAATAAAACGCTTACTAGACATTAAGCTTAATAGTTACTTTCCTTGTCTTAGTTTAACTTTAAAATTGTCTATAGCCCTGGAACTAATAATAGCAAAGCTAATAACCTTAGCTGAAGACTATAGAACGTTCTATTAGATTTAGACAACTCTTAACACGCGCTAAACACAGTTATCCTAAGTTTAAAGGTATTATTCTCTAGTATAAAACCCGCTACTAGCTTTGGCCTTTTAAGACAACCTTTTGATGTAACTACACATTTTGTAGACACCTTTTTAGTAAAAAAAGACTTATTGCTAACAACAAGTATCTAGGCTTATGCCCCCTTATTTAGTATTGCTAGCACGCAATTAGTGTGTCGCATGTTTAGATAAAAACAAAGATGCGCAATATCCTTCCAACTAACCTTCTTAACTAATAACTATTTACTGCTAACTATTTACTGCTAACTGCAACTTCTATTGTCTTGTTGCTATTCTAGTAGTATTGCAGTTGCGGCGTTTAGTGCCTATTCTTAGATATAAATAAACAACAACAGCATTACTATCTATGTATAGCTCTCCTATCCCTAAAGGCAACTTACAAAATCTTTTTACTTATTAGTTTATTTTAGCTACTTAATAGCTGTTTTAATACGCCTTTACTTCTTACAAAGCTACTTTTAAGTTTCTTTACTAAAGTTGTATTTGCACAGAAAAAGATTACTAAAGTAATATACTTTTACTACACTTAAACTATTAACATGCGCAGTATATATAGTATACTAGCTAAAGTAGCTTTTTATAGTCCTTGTTATAACCTTAACATCTATAATACTAAACGCATTAAAAATGTCTTAACTATAGTTATATTTTAACTTCTGTACTAACTTAACTACTACAAAGACTATTACTATTAGCTCCTTTTTAACTAATAGAGGTAGCTGCTTAATAATAGTAAACGCTAGCTTTGTAATCTACTACTATAGCTTCTAGTATACAAAAGAAAAAAAAATAGTCTAAGTATTGTATTGTTTATATGCAAGTTATTTATATATAGTACTATATAGTGTAAGAAACCTTAAAGGTAAGAAGTAGTAGGTAGAAAGCTTTTATAAAAAAGTATTGCAGGCTCCTACTGCAGTAACGTATATGTTCTTACTCTTCTTCTTTATCTCTATTGCAATCTTGTTACTAGCTATAGGCTAGCAATTGCTGTTAAACAAGTTTTAATTAGTGTTGTTTTTTAGTACCTTTAGCAAATTTTTTTAACTCTAATTTTCGCTTAGTAGTCTAAGCTTTTCTGCTCTAAGCGCTTAGCGCGTAGAGTTCAAAAAAAAGTAATACGGAAATTCATTTTGATCTTTTTTCTCTCATGATTGGGGCGGAATTGCAGAGGCGGCCGTGCTGACTAAGCAGCTTTCTAAGCAGTGGAGCTGAAAGAGGAAGCTCTTGGCTTTTCAAATCACTAACTCTTCTTGGTATAGCTCTTCTACTTATAGAATTATAAAGCTTCAAAAATAATAACTTTTTTGACTACTTTTTGTTTTTGTCACCCCTCTGTAATAGAATTTAACCTCTACGTCTACCTAATTACTATAGAAGCTACTGCTAACAGCTCCTCTTTAACTAACTAGAGAGGCTGCTCAATAAAAGTAAACGCAGGCTTTATAATCTACTACTATAGCTTCTTATATAGTAACTTAGTAAGGTCTAAATTTACTTAATATAAGCTATTAGTCTTTATATTAAATAGAGAGAAGAATAATCTAAGCATTATATTATTTATATGTAAGTTATTTATATATAGTACTATGTAGTGTAGGAAATCCTAAAAGTAAGAAGTAGCAGGTAGAAAGCTTTTATAAATTATTATAGGCTCCTGCTGCGGTAACGTACGTGTCCTTACTCTCCTCTACCTCCTCTACCTTTATTGCAATTTTGTTGCTAGCTATAGGCTAGCAATTGCTATTAAACACGTTTTAATTAGTGTTGTTTTTTAGTACTTTTAGTAAATTTTTTAACTTTAATTTTGCTTAGTAGTCTAAGCTTTTCTACTCTAAGTGCTTAGCGCGTAGACCTTATTTACTTACTGTTTAAATTTTGTTAACTATATATAATCTTTCTTTAACTTTTGCGACTAATTAGTAGAGGGTAGCTGCTTTTTACTTTTTCGGAAAACCCATTTTAACTATAACAACAACCACCACCTTTGATACCTTAAAAATAAATAAAAGTAAACGCACGACTCTAGCGCTTAATCTTTAATCTCTGTTACAACTACAAAATTATAGGTTACAAAGGACTTTAATCTACCTTCTTTTTAATATATAATTATTACTCCTAGCCTAAGATAAGTTAGCTTATTGTAAAATACTACAACGCTTGTAGTATATGCAAACAGACAAAGTTACTATAAAATAGTAAACATAGCTATCTGCGACCGCTGTCTCTCTTGTACTAACAGTAGTTAGACTTTACTATAAATTTTATACAAGATCTTCCCTCTTCTATAATAAACAGTAGAGAGTTTTACAATATCTTAGTTATTATAGATTGCTTTACTAAGAGACGCTATTTTAACTTAATTTATAGACGTATTACAGTAGAATTTGTTAAATGTTTTAAAAACGTGTTTAAGTAATATAGCTTACCTATTAGCATTGTATCTAATTATAGCACTAATTTTATTGTTCTATTCTAGAAAAATATTTTCTAGCAGCTAAATATTAAGCGTATCCTATCTATAGCCTACTATCTAGAGACAGATAAATAAATAGAACAAGTAAATTAGTTACTAAAAATATCCTAACACTAATATATTAACTACGCATAGGATAACTAGGCTTTATAGCTGTATATTACTAAGTTTTAAGTTAATAATACTATTAACTTTAGCATAGGCATAACTCTGTTCTTCGCTAACCTTAGGTATTACCCCTGCAGCAGAATTTACCCTTATAAGAACATAAATGCTAATTTTCCACGTCTAGCCTACAACTAGGCTATCTAGGCAAAAGAAATAATAGACTTATATAAAGATTTAGTTACACATCTAAAAAAGCAGCTCTAATAGGCCTAGCAAGAGTAAGCAACTTAAGCTTATATAACATGTTATATTATGCTGCTATACAATGCTAAGAATAAAGTTTATATTTTAATAATAGACTAGAGTACCTTACAACAATTAAAAAAGCTTATAAATTGCTAAGCTAGCCTTTACTTAGTAATAAAAGTTATCTATAAGAAACGTGCCTACAAACTAGACTTGCCTATAGAAATAATTTGCAATAGTACATTTTTAGTATTTTATTCTTAACTCTTACAGCAAGCAGCTACTAAAGGCCTACTAAATTATGTACTAGCTTAACTAGTGCTAGTAAAAGTTGTAGACAATAATAGCAACGCCTATACAAAATAGCTTATAAATAAATTTATTAACGTTGCCTTTCTAAAAACAAGTAAGATTAAAATACACTAAGTATATAAAATTAAATAAATAAATTGTTTAAAGCCTACTTAGCATAACACTAAAGATTAACTTAATTATTATAATGCTAGACTCTTTTACTAAAAACATCTTAATAAGCCTACTCTTCTAGATCTTGCTATAACTCCTAATTAGACCCCTCTCCCTAAGGACGCAGGCAATAAACAAGACAAATACACTAGCGCTAATAAGGACTTAGCGTAAAAGCTTAAAAAGCCTACGTACGCAATAGTAAAGGCTGCTAGAAAATACGCCTAAACTGCTAAACTTTACGCTATTAATACCTATCTTACTACAATTATTAACAAGCGCTGCGATTAGTTATTTAATAAGTGTATAAGTTGTACTTATAATAGCAAACCTCCTTAAAGTTAGTAACTAAAGAATACCTTTTCTTATATAGTGTAGGAACACTGTTTGCCTTAAACTTCGCGCTGCAGAGTTAACGTAGCAGAAAACAGCTTAGAGGTGCGCTTTCTTATATAGGAAATTGTGTAGACACGCGCAGCCTTATACAAACTATAAGTCGATTTAAAAAATTACAAAGTTTAGTAGTTTGCATAAAGCTTCTTTCTTTTTTTTTCCTTTCTCTTCTAAATTAGAATTTCTTTTCTATTCCCTTTGTACTAGCAACTGTAGCTAGAGGACTAGCTACCTCTTTTTTTTTTAAGAGGAGGGGCACATGTAAGGACATAGCCTCTATCTACTTACTACTATATACCTTATAGCTAGCTTTAAAGTATGTAGCTAGAGATAGAGGCCTGCGTTACTACTTGGCAAGCACTAGTACTAGCTAGGCGTAGCACTAGGCTTAGCGCCCACTACGCTAGCACTAGCCCCTCTTCTCTAATATATAGCTGCTCGCACACTTGGCCCCTCCTAGGTCTGTGTCTGCTATTCTCTACTCCGAATACAAGCTATCTTTCAACTAGCCTTCCTTCTGTGCGTGAAGTCTGCCTTACATTTACTAAGTATAAATACAATAATTACAAGTTCTCTCTTAAGTTTCAAGGTAAATTTCTTTTAAAGTTCTTTATAATATAGATATCTTGTTTAAGCAAGTTCTATAAGCTTTTAATGAGAACTTAATATCTTTTTTACTTTTTTTTTATTTGCTTTTTAAGTTTGTTAGGCTGTTAGTAGTTACTAATTTCTTAGACACCTTAGGTACTAAGATTGCACTAGACTAGTTACGCAAGAAGCCTAATAAGCCTAGTAGAGCTTAATTAAATTGTAATAACTCAGAAATATTTTTAGTATTTTGTTGCAGTATTAGTTAATTACTTCTTTAAAAGGAAAAAAGAACACATAGTATTTGAAACTAAATTTAAATTAGAAACAGCTTAATAATTAGATAACTTAAAGTTAAGTAAGACTAGTAAGTAATTATATTCTTGCCTCTAAAAGCGAAGTAAAGAATTAAAAAATAAGTACTTCTAGATACCATACAACTATTTCTTACTCTAAACTATAGTTACTAGATTAATTCTTACTAGTAAGATACTAATTAAGAGGTTAAATAGTAAAAGAAAGAAAATACTTAATAA